>LR738715.1:823556894-823672675 GCA_902687465.1 Secale cereale
GGGGGGGGGGGGGGGGGGGGGGGGCGCCTGGGCCCCCCTTACCTCCTCTGGTGACCCCCTTTGGCATATATTTACCTCGCGTCCCGAAACCCTCGAGGACGGAACCCTTTTTCGCGATCTCATCTCTGTTCTGCCGCCGCCGCGCTTCCAAGATCGGGAGCACCAGGAGAACTCTTCCCGGCACCCTGCCGGAGGGGAGAACCACCACCGGGAGCTTCTCCACCACCATGGACGCTTCCCGGATGAGTTGTGAGTAGTCCCCCTTGGACCATGGGTCCATGACCAGTAGCTATGTGATGTTCTCCTCCCCTCTTTGTTCTTCATCGATTAGACCTCGTGAGCTGCCCTACATGATCGAGGCACATATGTAATCTTTATGCTGTTGCTATGCTGAGTTTGCTGGGATCCGATGGATTATGAGATTATGTTCAGATTGTGTGTGAGTAATATATTTGATTCACTTCTTTTGTATTTATGTTCTTGAGTAATTCTTGCATGTTCTCCGTTGCTATTTATTGCTTTGGCCGAGTAGTAGGTAGTAACTCCAAGAGGGAACGTTATGCTTGATTGTGGGTTCATGCCCCTCGATGACTAGCTTGAGTGACAGAAACATGAGTATAGGGGATGTGCTGTTGCCACAAGGGGGAAAACAACGGTGCTTGTACTTGCGGGTGCAAGGATTGTTTACTTTACGCAAAGTTCTTTTGATGCAGTTGTCTGTTGCTTTGAGTTTACACTATGGGTGGGACTCACAACTTAATACCAGCGAGATGTTCTGGATAGATATCTCAAGGTGGATGATTAGTAGTAGATGCAGATGGATATCGGTCTACTTGCCTTGGCGTACCGCCCATGCTTTTGAGCCTCTACCTTTCTTGCAGCATAGTTAGCATTGGTTTGCGCACATAATCCTGTCAATTGCCCAGCTGTAATTCGTTTACCTCGCTTAACTGTTTTATCGTCTTTTGGGAGAGAGACATCACTAGTGAACATCATGGGACCCCGGTCCATATTACCATCACTGATCACACCCGCTATTTACTTCCTGTTCTTATTTCCTAGTTGCAGTCATACCTATCACTATTATCTCTTGCGTTTGATCCTTTGTAAACGAAAAGGCCGGAGGGATTCACAACCTCTCTGTACTCGTTGGGAGCAAAGTTATTTGTATCTGTGTGCAGGTCCTGTCAAGCAAAAGTCTTTGGCGCTATTGACACCTTCTTGTCGACCCTCGGAGTCTCACGGGATTCGATCTTTGGTATCTTTGCCAAGGGAAAACTGCCGCTACGCTACATCTCAACCTTCCACTTGGGGTAACCAACGAGGGGCGAGAAACCATCACAAGGATACAAATATACGAAGACATATACTCACCAAAGATAGCAGAAGTCATGTTCTCTATTTGCTGTTTCAACCCGGATAGTTCCTGTGTAACCGGATTGAGAGCGGCTTCGGCATCCTTTGCTCTTTTTTGTAGAGCGTCCCTTTGCACCTCCCATGTGGACCGCTCCGCTTCAAAATCTTTCTTCAATTTTTGCATGTTAGTCAAAGCAAGGACAAGTTCTTCCTTAGCTTTGGTTGAAGCAGTCTGATGGAAGGCCAAGCTATTCCGGAGCTCAGTTGCCTCCAAAGCTCTCCGGTTCAAGTCAGCCTGCAAGAAAAGCAAACGTGTGAGAAGGACAGATTATTCAAAGTCTCAAGCACATAACAGGTTATGCACTTGAAACTTGGGGGCTAATGTACAATTGAAGTAAAGAAAGCAAAGTTTTTCAGACAAGTCCCAAGAACATAAACAAGTTATGTCCTTGACACTTGGGGGCTAATGTACATTCATTCTTAGACATAAGTTAAGTCCCGGTTCACCTACAGGGAAGCTAAACCGGCACGTGGGGGCTACTATGGACTAAAGGAATACTTGCAAAATACAAAGCAGAAATGAAAGGCATAAGGAAAGAAAGTCACCTCATATTTATCCTTCATCATGTTGACTAAGTCGGCTTCATAGCCACGGCTGGTGAAAAGCCGGTTCAAAAACCCTGAATGGAGTTCCAAGGCACTCAGCTGAGCATAACATGATAAATCTGAGCTCCACTTGCCTTTATCTTGTTGAAGTTTTTCTTCCTTGGCAGTATGCCTAGCCAAGGCAACAGGCTCTGTGGGAGCAGAGAATCATATACCAGTTATTTCAACATCCGCCGTTGAGGTGGCCCTTGGCTGAAAGGGATCAGCAGTGCGCACCGGACTGACAGGAGCCGGGCTAGCCCGAGGAGGACTAACCCGGACAAGGCTTGCCGGTTCAGCCGTGTTCTCCATATCATTATCCCCCGTTGCAACAAGATCTTCATGATCCATAGGGGCGGGATCATCGAGCTGAACTTCAACGTTGTCCTTTGGAGGGTTGGCCGCTTCAGGGTCCTTGGCCGGTTCAGCAGTAGTGGTCTCAGCACCCGTTTTATTTGCTTTGGCCTTTTTGCTAGGCTTGGGCATACTGATAAAAGATCAAGAGAATCATGAGAATCGCAGAGTCAAAACGGAAAGATAAACCAGCCGTTTGGGAGATGACTTACCCGGGAACGGTCTTAAGAACTGGAACTTGCGTAGCGGTCGACTCGCCAGAAGAAGATAGAGGAGCTTCCTGATAGTTCGGGTCAGACGGTTTCAGAGGTTTGCGAATAAGGCCCGCTTTTGGATGAAGAAGGGTTGGAGTGAGCAAAACCTCCGAGCGGCGTCTGCGAGCTGGCGTGAGGGGTATTCCGGACGATTCAACCACATGGCCGCTATGGCGCGTGGTCCGGCGAGCTTCATGCTGCTGTTTCTTCAAAAGAAAGTTGGGATCCAATTGAGGATAAGGATGAGAAAATGGATATTTCCGGGATACCCGGCGGACCTTGGGTGGCAACGGTTCTGAATCAGATGAGAGAGAAATTAGCTCAACTCCCTCCTCTTTACTTCCCTCCGCCAGGTCCTGAGGAAAGGCATTATTAACATAAATTCAGACAAAGGGAGATCAAAAGACATAAGGGTCAATTAGTACCTCAGAAGCCGGATCATCCTCTTCGGGGTTTGAACCGAAAGTGGCAACAACTTTTTACTTCTTGACAGCAAAGGTTTTCCTGCGTGATTGCTTCGCCGGTTTATCCCGAGTTTTCCTCTTCCAGAAAGGATTGTTGGCCTGTGCAAAGGAATGATAACAAGTTGAAGACAAATGATATGAACGGATTAAGATGAAAAGAAAGGAACATAATAGTCTTACCAGCGGCGGCCCGTTGTTTTTACAGAAAGGAGCTAAATCGGTCCTGCTGCAGTCTTCCAGAGGGATATTCAGCATCTTCTTTCCAGACTCAGTAACTTCGTTATCCGGAAGTACTATGTCAATGTGACGCTGAGGATCATCCGGATTGCCGGTATATTCACATATTAAGCTTGAGTGCCGGCTTAAGGGAAGGGTGCTCCAAGATAGCCAGCATCGAACAAAATCGACCCCGGTTAAGCCGTTAGCCACGAAAGCCCTGAGCTTGGAGAGTTGAGGGGCATATCAAGCCCGGTCTTGGGCGCTTAGACGCTGCGGCAAAGGATGACTTGGAGCCAGGCAGTAAGCGCGGTAACCCGGCAGCGGCTTCTCTCCTTCAGGTGAAGTATCCTTACAATAGAACCAAGTCTGGTTCCATTCTTTGGGGTGGCTGTGAAGGGCGGCGTGAGGAAAACTTACATCCTTCTTCTTTTGGATGCTCACACCACCAATTTCGGTTTGAGGCCCGTCTGAAAACTCGGTTCGGCGATTCAGGTGGAAAAAAATCCCGGAACAGCTCCACAGATGGCTCCTCTTGAAGATATGCTTCTGAGAAGACTTGGAAGTTGCATATGTTGGATATGGAATTGGGACCTATGTCCTGTGGATGGAGTTGGAAGTTGGCTAGGACGTGGCAGAAGAATTTTGAACCGGGCGGGCTAAAGCCCCGGGCCAGATGATCAAAGAAAACAATGATCTCTCCTTCCTGGGGTGTAGGAGGACATTCCTTTCCATGGGCCCGCCAGTGCAGTACCTATCTTGGACCCAGAAGGCCGATTGAAGCAGCTTTTACTAAGTCTTCCTCAGTAATCGGGGAAGGGACCCAATTGCAAGCAATAAACTGTTTAGCCATCATTTCTGATGAGGGAGTGCTGAAAAATACAATGCAAGACCCGGTTTACAAACTAGTGAAACAAACCGGCAGTTTCTGTGAGAATATTGACCTAATCGAACGTTTAAGCAAGGGACTAATGGTACCCCCTAATCCGGATCAGGCGTGCACAAGACAGCCGCCGGTTTATGATAACAGAGAGAGGAAGTTAAACCGTCGACCATGGAATGCAAGTTTATATCTAAACCGTTAGGGCAGGCATATGAGAAGCAGACTATGATTAAACCGGTAACATCAAGCAGATAAGCTGCATATCTAAAGTGTGAAAAACAGTTTTCGCATAAGCAGAGGCAAAATATGGATCTACAGCACAGTAAAAAGACAGAACAATTCAGGTTATATCCAGTGAAGGCAGCGGAAGTTCTCTATAGATTCAATCTAAACTAGCAAGGTTGGAGAAACTAAAGATATGATGCTGGAGCGAGAGCACGTAAACAAGGGCTAGCTTAACAAGTTTTATATCTGCGACTAAAACCAATCTACGGCGATGAACTACGAAGAGACGAGGGTTCGCGGTGAGGTACAGAAGAAACCCTAGAACTGAGATCTATGGGGAAGAAGATAGCGTACCCGAGGAAGCAGAGGACAGCGGCGAGTTTTCTGGACGCGTTCAGGTCGATGCAGCGGCCGTGCTTGTGGATGACGACGAGCTCGAAGAACAGCGGCGGAGGTTCGAGCGCTGGAGATGGAGGAAGAAGAAGCAGAAGGGGAAAAGAGATGGGCCTTGGCTGTATTTATAGGCTAAGGGGATAAAACGGTAAGCGCGGGAATCGAGGAAGCCAGAAATCGGATAAAGATTGAGCTGTCGTCTCGATGTTTGGTGCGGCAATACAGAAAGGTAACAAACAGATGCGAGCGTTAAATGCGCAGATGATGTCACGGAAGATTGAAGCGATTTCAGGAGATGACGTCATGGCCGGTTTATTGCACATACAAGTCGCAGAAAGAAAATTCATACAAGACTTCGAAGACTGACATGAACAAGTTCAAATCAATCTGGGGCCTAATGTCAGGGATATGACTAGCGGGTATAAACCGGCTAGGAAGGTCCGGATTACGGTAGTAAAATTACATTATCAGAAGCCCAGTAGAGTATGTAAATAGGGGGTTATAACCCACAGAGGTTTAGGGCCCGTGTATAAGGCCCATGATCTATAAACCGTCATACCATGTAACTTGGGATGTAAGATAGAAAGAGTAGAGACCGAGGCGGACACGTTTATGAGCCGGCCTCGGGACTCTGTAAACCGGACCATGCGTTGCCTTCTATATAAAGGGACGACCCGGCGATGGTTCAGGACAAGAAACAACAGCTCGAGACATAGGTAAAGCGGATTCGCTCCCTGGTCATCGAAGCCCAAGCAATACCACACCAAACTAGACGTAGGCTTTTACCTTCATCGAAGGGGCCGAACTAGTATAAAACTCCCTGTGTCCTTCGTCCGCTTTAACCCCTTTAAGCTAACCCGAGCGATGGCCTCACACCTAAGTCCGTTAACCCGGACATCTGCCGTGCTAAATCCACGACACTTCTCTTCAATCTCTGGGCTAGAATACGGGGTGTTCTGGTTTCTCTGAGCCGGGGTGCCACAACTGCCGGCAAATAAATGCACTAAGGCAGTAGGACTGCCAGGAATATTTTATCTGCCGAGACAAGTGATCCACGACAGCCGTTCTCGTGGCGATTTTATCTGCCGGAAGAAATACTGTCCTGGCAGATAGTGTGCCGCTTAAAGTTCTTTCTCACGGCAGTTTACAAGCCGTTGCATCAGTGTTATGGTGTAGTGCAGTACTGCAGCCTACCTATCCCGCACTACTTCTACACTAATAGTTGTAGCGCCAGTTGCTACCCAACACTACTACTAAGTAGCGGTAGCGCTGCTACATTAGACCGCGCTACTGCTAAGATTCTATCTATGAGGTTTCTCCTAGTAGTGTTAGTTTCATAGGTGATGCAAGATGGAGTCAAACTTAGCTTGCGTAGCCGGCTATAACCTTGACGACTATAGCTGAGCTCGTTTCTCTTCTATCTTTGTTGCAGGACGTTGTCGTTCTTGTAGGAATAGGCTCTAGAACACCGTTTGATTTATCATGCTTCACCAAGCAGAGCGCGCACACCAACATCTCTTGCTAGCTATCACAATACAACTTGCACATAATTTGGAGTTCCCACGTTGCCAACAACAACAAGGTCGAAAGTTAGGATAGTTGTTGAGTATATTGATTAGATTGGAAAAATAGGTTATACTAGGAAATATTCTGGCTTGCCTTATACTTCAAGTAGATCATTTACTTCTGTATATATGCCCACGAGGCTCAAGCAATACACAAACTATTCCATCAAACATCTCTCAATCCACCTCGAGGTCTTCTCCGCCGTCGCCCTGACTCGCGCGCTGCCACTGTGTCGCCCCTTCGGGTCGTAGCGTCGCGCCATGCGGTCCACTCTGACGTCCCCGCATGTCGACTTATACGTAGTATGCGTCATGCCGCCTCCCTAGGCGAGGGAACGACACCATTCGTGTCGGTCCTTGTCATGCTGTCGGGTTCTTCCTCGTCTACTTCGAGCATTGTCGCCGCCATCGCCTCCTCAGGCCGCCGCCGCCGATATTCTTCCTGGTCCACGGCGACTACCTCGGCACCGGACACCCCGTCTCAACAGCGACCATGGCGTCCCTCGCACAGCTACCTCAACAACGGCTACACCACCCTACACTCTCGGCTTCATCGACATCGGCACAAAGGGCTACCGCCTTGCTTGAGCAACCTCATCGGGTTTCACTCCAGCCACGACTTCGCAATGCATCGACCGTTACGACTGTGGGGTGGGGGTGTCCATTGGTGTGCCTTCGAATTCTTCTCTAGTCTCACTGTCTGCGTCGCTACTGTTGTGACTGCGGGGGGGGTGTTGAGAATATTGATTAGATTGGAAACATAGGTTAGACTAGGAAAAATTCTGGCTAGCCTTGTACTCCAAGTAGATCATATACTCCTATATATATATGCCCACGAGACTCAAGCAATACATGAACTATTCCATCAAACATCTCTCTCCCTTATAACAATAGTTGTTACTGTTTGAAAGGCTAAACACCAAAGATAATATTCATCATAAGACATGTCCATGCTGCATCTATGTTGTACTTGATTTTTCTTTAAAGAAGGAACATTTTGCTGTTAATATCATGCGATATGGTTGGATGATCAAAAGGACCCTAGATTTGATGCCACATGTCATATTGAGGTGGACTATTCCTTAGTGAGATAAGAGAAAATAATCTCACCTATGGCAACACACGTGTGGTGACAATCTTGGAAGGAAAGGGATGGCGGTCGAACAAACTTTTGGCCGATGCTATGACGGCCAACCGACATCCTATCAATGGGTGTTGCAACCTCTGGCCGGCGAAGATGAAATGGCAGCCCATTGGAGCACTAACAGTGGGTTAGCGGAGCTGCAGACAACCGACGGCGCTCATGAGGGAGAGATGTGTGCAAGCCCTGTACGAAAGCGCCTGACCCCAGCGCGGTGTGCTCAGTGGTGGGGTAGTAGATGTGAATGATCGAACAGGTAGGACGAGATTAGCATCTGAAGAAAGATTTTTGCATCTAAAAAAGGTTGTATGCATCCGTATTTGGTGCAGATGCCGAGGAAGTGAAATTCTCCCCCAATTTTAGAACCAGACTCGTGAGCCCCCGCGTCGTCCCCCACTAGGGTGGCTCGGGTGGAAACCCTGACCCCTGCCGCCGTCGGGCATATCCATCCTCACCCTCCCCTCCGCCGCCGCTGGAGGAGACACCGGGCGAAGCCTCGGGTGGCCCACAACAGCGGCGGAGGCCCTCTTCCCTCCCGCGTTGGATCAGGTGCGGCGGGTCACCCATGGCACCGAGGCGTTCCTCCCCGATCTGCTTCGCGGCGGCGCGGCGATTCGCTTCCGGCGAGGGTGCAAGAGGTGGCGGCGTGGTGCTGGGCGGAGGCGGTGGAGCTGCTGGGCTTCGTGGAAGATCTGGTGGTGCCGCCCGCTCGGTGGCCTCGCATGATCATGGCAGCCTTGGTCGCGGTGGCCGGCGGCTCAGCCTAGCGGCGGCGACGGAACATGGCTGGTGGCAGCGGCGATGTTCTGTTTGGATCCTAGGGCGGCGCCCTAGATGATGGCGGAGGGTGAAGCTTGGGCTTCCCGCGGCGGCATGGCGTGGTACAGTCCCTGTCCAAGGCGGATTTGCGTCGGCGATCTGGTGGTTTTTGCCATGGATTGGTTCGAATCAAAGATGGTGACCAGCGTGCGGGATACATCTCGACGGCTCTCATGGTTTGGCGAGGTGGGGTGGGAGCCCTCCTCCCAGGCTCCAGTGGTGGTACACTAAGGCAGTGCCATGTGGTCTAGGGCTCCTAGGGTGGCACTGTTGTTCCGGTTGGTCGCCGAATCTAGGCGGCTAGATCTGGGGCTTTGAAGGTAGTCCAGACAGTGCACTGGTTGTCGGGTGGATTTCTTAGGACGAATCCGGGTGAAAAGCTGGTCTTCAGTCGGTGGCCGGAGCCGGTGATGACGATGCCCTTATCTTCGTTTCCTTCATGAAGGCGTCATCGAGGTGGAGCTCCCAACCCCACCCAATACCTCCGGGGGAAACCCTAGATCAGTTGATCGGATGATAGCAGGAATCCTGTGTCGTTACCCTCTTGGGGGCAGCATTCTTGGAGGTGCACTCGGGCTTGAGGGACTAGCGGACGCCTTCTTACCGGACCGTTGTGTTACCCAGTCCCGCCTATGTGGCTTCGATGGGGCATCCGACGTTAGATGTTAGGCTTTGATACGATGTCTGTTTGGTATTTGGCCCGGACATTCGGCACCCCTTCATCAAGAGGATAGGAGTAGTGACAGGTGTTGTCTAGATGGTGGCTTCGGGCTTGCTGATGTATTACTTTGTTTGGTCTTTGTGAATAATAAATTAAATGGTCGCATGCATCACCCAAATGCAGAGACCTGGGGTGCATCCTCCTTTTCAAAAAAAAAACAAGTAACCAAATAAACCGGAGATAGCAAACAGAAGTGGCTTCAGTGTCGTTACAAGGACGGAACTGAATTCGGTATTGGGTGGGGGGGTGGCAGAACCACCTAGCTCGGCGTCTACCCAGAGTTCAGTTGCAACATGGCTGCTACAGTGGTTTGCTGAAGCTGCGGAGGATGATAAAGCGGCGATGGTGCAAGGGCTATATGCCATTTGGCTTGCGAGGAATGAAACCAGAGAAGGAAAACGCATTGAGGAGGCTAACTTGGTAGCGAGGAGAGTCGCCGTACTGTTGGAGGAATGGAAGAAGGTGCGAGGCAGGACGGAAAAAGCACCAAAGTCTACACATAGGGCGAAATGGGATCCACCTGAACCGGGATGGCTTAAAGCGAACGTTGATGGGGCTTTCTCTCGGACTGGCCGAGGAGGAGGAAGTGGGGTGGTATTCAGAGATGATGGGGGTGCATTCAGAGGGGCGGATGCCACTGTCCTAACGGAAGCTATCTCGGCGGAAGTGGCTGAACTGCTGGCATGCAAGAGGGCGGTGTCTCTTGCCCTGCAAAAGGGTGTGCCCAAGCTTCATGTAGAAACCGACTGCCTGAAGGTGGCACGGATGCTGAATGAGAAGGACAAAAACCTCTCGGAGGTAGGTATTCTCGTGGAGGAAATCAAGGAAATGGCGACGTATCTTGGCGAGTTCAAGGCTTCATGGGTGAGGAGGGAGGCAAATAAAGCGGCCCACGAGATTGCGAGATGGGGCCTTTGTAATGGTACTTCGGTTTCGTGGGAGTTTTCTCCCCCAGACTGTGTTTTATCCATTGTATCTGACGAACTGCCTAGTTTAAGTTAATAAAGGGGAGAAGTGATATTCAAAAAAAGCACAAGTCATGCATTCACGTTACACCATCAGGTGCTCTAGGAAATTAACCCGTGCTCTCTCCTCTATGTGGTCCTCATGCACATTGACAGTTTGACACACGCTTGTACTCCATTAAGGCATGCGATATGGCCATTGCTAGTTTGCCAAAACCAGCCGATACGGTGGTGGCGACAGTGAGCGAACGTATCACAGGTTGCACACTGTTTTCTCCCACCAACCCCCGGACCTTTCAGAGTTCTATAAAAGCCCATAGATGAGAGAGCATGGGTTAATTTCCTAGAGCACCTGATGGTGCAACGTGATTGTGTATTTGTTTGCCTCGTAATAACACAGAAGCAACTATTGTTTGCTATCTCTGGTTTATTTGGTCGCACGTACGTCCACTAGAACTGCAAAACTCTTTCTTTGTCTGCTAATCTTGTGCTACCCGTTCAAGCACACACATCTAGTACCCCCGTTTCGCCGGGGATCCAAGAAGATGCCTCCAAGCTTACTTCGCTGCCCAGGCGGTGCTCGTGCACGTCTCTCGCTCCCTGCAGCGCCGTCATCTATCAGCAGGTCCACTACCCCACTATTGAAGCTCCAACGGCGCGCCGTTCCAGCTTTGCCGGCTAGAAGTTTCAACACCCCTTCACAACCTTTCGGTAGGCCGTCATAGCATCAGGTACTGCACTCGTAGCTCCCGCCGCCCGCGATTGCAGCACGCGTCAACACTCGTCGCCTCGTGGGGACATCAATCGCCGCAAGTCCTAGCGCCATGCCACTCCGGCTGGAGTGTTGGTACTGCCCAGTTGAAGCTTCACCTGTTGCCGGTTGCAGCATCAACCCCCGTGTTGGTTACAGTTGCAGCAAGCTTTGACGCAACGTCGGACCCAGCTATACCCCTTCTTTGGTTGTAGCTTTGGTGTGGACTGTTCATAGCACCGTCCATCTCCGGTGTGACGCCTGCTAGTGCAGTGTTAGAAGGGAGAGAGGTTTGGCGGAATAGTTGTTGTTATTGCTTGAGCCTCGTGGACATATATAAAGGAGTACAAAGACCAACTTGGAGTACAGGACAAGGCAGGACCAAATCCTAGTCTATCCTATACTTCCTAATAATCCTTATACTCAACACCCCCCCGTAGTCACAACGGTAGCGACGCAGACGATGAGACTGGAGAAGAATCCGAAGGAAAGCCGACGGACACCCCCCCACAGTCGAAACGGTCGATGCATCGCGGAGTCGTGGCTGGAGTGGAAACCGACGAGGTTGCTCAAGTAGGCGGTAGCCCTTTGTGCCGTTTGTCGATGTAGCCGAGAGCGTAGGGTGGTGGAGCCGTGGTCGAGGTAGCCGTGCGAAGAATGCCGCGGTCGATGTTGAGTCGGGGTAGCCGGGGTCGGGGAAGTCGTCGTGGAGCCGCGGGCGCAAGGGGGCACCAAGTTAGCATGGGCGTTGTGGTGTCGAAGTAGTGGTGCGCCGGGAAGAAGATGTTGTTGACGACGCGTTACGACGGGTTTGCCAAGCCCGGGGACACATCATAGACGAAGGCACGCACCGGTGTTGCCAGCACCGGGCATACGTAGACGGACGAAGACGAAGTAGACGAAGCGCCGACCAGGCTTGCCAGGCCCGGGGACACGTCGTGGATGAAAGAACGCATCGGTGTTGCCAGCACCGGGCATGCGTAGACGAGGGACCTGCACGAGCTGTATGTCATGTCGGAGAAGTCGGAGGCAGAGAAGAACTCGACGACGATTGCCGCGTCCATCGACGAGGAGCCGACGTCACCAACGGTGGTCGGAGCAGACGAAGTGGTCGGGGTAGATGACGGCGACGCTGGCGACGGGCTGGTGTTTGGACGAAGACGAAGGGGGTGGACGGGCGACGGCGGCGGCTACGAAGGTAGCGGCGGAGGCGGCCAAAGAAGAGCGGCGGCGGCGGCTAGGTTAGGTTTGCGGCGGCGGTGCTCGAAGTAGGCGAAGAACCCTGACAGCGTGACGAAGACCGGCGCGGACGGTGGCGTTCCAGCGCCAAGGGAGACGGCGCGGCGTATACCACGGTAGGTCGACGCGCGGTGATGGCGGAGTGGACCGCGGGCCGCGACGCTACGGCCCGAAGGGGAGACGCAGCGGCGGCAGGCGGGTCGGGGCGACGACGGGAAGACCTCGGGGCGGCGGCGGGGACCGCGGGCCACGACGCTGCGGCCCGAAGGGGCGACGCAACGGCGGTTCGCGAGTCGGTGACACCGCGGGGACGGCCTCGGAGCGGCGGCGGGGACCGCGTATCGCAGCACTACGTCCCGAAGGGGCGACGCAGCGGCGAAGCACGAGTCGATGCAACCGCGAGGAGAACCACGGGGGCGGCGGTGCTGCGGCCCGACGGGGCGACGCAGCGGCAGCCCGATACTCCATCGGCGGAGAGGCGCGCAGTACTCGGGACGATCTTCACCGGACCTGCGAAGGCGCGCGTGACCGACGGGCCAGGTCGATCGCGCGGCGTAGATGAGGCGGATCGCGACGGCGAGCGGGTGATCAAGCCGATCGCGCGCGAGGTCGGGGACGCTGCTCGGTGGAGGAGTGATGGCAGACTCCCAGATGAGGCTGGCGACGGCGGACGGAACGGGACGTCAGCGCCGGCACCCGGGCTGCCAAAGCAGCGCCGGCGCCCGGGCAGCGAGGTCCGAGCGACCAACGGAGCAACGGCGCCCGAGTTGAGGCAGACGACAAGCCTGATGCAGCCGAGGACGAGGCCGGCGAGGTAGACCGCCGGGCCCGCATGCAGACGCGGCGGAGGCGGGTGACGTGGATCGATGGGCGGGCCGGCGCGCGAGCGACGGCTATGATTGGCCGTCGCATGGCGCGAGGCCGCCGGGTCGGGGCGATGCAGGTATTCCGGTCGGTGCAGGGCGGTGACGGCCGACGCAGGGCGACGGGCGGACCGACGCGCGGACGGCGACTGGCCCGGACGGGCCGCCTCGGCGCACGTGGCCGGGGGCAGAGGAGAGGCCGGCTGGACGCGCCGGGGTCGGAGTAGAGGGGCATGCGGTCGACGGCGGCGGCGGGCGACGCAAACCGATCAAGATTAGATCGGAAAACTAAAAAGAAAAACGCCATCAAAACGACCGGCGAGAGAGCGAAAAAACCGGAGCAATGGCTCGGGAAAAAGACTCTCTAGGGCAGCAGGCCAACACGGCCGACAGACGAACCCTAGGTACGGGCGGCGCGCCCCCCGGTGGCGGTCATGGAGGCTGACCGCCCCGGGGGCGTCGCGCGGGTGCGGAAGCGGTGGCGGCTAGGGTTTAGGATCGACTTGCTCTGATACCATGTTAGAAGGGAGAGAGAGGATGGCGGAATAGTTGTTGTTATTGCTTGAGCCTCGTGGGCATATATATAGGAGTACAAAGACCAACTTGAAGTACAAGACAAGGCAGGACCAAATTCTAGTCTATCCTATACTTCCTAATAATCCTTATACTCAACATGCAGCACCGCCGCCCACTCACAAATGCCCGCCTAGAGTGTCTCTCCTAGGCCGGTGGATCACCACACACGTGTTGTTGTTTCCCTCGTGGCTCAGTTAGCAAGACCCATTATGGGTCCCTCATAGTACCATTCGTCCCAAATCAGGAGAAAAGCATGTGGCGAGAGGCGACCTGCCCGTAGCACCGGTAATCTTCCTCCCTCATTATGTCTCGTTGCTCACAGTAGCTGTCCACCAGTTCACCCTAACCACCCATTGAAGCAGATCGGAGAAAACAAAGCCATGCTGATTGCAAGATAGGAAACCAGGATGGGTGTACAACTATGGAGGGAGGTCGTTGGCCGGAGCAGCATAGTGAAGGTCGGCGGCAACAAAGGAAAATCGAGTCATGTGTGTTGATTAGGGGGAGAAAGTTGTGAGGAAAGAGATGTCCTATTGAGCGGAAGCATATGGAAGAGATACGGAAGGGAGAGCGCTAGGATGTTGTGGGCAGGGCCAGCGAGAGAGACGTTGCATGTGGTGGCGATCGAGCAAACTTAATTAGGCTCGTAAATGACTTACTTTTTTATTTTTATGAAATATTTGGGTTTTAGGGGAGGAATGAAATATTCTTGTGGATATCTCCATCTTCTATCTAAGTCCTTGCAAGATCTAGCAATTAACTTGGCTAGGCCGTCCGATCTTGGAATTGTCATACTTTCTCATTGTATTGTGGATCCGTGAAGATCAGTCGGAAATTGGCAATAATCTTGCCATTTTTTGTTACTCCCGTGCCTAATTAGTTTCGTGCGCGGGGGGAGGTGTGCTAGATGTTAGTTAGGCTCGTAAATGACTTATTTTTAATTCGATCGATGCATCACATCCAGGCAAAAACATATCATGTAGACGCACACGGATAGAGAACTCACGTATTCAAAATCTAAATAAGCAAGCATATCACGCTATTTTTTTATTGTTGAAAGTGGATAAATATGTCTATATTCAATTCTTGATGGGCATTAGACCCCTTGGATCTGACTCAAACGACCGAGTGTGCATACTTCGATTCCTAAAAAGTTTGGCACGATGAACTGCACCTTTTCCCACTTCCCCATGCATTTTAGCCATGTAGAAGTTATAAGTGCGCACCAGGCGTATATGAGTTGTGCCTATTAGATGATCTGCAACATTGCAAATATTTATATTGCTTCATGCTCTTTTTGTTTTCATATGTTTTGACTTTGAATTTGTGATCAAGATAAAATCTCAATGCAACATGTTCAATATAGCTACTTAGGGAAAATGGCGTGCCGACCATGAAATCATCTTATTTTCCCAAAACAACTCTCTGGCGTCTACGTGTTGCGAACGCATGAGGTACCTTGCGCGGGAGCGCACCTACGCGGAAACTCAGTGGGGTCAGGGAACACCAACGTGGGCACCGACACGTCTTTTTTCTTCCAGCGTTTCCTTTTTCTATGTACAACTTTAAATTGTTATGAAAGTTCCAAATATAGAACTTGAAATTTAGAGAGCTCAATTTTTTCCCTCAAGGTTGAAGTTTGCTTAGAAGCCCTTGCACTCCTCCAACCTACCTACAAGGCTACTACACAAATCACCACTCCCGATATGCCAAGTTTTAAATTCATCATTCCTAGCCAAAACAACACAAAGCTCTAAATAGTTTGCATATTTTCTTCCACTGCATAGTTGGAAATGGCTACTCCACCATTTTGGCGAGATAGATATGGATTAAATTTCTCAGATCCGCGACCACCGTTATCCTCGTTCTGTTCACACACCACCTCCACAAGAATGCCTCATTCTCATAGGTTATGGATGGAGACGAACTTAGTTTGCATAGTCAGCTATAATCTTGACGACTATCGATGAGCTTGTTTCCTTTTGATCTTTGTTGTAGGGCACTGCTATCCTTGTAGGATAAGACTCTAGAACAATGCTCAAGTGATCATGCTTCAACATGCAGAGCGCCTACACCGACATCTCCTGCCAGCTAATGGAATACAAGTTGTACGTCATTTGGAGTCCCCTTGTCACCAACAAGGTCAAAAGTTAGGATGAATGTTGCCCTTTGAAAGGCTAAACACCAAAGCTAATCTTCATCGTAAGACCTGTCTACACTTCATCTATGTTGTACTTGATGTTTCGGTAAATAAGGGAATATTTCCCCTTAGTGTCATGCAATATGGCTAGAAGATCACAAGGAGTTGAGTACCGCCAACCCAGCACGTATTATTCCCTTGATCTAATGTCATGTGTGTTATATTAATGTGGAGTATCCCTTCATGAGAGAAGAAAAAAAATCCCTCCCATTGCAACACATGTATGCTGACTTCATAAATCTTGGAACCAAAGTGATGGCGATCGAGGGAATGATTGATCGCCACCAGCTGCAATGTATCTCTAACGGGCCTTGCCCACAACATCCTAGCCCTATCCCTCCCGTATTCCTTCCATATTTCTTCACTCGATAGGACTTCTCTTCCCCCATGGCTTTCTGCCCCAAATCAACGCACTCGACACAATTTTTCTTCATTGTCCCTGAACTTCACATTCCCTGCACTGCTTCGCCTAACAACCTCCCTCCATAGCTGTATGCAAATCTGTGTTTCATATCTCGCTACCCCCATCCATTGGTTTTCTTGATCTAGTTCAATGGGTGGTCAGAGTGAGTTAGTCGCACCCTACTATGAGCAACGATGCGGGCACACTCTAACACCATAGGGGCGAGGGTTCATAGTGTTCCAGGCTAGCCGCCACTCACCACGTGCGCTGCTTGTGAGCTGGGTGGTATAGTAATATGAGGGACAAATGTTGGATATTATCAAATAAGACACCATGGGAAACAACAACTTGTGTGTGGTGAAGCAGCAACCTCGGAGCGACACCTGGTGTGGGCAGTTCGGAGTGGCCGCCTTGCTGAACCAGCAGGCATCGCAAACAAGGTCAAAAGATAAGATGGATGTTGTCCTTTCAAAGACTAAACACCAATGTTATTCTTCATCATAAGACCTGTCCACTATGCATCTATGTTGTATTTGGTGTTTCCTCTAAGAAGGGAACATTTTCCTGTTAGTGTCATACATATGGCTGGATGATCACAGGGACTTGTGTACCTCCAACCCACTAGGTATCAAACCCTAGATTTGATGCCATGTATGCACATTAAGGTGCACTATTCCTTCTATGAGAGAAGACATATAATCTTGCCCATGGAAACACATCGGTGCTGACTTCATAAATCTTGGAAGGAAAAATATGGTGCTCGAGCGAACGATTGATCACCAACATGTGCAACGTCTCTCTCGTTGGCCCTGCCAACAACATCATAGTGCTTGCCATTTTGTATCCCTTCCATATACCTTCGCTCGATATATAGGACATCTCTTTCCTTGTAACTTTCTCCCCCAAATCAACGTGCATGACATGATACCGATTATGCTCTCTTGTCGCCAACCTCGACCTTTGTCTGTGTCAAAACCGGCAGATCTCGGGTAGGGGGTCCCGAACTGTGTATCTAAGGATTGATGGTAACAGGGGAAACAAGGACACGATGTTTACCTAGTTCGGGCGCTCTTAATGGAGGTAATACCCTACTTCCTGCTTGATTGATCTTGATGAACATGAGGATTACAACAGTTGATCTACCTCGAGATCGTAATGGCTAAGCCCTATATGTCTAGCCTATGGTAGTTGTGAGTTTCTCTACGGACTAAACCCTCCGATTTATATATGCGCCAAATGGACCTAGGGTTGTACATAATCATCTTGCAGAGGAAGGAAACATTACACCCGAATTTTAATTTTGCTATCCTATGCACATAGGAGTCCTATCTGGACACGAGAGATAATCTTCTGTGTTGGTCTTCACGGCCCACCAGTCCAGCCCATATCGAGTAATCCGGACATCCGAGGACCCCCTAGTCCAGGACCCCCTCGGTAGCCCATGAACCTGTCTTCAAAACGATGAGTTCGGCACACATACTGTTTTCCGCATTGCAAGGCGGGTTCCTCCTTTCAAACATATGAAGATTATTTCCTGCGTAAAGGAAATATGTCTGGCTCTGCGTGATTAGTACAATCCTTAGCCACAAAGGCAATATGTCAAGGAAAGCATTGTGTCTTTACTGACAAATTTTCCAGCGAAACGTCACATTTGACCCTTCAATATTTCGAGCCGTTTCCTTGGCCCTGGTTTCTTGTTTCGAGGCATAGCCTCCATTGGCACATCTTGTCGAGGCAGAGATCATGCCCGCTTGTCGCGGGATCCTTATCAATATGGTTTGGGTAATCCAACCGTTCCTTACGCCTGACCTCATCGAGACAGGTGAGTTTTATGGCCTGAGTGGGGGACGTTTGGTATTTACCATCTATAAAAGGACATAGATCCCCCTTTTTTACCTCATGCTCTCTAGCCTTTGCCTCCAATCTCCTAGCTCCAGCACCCACAGCTCAAGTGCCCGCAGCTCCCATCCCTTGCACCACCGCCTCCCTCTCTAGCAATGGTTGGATCTGGTTCCAAGAGCAAGTGGGAGGCCTCTTCCGTCCCGGAGAATGACGTGGAGAGTCTCTGAAACGCGGGCTATCTTGCTGCCAGCATAGCACATTAGATTCCTGATGAGCATCAGGTGATCCCCATTCCAGAGCCTGGCGAGAGGGTTGTGTTAGTCCCTCACTTTATTAGGGGGCTCGGATTTTCCCTCCACCCCTTTGTCTGGGGTCTCTTGTTCTTCTACGAGCTAGATTTGCATGATCTAGCCCCAATTCCATTCTTCACATATCGTCTTTCATAGTCGTAAGTGAAGCTTTCCTTCGCGTCCCTGAAAGTGCAGTATATCGACTAGAGGGGGGAGGGTTAATAGGCGATTTTTATGAAATGCTTCTAAACATGGAAGTTTCGAAGACAAGTGATAAAACCAATCCTATTTATATGCAGCGGAAGGTAGACTACACTAGACAAGGCATAGTCAAGTATTCAATGAAGTGAAAGCATGAAGACTAATAGCAGCTAGGCAGTAAGGATCAGGACGGAAGATAGAATGAAGCCAATCAGAACAAGTAGTCACACAGTGAAGTCAATCAGATAAGGCAGGCAGGCAATGACTTCACAACGTAAGACAGTAAGTAAAAGGAAGGAAAGGAGAGAACCAGTAGCTCGGGGAAGACGGTGATTTGTTAGACTAGTTCCAGTTGTTGTGACAACTGTACATCTGGTTAGGGAGGCTGAGATTTAACTCAGAAGACTGTGTCTTCACCTTATTCCCCTGGAGCTAAGGACACCTAGTCCTCGCCCAATCACTCTGGTAAGTCTTCAAGGTAGACTTCCAAACCTTCACAGACTAAGTTCACCGGCGATCCACAATGACTCTTGGATGCTCAGAACGCGACGCCTAACCGGTTGGAGGAAACACAGTCCTCAAGTGTAACAAGTCTTCAGGTCACACAGACGAAAGACTTTAGTGATGCCTAACACTCTTTGGCTCTGGGTGTTTGGGCTTTGTCCTCGCAAGGATCTCTCTCTCAAATGCTTCGGAGGTGGGTTGCTCTCAAACGACAAAAGCCGTGCAATAACTCTGAGCATCCACCAATTTATGGTGTAGGGGTGGGCTATTTATAAGCCCTTGGCAACCCGACCTGATTTGTCCGAAGTGACCCTGGGTCACTAAGGAACTGACACGTGTTCCAATGGTCAGATTTCAAACACTCACACGACAACTTTACTTGGGCTACAAGTAAAGCTGACTCATCCAGCTCTGGATAAGATTTGCTCTCATTGTCTTCGCTCGAAGACATAGGATTTGGTTGAGCATCACTTTAGTCACTCTCAGTTAGTTCACTTGGACCCCACTTAACAGTACGGTGGTTCCTATGACTCAACAAAGAAGAAAAGGAAACAACGAAACATCTAAGTCTTCGCGCTCCATAGTCTTCACAAAATGTCTTCTCTTGTCATAGTCTTCAATAAGATTATCTTCATGTACCACCACTGTTGTCAATGTCTTCATACATTTTTAGGGGTCATCTCCGGTAGGTAAACCGAACCAATGATGGACTACTACATGTGTTATCCTGCAATTCTCACAAACACATTAGTCCCTCAACCAGGTTTGTCGTCAATACTCCAAAACCAACTAGGGGTGGCACTAGATGCACTTACAATCTCCCCCTTTTTGGTGATTGATGACAAACTGGTTGAAGTTTTCAACGGGGATAAATAGTATGTGAAATTGTAAAGGATAAAGGTATTGTCTTCGTAAGTAGCAAAAGGCTCCCCCTGAAGATGTGCATATAGTTGATTTGCCTTTGAATGCAAATGCACGTGGCAGGTTGTACTTGTGGAGATCCTCTTCAACTTATGCATACAATTCATCATGCACAATTGATATGTTGAATATAATGATATGCATAATGAGAAATGGACGTCTGCAAAAATGACTAAGTGCGGAATATAACGTAGCACATGCGGAATTTATCATCGCATTACATAGTAGCAGAAAACGTAGCAGACGACCATCAGTTTAAGTGTTACAACTCAAAGAACCAAATGTAGCAAAAACGACAGTTGTAAACACTAGGCAAAATATAAAGCACCCGCCCATGTGGACCCGCTTGAAGACTATCAACTCATATGCTTCTCCCCCTTTTGTCAGTAAGGACCAAAAAGGTTTGAAGACATAGAGCCTCTACTCGTTCCCAGTTGGAGCAGGAGAGGATGCAGGGTCGGCGTTGGTGTTTGGCGGTGCAGAAGTAGGTGGTGCAGTGTCGACATGCGCTGAAGTAGGAGGTGGTGAGGTAGCATCATCTTGATCATCTATCACCCTGGCGTCAATTGTTGCAGCGGAGGGGGAGTAGTCAGAGTCTTCAAGAGACGGAGTTCGACGCAGAACAACATTCCTTGGAGGAGTGTGGTCAAACTTGAATCTTTCTGTGAAGCCATCATCTTGAAGATCCGCTTCAGCACTTAGCAGAGTTAAACTCTTCCATGACCTCCGACAAGTTTCATGAGCAACAAAGGCATTCTTGGTGGCAGGATTGCGAATGCGATTGACATCCACCAAGAGGCTTTGCATCTAACACTTCAGCCAGTAGTGATGCTTATCTTGTTTCTGATGGAGGGCAACCAGAAGCTCTCGGTTATTGAGAACACGAGACCGCTTCTGAGGCCTTTGGACAATGGTGCTCTGAGTGGCTTCAGTTTCAGCATGTCGAGATAGACGAGTACGGCCAGCCAGAGGATAAACGCGAGAGACTGCTGGAACTCCTTCAATTTGCTGAGTGAAGCTCTGGTGATCAGCGTTGTGAAGACTAACAGGCTCTTTGGCAGGCTCTTGGTATATAGCTTCATCTGACATATCAACCTCTGGCAAGAATATATGATGGTTGCGAGCAGAGGGCTGATAGGTGATAGTTGAATGAAGCTTGATTAGGCGCATGATCCATGGAGCATAGAACTTGAGACCAAACAGATCAGAGCCAGACACAGCCAACTGCTGGATGAAGAAATCTTGAGCATTGAAGCTGATTCCATTGAAGATATAGAAGACCAATGTCTTCATTGTGCCTTCAAGCTTGGCTGATGAAGAATGTCCTTTGACAGGCCATAGAGTACGCCTGATGATATGATAGATGGTGCGTGGCAGATACTCTAGGTCTTCAACAAAGAATTCCTTTGGATATTCGGCATCGCTGGGCAAGGGCTTCATCATGCTCAGCATTTGGCTCATGTTGGGCTTGCGCTTCTGGAAGATACTCTCCAAAGCTTCATTGTGCAATTGACAACCAGGTTCGTACAATTCTCCTGCAGTGGGCAGGCCAGTAAACTCAATGAGATCAAAGGCTTTGGCTTCTTGATGGACATTGCGTGTCATCCACTCAAGGACCCATGTCTTCGGATCCCTGTTGTAGCCTCGAATGTGGAGGGTTGCATAGAATTGCAGGAGTAGGTCTTCATTCCAATGCTCCTTGTGAGTCACAAAGTTGAGGAGGCCAGCATCACGGAAGCAATCAAGAGCTTCCTCCAGACAGGGCAGTCCAGCAATAGCTTCAGTGTCAAGACGCATATGAGGGGAAATGTGCCCTTGATCATAGAGTACTCTTGAGTAATAACTGCGCTGCTGATGGCTCCAGAACCTATTTGATGATATTCTTGGCTTGGAATATGGGTTCTTGGCGCTGTCAAAGAATGTGTTGTGCGCAGTGAAGCTATTGGCAATGAATGACCCTTGAGAGGTGGCAATACCTGGAAACCTTGGCCGTCTTGGCTTAGGCTTCTGAACCTGAGGCCTATGCTCAACATGATGCTCAAATTGAGGACCACCAGCATGCGGTCCAGCAGCAGGTGGTGGAGTCAGAATGGGCCATCGGACAGTGATGAGCTGATCATCTTGATTGTAAGCTTTCTCAATTGTATGGGGCCTTGGAGGCAGAACAGGAGCAGAGGCAGAGGCTTCAGGCTACTGATTTGCTTCAGGTGCATCACTTGCTTCAGGCGCCATCACTTCAGGCACCACTATGACTTCAGGTGCCACATTTTCTTCAGCCATGACCACGTCATTGGCTTCAGTGTTGGTGGTGGCAGCCTCTGAATTTGTAACCTCTACTTCAGGAGCTGGAGGGTCGGACACGTTCTCCTCGAGAACAGGGGGTGTGGCAGCACGTGCTTCTTCTTCTTGGGGTTGTTCTTCTTCGGCTGATGCAGCCGGTATATCTTCAGCCGCTTTGGCTTCATTTTCTGAGAGGTTCACAGAGGGAGCAGCTTTAGGAACAGATTGTTGTTCTTTTCCTTCTGGAACACTTGAGGTGACGACTTGAGGCCTTGGTCCTTTGCGAAGCTTGCGT
This sequence comes from Secale cereale, assembly GCA_902687465.1. Taxonomy (NCBI): domain Eukaryota; kingdom Viridiplantae; phylum Streptophyta; class Magnoliopsida; order Poales; family Poaceae; genus Secale; species Secale cereale. The sequence continues at coordinate 823,579,261 of LR738715.1, forward strand.
AAGGCTGGCGACGCCTGAGGGGATGGAGTTTGTTGGGCCTCAAAATCTTCATCTTCAAGCACTGAACTAGTGAATTGAGTTGGTTGGGGAGTTGCTAGTGTATCTTGTGGGTGATCAGCCCACGAGTCATCCTGTGCAATTGGCGTCAATGGACGACCAATGCTGATGCGTTCGTTGTTCGTTAGAATAGGCAAAGATTCCACATTGTACTCGATCTGAGGAAGGACTTCATCATCTTCAACATTGTCATGAGGACCAATGTCTTCAGCTGCGGTGGGGTCAACAACTGGAATGTCTTCAGCCTCTGTCGGAGCAGACTCATGGACTGTCATGCGACGTTCTTGGTGTGTAGATGCGGGGCGAGCAACTGATATGGGCTCGACAAAGATGGGCTATGTGGAAGCAGCCTTGTCCTTCTTTGTCTTGCGCTTCTTGGTGGGAGGAGCATCATCAGTTTCTTGCTTGCGCTTGCGAGCTTCAGATTCAGCCACCTTTGTTTTCTTGAGCTCTGAAGCAGTTGGGGTGACCTTAGGCTTCATGCTAGTCATGCTGGCAGGAAAGACAATGCTAGGCATTTCCTGCCTGTTGCTTCTTCTTCTTCTTGGCAGCCATCCTAGGGTCAATGTCAGGACGCCCAAGGGCCTTGCGCTTTTCAGCTTCATTATCTCTACTTCTATAAAAATGCGAGTTGGTGATGATGGTGTGTCTGCCTTTGTGTCATTTGCACCATCCGATCTGAAATCTACGGCTGAGAACAAGACAGGTTATCCCCAAGCCAGTTAACTTGCAGTTCTGAGAAGGCATCCGAAACACACCGCAATACTCTGGAGGTTTCTCGTTCTCTGACGAAACAAACGAGTCTTTGGGATAATACACCCTGCAGCACCTGCATCGTCCCAGTCCTACCCCCATCTCTCAATCCTCCGGGCTCCGGCCTACCTCCTGCTTGAGCGAATCCCACCTCCTAGCACGCCATAGCCGACGAGATTCCTGACGCAAATGGAAAGGCCGGTTCCACTTGCACCACCACCACCGGCGGCGGCGGGGCACCCTTTGGTCCTCGTCCGCCTGTGGCAAGTTCACGCGGCCGGCGGTCCTGGTTCCTCAAACCGGCGCCGCCGCCACCTGGGATTCGAGTGCCCAACACAACCCGCGGCGGCTGCCTTCTTACACTGGCGCATTCCACTTCCACCTGCGCTGCGCTCGTTAGCTACCAGACCCTGTAAGGTACGGGGAACCCTATCCTTATTATGCAGTTACTTGCCTGTCTCATTGATGGAGTACTCCATTGATGTGGTGCTGGCGGTGGAATTATTAGGAGTAGAGGAAACTTTATGAATCTTCCTGCCTACTCTCTGAATGATACATCTCCTTCTATTTGAAATTGTCTGGTACTCTTCCCTGGATCAGATGGCAAGGAAACGGTTTAAGTACATATTCTATTGCTAGAACCAAAAACAGTCTTCGAGAACCCCTCCCAACTTCCTATACGCGGTCCCCTCCACTCTATTCCTCGGCGACCGCCGGAATTCAGTTGGGCGAGCGTCCCAGCTCTTAATCTTATACAGTCGTAGTTTTGTAGTTAGGGTATGAATAAATCGGGTCTTGCTTTGGGCTTGCCCCGATATCTCCCTTGCGCACTAATGCATAGCAGCGGCGTCCGCTGTAGATGGGGACTATCCCATGTTTATTCCGACGAGCACTGTCATCTCCAAACTGTACATGTTACCGTGTCTGCCCCGCCTCAATTCTTGGCTTCCAGGGGAACGCCATGCCGGTGGCAGGAAAATCGTCAGCACAACATCCTCCAGTGCAGCTGACTTTTTCTCGATGATGATTTCCACACTGCTACTTCCGTGTTCTGTGACTTCTGTTCTACGCTTCATTGCTGCAATTCAGTCCGCCGAGAGGTGTGCGCCCACATATATTTCACCCCCCTATATAGCGTATGTGATTTTTTTGTTTGATAAACTTTGGGTCTGTAGTAGTTTAATTAGTTTTTTAGAGATATAGGCTAATCAATAGCTTAATAATTTTATAATCACCATTACCTTAGAACGATTACTTGAGAGGCTTTGGAAGTTTGCTCTCACAAGAAAATACAAAAGTGATTTGGCAAGAGAAGTGGGGGTGATGGCCAGGTCTGGTATGGCAACCTTGTTCATCTCCTTACTTATTGCGATGAAGGCGACGAGTGGATGCTCGTCTATGGCTACATGTCGAAAAACAACATGGATCTCTATATATTTGCTACATGCTCGTCTGGTTTTTACCCCTGTTGTGATATTTTTTACACTAATTACCTCATTTAGCGAAATTTCATCCATTTTACCTCATTTAGCAAAAGTTTCGCCACAATTTACCCTGTTTAAAATTTTGTGAGTGTTCCAATCGACGGTTCCAATTGTCAGGTTCAGCTGGCATGCCACATCAACGATTTTTTCCTGTCTCCTGAACCGGTCCGTGCAGCTTTCCCCAACCGGCCCGGCCCGATGGAGGTCGCTCGCGTCGTGTCCAACACACAATGCCCGAGTCGACCACACTCCACACTCAAACCCAATCTATTGCATTGCTCGTCCAAATTTCTAACCGCATGTACCTGTCAGGCTCAGCGACAATGGCGACGGCGGCATCGGCACGATTTCATGCCTCCTCGAGCGGCCATGTATGGCCGCGACAACAAGGCAAGAAACAACCTCGTGGAATCCGGCTCCATCAATCTCACCGATGTTTGGCCTGACATCAAGGCAAGAAACGACCCCATGTAATCTGGCTCCGTCAAGCTCGCCGACGTCGGCGTGGACGCGTCCATGTACGTAACTCCATCAGGTTGTGCTCAGTTGATGACGGGTCTATGGGGACCACTGGTCCAATAAATCAGTCAGGTTGGTGAACAAACAAGCCCTCTCAGTCGTGCCCCATTCCACATGATTTTGAAATTTTCCTATATAGCAATTTATGTACCTCAGTCGTACTACATCATATATAGCAATTTATGTATTCTAAAATTTTCCTGACTTATGCATTGGCCGGTGAGGCATTTGATTCGGACAGAATTAAAATTCTTATTAGAAGATCACGTGCATACATTTCACCCTTCTATAACTGACGTACATTGTTTAAAGTATTTTTTTTAACATTTTGAATATTGTCGAAATTCTTTTGCTTATTTGTTTGTGGGAAGATCGTGTGTGTGATTCGAAGGAATGCGAGCGATGTGTGCCATGAATATTAGAGGCTAGAGTGGTGTGGCCTAACTCAGGCGTTGTGCGTTGGACGCGAGCGACCAGCTCTGGCTATCATATCGGGCCAGCCCGGTCGGGCGAAGCTGCGAGGACCGGTTTAGCATGGAGAAAAATAGACATGTAAAAAACATCGATGTGGCATGCTAGGTGGACCTGACAATTGGGACCTGCTCATAAGAACACTCACAAAATTTTAAACAGGGTAAACTATGGCCGAACATTTACTAAATGAGGTAAAATAGATGAAATCCTGCTAAATGGGGTAATTAGTATAAAAATGTCAAAATAGGGGGTAAAAACGGGAATTCACTCTATAAATTTTTCTTGCCTATGATCAAAATTTGGATCAGAATAGATCATTAGGTCTGTGATCCAATGCATAAAGCACAGTTTATTGCTACATTGGCTAGACTCAGGGAAACACAATAACTTGCATGTCGATAAAGTTTCAGATAATGAAACTTCAAATCTGGACAATATCTTCAGGGGAAGCTTTTATGCTTGACATGGTTGACTTTGTCAAATCTCATGGATGAGTAATTGTATCCTCAGGCCTGCATACTACAAACTTTAGTAGGATGCACTTTGACCCAAAAATATCGAAGTAGCACGTGAATTAAGGCATGGGATATTGCAATTTTGGTTAAAATTATATAATTATTTGCTTAATATGGTATATTAAATACCTATAAATAATTTTGTGTAGGATCAATAATCTCCCTGGACCAACATCTGCGTGAATCGAGAGAGGATGAAGCATGGGAGAATTAGAATAATAGGACAATGGCGGCGAATGGGAAAAATAGAATACTAGGTTGAGTAGCTTTTGAACCGTGTTACTTGGTTTTACTTAATATTGCGTGAATGGTTTGTCTGGACATGGCGGCGAATGCTTTTTTGATCCTTGTTGTAACGGTAACCGAGTTTCACTTATGAAGTGAAATCTTAAAGTAGTGTAATGCCGAGTACACTTCAAGGTCTCAAGGTGTGTGTGTGTGTGTGGGGGGGGGGGGGCAGGTAAAATGTAGCAGCTTCGAGCCTAACCTTCTCAACCAAAGTCTTACTAATGCACATTTGGGTTTGCACTTTTGTGATTCCACTTCATTTCATCTGATTCCGTAGCATAGCACGGGCATCTTACTAGTATGATTGAATGCATTTGGCAGCCAAGGCCTTGATTCGCTCACGAGAACCTTTAGCTTCGTGACGCCTCTTGCGAAAGACTTACTTGAGCACATGGATCATGACTTTGAAGTTCTGAATCTCTTGGACGGTGAGCTTGTCCACATGCTTCTTGAACTGAGCCTTTTCATAATCAATCTTTTGCTTCAGCTCAACAATTTTCTGAGCAAGAGCTAGCTCAGAAGCAATGGCGCCATGGAAGGAGACGCTGAGGCCAACTGGAAGCTGCAGATCGTCGAAGCTGAGGTTGGGGGTGTCAAACCATTCATCAATGAAATTGTTTAGCACTTCCACGTCGAAGAGCGGCAAATCATTGAAGATTTCTGCGTCTTGCTTGCTCTTGATCAATTTCTCCAGAGCATCGTCACCTAGATCTTCATCGCTCGAGAGATCAAAGGATTCATTGGCAGTCTTCAGAACAGCGTCAGGAGTGAGACCTGGACTGGGGTTGTGCGAGGGCTTCTTCCTTAGCTGTCTGCTTTTGGAGATGCGAGAGTGCTCCTCAGACTGCACACTTGGTGCTGGTGGAGCAGTGGCCAAAGGCTTCACTCTAGAAGCAATTGGTGGAGTGGTGTTCGAAGCCTTGGATTTCTTCTTCTTCTTAGGCTTCGGAGTTGCAGGCGCTTCATCAGAATCAGCGTCATCTGCAGGTTAATCCACATCCGCCCCTTGAACCCTGATGTGACTGATGAGGCCTTCTAGGTTGTAGAAAGGCCCAACCAGGTTTGGTTCAGCTTCGCGCGTGCCATCAACACGGGGCGCAGAGGGGCCAGGATTGAAGTCCAATCCCATGTTCTTCTTGTTCTCTTTGGCCGAGTTCTTGTCATATTGAAGATTTCGCTTGAACAAATTGTCGTCGCGACACCAGAGCAAAGAAGAAGGATCAGCATTAGCAGGTTGAGGCCCTCTGACCATGCAAGGGTAGAAGCCTTGAGCAATGGCTTCAGCTCGAGTCTTGGGTGGAAGATTTTTGTAGGTAATATCTCCCCATGGATGCTTGATGGCATTCTTTTCAGCATACTCTTGGGTCACGAACCTGTACTTGAACCACTGTTCAGTCCAATATCTTCGAATCCATTGGATTCGTGTCTTCCTCTGATTACAATCCTCCTCTGTATCAGTCTTGTATATCTCGCTTAGATCAGGAGGCAAATCTTTAGAGGTGTTGCCATGGCACTGTCTGCCACCCTTCCTAACTGACTTGTCAGTTGCCATTGGTTTCAATCTCAAAGGCTTCAAACTGAATGGCTTCAACACTGGCAAATGCTTCGGTCTGCTAGTCAGACATGAACTGGCTTCAGGAGAGTGAATGTGACGCTGCAAGAATTCTGCAAATGAATGCAGACTATGAAAACCAAGGGATTCTCCCACGGACATGTACCTGTGATAGCATTAGAGATGCGAGGGAAGGGGAAGAGGTCATATGCATTCTCAGAAGCTTTAGAAGATAAATCAGTTTAGAAGACTTTGACCTCATAGCGCGAAGACATTCACTTATATGATGAGAGTTGGTTCCAGATTTTTACGAATCCATGAATAAGTACAAGTGAGGAATCTAACTATGTTTGAAGCATATGTGAATGTACTAGGCAAGATATGTGATGCAGACAGGATAGATCTATATATGTGTAGGCAGAAACTTCTTGTGGTAGAAGTGATGAATCTTTCTGGATCAAGAAGATGGTAAAAAGAGAGTTTAATTTACCACACGATGAACTGCTTAGACAGAGAGGAATTGGATGCCGAGCAGTTCGATCTTCGCGACCGGCGTGAAGACGGCATCGACGAGGTTGCGGCAGTGAAGCACTTCGTCGCCGGTGTCGTCGAGAGCTAGCGGAGGCGCTAGGGTTGGTCGAGGTGGAGAGGTGGTAGAAGAATTTTTGACTGTGATGGGACGTGCATTTATAAGCATGGGAGACGGCACAACGCAATTACTCTGGTGCCCCTGGCGGTTCACATCTGAGGGACACATGGCGGACATGTAACACATTGGGAGTTGTTCCATGATCCCACGTACGCCACGACTATCGGAGGGGTCATTCCGTCTTCTCCGGGTTTCAGGCATAAAGGATGAAGCATTGAAATCAGATTTAAAGTTTGTCTCCGTATCTTCTGCTGACAAGGACGCAGAGAAGATATTCGACGGTTCCAACAGAATGCAAATGATTTGGATAGATAGAGCTTGAGGTGAGAAAGCATAGAGAGGTTAGGGTCCGATCACATTCACTGAGTTCAAAATATTAAAATAAGAAGACTTAGCTATAAGTGAATGTTGTAGAGGACAGAACACAAGTCTATATTTGTCCTATATGAAGACAAAAACAAGTGTGAAGACTATGCAAATGTAACGCCACGAGAAACAATTCTGAGGGATCGAAGATGGTGAGAGTGTCTAGAGGGGGGGGGGGGGTGATTAGACTACTCGACAAGATAAAAATTCTGTCTTTTATCAAGGACAGATTTTGGCAGATTTTGCGTAACACACAAGTCAAGTAGCACACTACACATGCAATTCTAGAGTATGGGCAGCGGAAAGTAAATTGCACAAGTAGTAAAGAGAAGTGGAGAAGATCAAACGCAATTTGGAGACGCAATGATTTTTCCCGTGGTTCCGATAGGTGGTGCTATCGTACATCCACATTGATGGAAACTTCAACCCACGGAGGGTAACGGCTGCGCGAGTCCACGGAGGGCTCCACCCACGAAGGGTCCACGAAGAAGCAACCTTGTCTATTCCATCATGGCCTACGCCCACGGAGGGCTAGCCTTACTCGGGGTAGATCTTCACGAAGTAGGCGATCTCCTTGCCCTTACAAACTTCTTGGTTCAACTCCACATCTCGATGACGGAGGCTCCCAAGCGACACCTAACCAATCTAGGAGGCACCACCCTCCAAAAGGTAATAGATGTTGTAGATGATGATGAACTCCTTGCTCTTGTGCTTCAAATGATAATCTCCCCAACACTCAACTCTCCTCAGTGATTTGGCTGTGGTGGAAGAAAGGATTGAGTGGAAAGCAACTTGGGAAGGTTAGAAATCAAGTTTCATATGGTGGGAGTGGAGCAACTTGATCTCAACACAAGGGTAGGTAGTTCTCTTCTCAGAAAGTGTAAGGTAGGAGTGGTAGTTCTTTCTGATGGCTCTCTCCACGAATGAAGAGGGGGTGGAGGGGTATATATAGCCTCCACACAAAAATCCAACCGTTACACACATAATTGAGCAATCTCAGTGAGACCGAAGTGGACAACTCGGTCAGACCGAAAGTTCAAATATAGTGAACGTTGGGGTTTTCGGTGGGACCGAAAATACCATCTCGGTTTGTCCGATTTGATCAAAGACATGAGCTTGCCAGTTTCGGTAAGACCGATTTTATCAACTCGGTGACACCGACTTGATGACAAACGGTTACAGAAGCTTGACAGCCCATATTTCGGTGAGACCGAACTCAAACTCGGAATGACCGATTTTTCTAGGGTTTGGCTTATGGCTGAGGTGGTTCATCTCGGTGTGACTGAGTTTGGAAAATCGGTTGGTCCGAGATTACTTATGAGTGTGTATTGTAGTGAAGGTTGCTGATAGTTGAAGGAGATATATCACTAAGCACTTGAGCAACCAGATCATCAACATAACCTCATCCCCTTTTAATAGTATTGGCTTTTCCTATGGACTCAATGTGATCTTGGATCACTAAACCAAAAAATGGAGTCTTGAGCTTTTGCCAATGCTTGCCTTAGCATTTTGAGGGGTCCACTTCTTCAGTCATTTTGCCATAGCTAATGTGATTGAATTTCCTGAAACATACTTGATAAAAGCATTAGTCCAACCACAAAGTATGTTGTCATTAATTACCAAAACCACCCAGGGAGCAAATGTGCTTTCAATCTCCCCCTTTTTGGTAATTGATGGCAACACACTAAAATCACACTAAACAATACATCAAAGCTTATTGAAAGAAGGACAGAATTATCACGAAAGCTTTGATAAGCATGTAGTACACAGGCTCCCCCTACAAGTGTGCAAGATTTTCATAAATTATGGTTTTGGACTACCACAAGCACACAAGAGAGATAAGCAAGATGTGCTACATGCAGCTTGGCTATATGCATCAGAGCAGATGAAAGGAAGTGAGTGATAAAGCATATGTGCATGGTGATTTCTTGCAAACAAGTATTTACAAGCAAGTCACCATCATGCACATTCTGCAAGGTGCATATACTTACTTCGAGGTTCCTTGGCATTGTACCTGAAGGGATAAACTTGGGAAAACAAGGTTAGATAACACAAGAATATTCCTTCAACCAACTGCAAGAACATCAAGAGTACCAAGCCAGGGATGACATGTATAAAGAGTGTCTCATATTGAGCACAAGCTTGAATCAGCAAACATGTCTCCGAAACTAAAAGATTTTCAATGAACTCTGAGAGATTTTGCTTTCTATATTATATAAATTGTGAGAATTCCTCTCCCTTTGAGTTCTTTTAGAACAAGGGGTTTGATGGAAAGAGCAAAATCAAAAGAATGATGCCAATTGCAATGTCCAATGTAAAACACGGCAAATCTTTGATGTGATTCTCTCCCCCTTAAGATAAGATTGCTTTTCTTCTCCCTAAGTCTTCTCTTCTCCCTACTCCCCCTAAGTCTTCTCCCCCTTTGACATCAAGTGCCGAAAAGGACAGCAAACTAGGTAGGGCAGGAAAGATGGAAAGAAAGAAGTGGGATCCTTAAGAATCACAACAGGTCAAATAGGAACATGCATAGAGAATCATTGAGTGAAGCTGCAGAAGTTGATATCCTGGAAGAGATAAATTGGTGACACCGAATTAGATGGATCGGTGGGTCCGAAAGTCAGGGACTTAGGACAGATCCTTTTCGGTTAGACCGAAAATTTTAAATCGGTGACGCCGAGTTTAATTCCAAGAAAATACAGAAATAATTCAGCTCACTTGCAAGGAATGTTTCAAAGGATTTGCAAGGAATTTATGAAAGATTTTCGAGGAATTGATCAGAGCCAGAAGGATATTCACAAAGACAGAAGAATAGAAATGAAAAAGATTCCTAGATGAAGTTTTTTTTTAAGAAAACTCAATGAGAGAACATAAGAGAAAATAGAAAGACTCCAAAACATATGTACTTCATCTAGATAAAGGTCGGCGACAAGGTCACCTATGTTTGAGTATATTGACTTAGGAGTCAAATGAGGACATTTGATCATAGGTCATACTCATCATTTAAGCTCAAAATGGGGTTGCCATTTTTCGATTAAGCATTTGATGTGATCACATCTTATGAAGCTGCTTGTACTCATGACTTTGAGCAAAGCTCCTTAAAGATGTGAACAACATACTTTGGGCTTGTTGTTGCTTTGCTTATGTAGGTACACTTGATGTAGGTGCTCATTGAATGTGAAGTTGGAGCGCCATTTCTACTTGTGTAGTTCATCTTCCTACATGGGTTAGGCAAGCAAGGAAATACTCAAGGATATCCAAGATGACAAGAGTGAAATACTAGATGTATAAGATGTCAAAAAGGATATGTAGAATATTGTTCCTTGAACTCAACATCCCAAAGGGCTAGATACTTGGTCAATGACAAGATTACTCATGATTTGAGTGTGTGGTAATCTTGTGGAACGTAGATCATCCAAGTACCTGCAAGGAGTTAGATGCAATATAAGGAGGCAAATGTGTCCAAGACATATGATCACCATCATAAGAGAAATATCAAGGATTAGTCAAGTGGGCTCATGCCTTGCATGCATCAATGGAGTTCTCACTCCAAGTTTGAAGCATCAATGATGTTCAACTCACTCCTCAAGCGACAAAACACCTTCTCATCAAGAGGTTTTGTAAAGATATCAGCACGTTGTTTGTCAGTACGAACATGCTTAAGATTAATATCACCCTTGGCAATATGATCACGAATAAAATGGTGACGAACTTCAATATGCTTTGTTCGAGAGTGTTGCACTGGATTGTGTCCAATTTTAATTGCACTCTCATTGTCACAAAGCAAGGGAACATGTCTCACATGTATCCCATAATCCTTAAGCGTTTGTGTCATCCATAGCAATTGAGCACAACACGAACCAGCAGCAATATATTCCGCTTCGGCAGTGGATAATGATACCGAATTTTGTTTCTTGGAGGACCAAGATACAAGGGATCGACCAAGGAATTGACACGTACCCGAAGTTGACTTTCTATCAACCTTGTCACCGGCATAGTCCGAGTCGGAATAGCCAACAAGGTCGAAAGAGGCCCTCTTAGGATACCAAATGCCAAAGTTTGGCGTGTGTATCAAATATCTCACTATCCTTTTAACAGCTTTAAGATGACATTCTTTAGGGGCTGCTTGATATCGCGCACACATGCATACACTCAACATTATGTCAGGACGAGAAGCACAAAGATATAGTAGAGAACCAATCATAGATCGGTAAACCCTTTGATCAACGGGTTCTCCATCTTTTGTCAAGTCATTATGTCCACTAGTAGGCATGGGGGTACTCATACCTTTGCTTTCTTGCATGTTGAACTTCTTGAAGAGATCCTTGGTGTACTTTGTTTGTGAGACAAAAGTACCCTCCTTAGATTGCTTGATTTGCAACCCAAGGAAGAATTTGAGTTCACTCATCATGGACATCTCATACTTCTCCGACATGAGCTGTCCAAACTTCTTGCTAAAATGAGTGTTAGTTGAACCAAAGATAATATCATCAACATATATTTGGCACACAAATAGTTCACCATTAACCCTTTTCGTGAACAGCGTTGAGTCTATCTTTCCAATCTCAAAGCCTTTTTCAAGAAGAAAACTAGTCAAGCATTTGTACCAAGCTCTAGGAGCTTGTTTAAGACCATAAAGAGCTTTGTGCAGCTTGTAAACATGATTAGGCTTTTTGGGATTCACAAATCCGGGAGGTTGTTTCACAAATACTTCCTCCTCAATTTCACCATTTAGGAAAGCACTTTTGATATCCATTTGATAGAGAGTAATATCATGGTGATTGGCATAAGCAAGAAGAATGCGAATGGACTCAAGTCTAGAAACGGGGGCATAGGTCTCACCATAGTCCATACCTTCGACTTGTGTGTAACCTTGAGCTACGAGACAAGCCTTGTTGCGGATGACTTGTCCATATTCATCTTGCTTGTTCCGAAACACCCATTTGGTTCCAATGATGTTTTGATCATCCTTGGGCTTCTCTACCAAAGTCCATACCTTGTTCCTCTCGAAGTTGTGTAGTTCTTCGTGCATAGCGTTCACCCAATCCGGGTCTTCAAGTGCTTCTTCTACCTTCATAGGTTCAATACTAGAGATAAATGAGTAATACTCACAAAAGTTAGCTAAGCGAGTTTTAGAGCGAGTAATTCTCCCGGAGTTGATGTCGTTCATCATTTGTTCCACGGGATGATTTTTCTTGACTCTTGCTCGGACTCGGGATAGCTTTTGTTGCGGTTGTGGCTGAGCTTCCTCATCATCTTCATCTTCCACTTCTTCTTCTTCATTGTTGTTGGTGTTGTCTTGAGGCGGTGGAGAAGGAGGTTGTGGTGGATCTTCTTGTTGCACTTCCTCATCTTGGTGAGTTCCACTTGTGGAGGCCTCCATGTTGCCTTGAGGTTCATCTCGCCGTGAGGTAGGGGGCTCCACATATGTAGATGAGGTACTCTCCTTCACTTCCATGGGATGGATCTTTCCAATAGATAAATCTTGGATAGCTTCCGATGGGTCCTTGTCTCCTACATCAATAGGCATTTGCTCTACTTGCGAGCCATTAGATTCATCAAACTTCACGTCTACCGTCTCTTCAACCTTTCGGGTGAAATTATTGTAGACACGGTAGGTGTGGGAGTTTGATCCATAACCAAGGAGAAAGCCTTCATGAGATTTAGGAGCAAATTTAGACCGACGATGCTTATCAAGGATATAGCATTTTGAACCAAAGACACGAAAGTATCCCACTTGGGGTTTGTTACCGGTGAGGAGCTCGTATGATGTCTTGTCGAGGAGCTTATGAAGATAAAGCCTGTTGATAGCATGACAAGCTGTCTCGACCGCTTCTCCCCAAAAATGCTTCGGTGTCTTGTATTCATCAAGCATCGTTCTCGCCATCTCTATGAGCGTTCGGTTCTTCCTCTCAACAACTGCATTTTGTTGAGGAGTGTACGTAGCCGATAACTCATGTAGAATTCCTTCCTCATCGAGAAAAGAGTCTACATTGGCGTTCTTGAACTCCGTTCCATTGTCACTCCGAAATTTCTTGATCTTCACTTCAAATTGATTTCGGGCCTTTTTGGCAAAGGTTTTTAAGATTCTCTTAACCTGCGATTTATCATCAAGGAAAAATACCCACGTAAATCTGGAATAATCATCAACTATAACTAGACCAAAGGAGTTACCACCAATGCTTTTGTAAGCATTGGGACCGAAGAGATCCATATGAAGAAGCTCAAGCGGTCTCCTTGTGGTCATGATGTTTTTCACGGGATGACTTCCACCAACTTGTTTTCCTGCTTGACAAGCACTACAAAGTCTATCTTTGTCAAAGAAAACATCTTTAACACCAAGAATATGATCACCTTTGATCAGCTTGTCTAGATTACGCATACCAACATGTCCTAGCCTTCTATGCCATAACCAACCTTTAGAGGATTTAGCAATGAAACAAGCTCTAGGTTGGGCTTTCTTAGTGAAATCAACAATATATAGATCACCTGTACGGATACCGGTAAATGCCATGTTTTGATTGTCACGACGAAAGACTTGGCAATCTACTTTGGTGAATAGCACATTGAATCCAAAGTCAGCTAATCTAGACACGGAAAGTAAATTGTATCCAAGAGATTCTACAAGCATTACATTTTGAATAGAGCTATCATGAGATATGGCCACCTTACCAAGGCCAAGTACCTTACCATTGGAGTTGTCTCCAAAAGTCACATACTTGCGTGGACCATCGTTCTTTGCAATCTCTCGAAACATGTCTTTGTCTCCGGTCATGTGGTCGGTGCATCCACTATCAAGAATCCATTCTTTTCCGCCGGACATGTAGTCTCTCAGATTTGCCATAAGATTGAGACTCTTCATGACCTTGTCTAGCTCGGTGTCCGAATCGGAGTAATCATCATCATGCTCATGCTCATCATCATATTGACCCATAGATTGGTCATCATCAACACCTAGGTCAATTTGATAAAAACTTCTTGCATTAGTTTTGTCAATGTGACAATAATCTTCGGAATGCAATACAAGAGCTTTTCTAATTAAAGCATTGATAGGACCGGGATCACCCCTCTTTTTCATAAGATCACGAAGCTCAAAGAAGCATTTATCAAAGTTGGGATCATTGGGGTGCATCTTATCAAATTCAATAGTCTTGTATAGAATTTTATCAAGACCTCTCAAAGAGTAGTCCGGATAAAGTTCTTCCAAGAATTTCCACATAGCATGGGCGCACTCAAAGTTTGTAACAAGCTTAAGCAAGTCATCGGGTAACCCTCTAATGATAAGATTTACAGTCCTAAGGTTACGAAGCAAATCAAGCTCTTCATCCATGGTAGGGTGCAAGGGATCAAAAGGAGGCACATAGGGGGTCTCAATATATTTGCACAAATTGTACTTCTTAAAGATACTAAGCATTTCAGACCTCCATGAGTTATATGACTCTCCATTAAGAATAGGCACTCTATGGCTAACACTCCCAAGCGTAGACACGTCCATCTTCCTCCAATGGTGTGTAAACCAAAGCAATGGAGACCAAAGCTCTGATACCAATTGAGGGATCGAAGAAGGTGAGAGTGTCTAGACGGGGGGTGATTAGACTACTCAACAAGATAAAAATTCTGTCTTTTATCAAGGACAGATTTTGGCAGATTTTGCATAACACACAAGTCAAGTAGCACACTACACATGCAATTCTAGAGTATGGGCAGCGGAAAGTAAATTGCACAAGTAGTAAAGAGAAGTGGAGAAGATCAAACGCAATTTGGAGACGTAATGATTTTTCCCGTGGTTCCGATAGGTGGTTCTATCGTACATCCACGTTGATGGAGACTTCGACCCACGGAGGGTAACGGCTGCGCGAGTCCACGGACGGCTCCACCCACGAAGGGTCCACGAAGAAGCAACCTTGTCTATTCCATCATGGCCTACGCCCACGGAGGGCTAGCCTTACTCGGGGTAGATCTTCACGAAGTAGGCGATCTCCTTGCCCTTACAAACTTCTTGGTTCAACTCCACATCTCGATGACGGAGGCACCCAAGCGACACCTAACCAATCTAGGAGGCACCACCCTCCAAAAGGTAATAGATGTTGTAGATGATGATGAACTCCTTGCTCTTGTGCTTCAAATGATAATCTCCCCAACACTCAACTCTCCTCACTGATTTGGCTGTGGTGGAAGAAAGGATTGAGTGGAAAGCAACTTGGGAAGGTTAGAAATCAAGTTTCATATGGTGGGAGTGGAGCAACTTGATCTCAACACAAGGGTAGGTAGTTCTCTTCTCAGAAAGTGTAAGGTAGGAGTGGTAGTTCTTTCTGATAGCTCTCTCCACGAATGAAGAGGGGGTGGAGGGGTATATATAGCCTCCACACAAAAATCCAACCGTTACACACATAATTGAGCAATCTCGGTGAGACTGAAGTGGACAACTCGGTCAGACCGAAAGTTCAAATATAGTGAACGTTGGGGTTTTCGGTGGGACCGAAAATACCATCTCGGTTTGTCCGATTTGATCAAAGACATGAGCTTGCCAGTTTCGGTAAGAACGATTTTATCAACTCGGTGACACCGACTTGATGACAAACGGTTACAGAAGCTTGACAGCCCATATTTCGGTGAGACCGAACTCAAACTCGGAATGACCGATTTTTCTAGGGTTTGGCTTATGGCTGAGGTGGTTCATCTCGGTGTGACTGAGTTTGGAAAATCGGTTGGTCCGAGATTACTTATGAGTGTGTATTGTAGTGAAGGTTGCTGATAGTTGAAGGAGATATATCACTAAGCACTTGAGCAACCAGATCATCAACATAACCTCATCCCCTTTTAATAGTATTGGCTTTTCCTATGGACTCAATGTGATCTTGGATCACTAAACCAAAAAATGGAGTCTTGAGCTTTTGCCAATGCTTGCCTTAGCATTTTGAGGGGTCCACTTCTTCAGTCATTTTGCCATAGCCAATGTGATTGAATTTCCTGAAACATACTTGATAAAAGCATTAGTCCAACCACAAAGTATGTTGTCATTAATTACCAAAACCACCCAGGGAGCAAATGTGCTTTCAAATTCAAACAAAGATTTGTTGGTAGCGTTACCCACCGTATAGGAAGTATTAGACCCAGACACGGCGCACAATTATCGTGGCGCTCCGAAGTCAAATTCCGCGTTAATGTATTCACACTTAGAATGTAAGTCTTCATTGATTGAAGATATACTTTACTTCGTGTGTTGCACATCTAAGTCATCAATATGCATCAGTGTTAGGATGTTTGCCTGATTACAAGACATTTTAGGATTCTAAGATATTTAGCTCACACCGCAACTTGCAAAACCTTTTCTCATCCAAGGGCTTTGTGAAGATATCTGCCAGTTGCTCTTCAGTGTTGACCTGTATGATATCAATATCTTCCTTCATGACATGATCTCTGAGAAAGTGATGAGGAATTTCAATGTGCTTTGTCTTCGAGTGCTGAATTGGGTTGTTGGCAATCTTGATAGCGCTTTCATTATCGCAGTAGAGTGGCACATGCTTCAGATGGACACCATAGTCCTTGGGCATTTGCTTCATCCAGAGAAGCTGAGCGCAGCAAGATCCAGCTGCAATGTATTCAGATTGAGCAGTGGAGAGTGATACACAGTTCTTCTTCTTTGAAGACCAACAGACAAGAGATCGTCCTAGCAAGTGTCATGTGCCTGATGTAGACTTGCGATCAACTTTGTCACCAGCATAATCAGCATATGAGAATCCAACTAGATCAAACACTGAGCCCTTTGGATACCATAATCCTAGTGTTGGGGTGTAAGCCAAATATCGAAGTATTTGCTTCACTTCTAAGTGATGCGACTCCTTTGGTGCCGCTTGATATCGAGCACACATGCAAACACTAAGCATAATATCTGGCCTAGATGCACATAAGTAAAGAAAAGAACCAATCATGGAGCAGTATACCTTTTGATCAAACTCTTTACCATTTGCGTCAGGACCCAGATGGTGTTTAGCTGGCATAGGCATCGAGTACCCTTTGCAGTCTTGCATTCCAAACTTCTTCAGACAGTCTTTAAGGTACTTCTCTTGAGATATGAAGATGTCATTGCTTTGCTGACGAAATTGAAGTCCAAGGAAGAACTTCAGCTCACCCATCATGGACATCTAATATTGCTCTTGCATCATGTGACCAAACTCATCACTGTATCTTTTGTCAGTGCAGCCGAAGATAATGTCGTCCACATAGATTTGGCAGACAAACAGTTCATCATCATATGTCTTCGTGAAGAGTGTGGGATCTAGGGATCCAGGTTTGAAGCCTTTGCTCTTCAGGAAGTCTTTGAGTGTGTCATACCAAGCACGAGGCGCTTGTTTGCGGCCATACAATGCCTTGTTGAGTTTGTATACCATATCAGGACATTTTGGATCTTCAAAGCCAGGTGGTTGTGCAACAGGAGCAAATGTTGTGATGATTTGCATAGGCTAGCAGTATACAAATAGCTTCAAGTCTAGCCACAAGAGCAAATGTTTCATCGAAGTCAATGCCTTCAACTTGAGTGTATCCTTGAGCAACGAGACGACCTTTGTTTCTGACAACTTGACCATGCTCATCTTGCTTGTTGCAATAAATCCATTTTGTGCCTATTATGCTGTGCTTGCGAGGGTCAGGACGCTTGACAAGTTCCCACACGTTGTTCAGCTCAAACAGTTGAAGCTCTTCTTGCATTGCTTGAATCCATTCGGGTTCCATAAAAGCTTCAACAACTTTCTTGGGTTCAGATATTGAGACAAAAGCAAAGTGCCCACAAAAATTTGCAAGCTGTGTTGCTCTTGAACGAGTAAGTGGACCAGGTGCATTTATGCTGTCAATTATCTTCTCAACTTGTACTTCGTTTGCAACACGAGGATGAGCTGGACGAAGATTTTGCTCATGCTGTACATTGTCATCAGGAGGGTTGTCTTGAGGCTGAGCATTGTCGTCAGGTTGATTTGGAGCAGAAATGATGAGTTTGTCAGGCTGTGCTTCAGAAGGCATGATCTCACCGGTTCCCATTAGCTTGATAGATTCATTTGGTGAAGCCTCATCTAGCACATTTGGCAGGAACTCTCTTTGTGAACCATTTGTTTCATCAAACCGCACATCCACAGTTGCAACTACTTTATGGAGAAAGATGTTGAAGACTCTGTAGGAGTGTGAGTCTTTTTCATATCCGAGCATGAAGCCTTCATGTGCTTTTGGTGCAAACTTTGACTTCTGATGTGGATCATTGATCTAGCACCTAGCTCCAAATACTCTGAAGTAACTTACGTTAGGCTTCTTTCCAGTGAGGAGTTCATAGGACGTTTTCTTTAGAAGCTTGTGAAGATAAACACGGTTGATGATATGGCATGCAGTATCAATAGCTTCAGGACAGAACCTTCTCAGTGTCTTGTATTCATCGAGCATCGTTCGAGCCATCACAATTAGAGTTCTGTTCTTGCGCTCAACGATGCCATTCTGCTGAGGTGTGTACATGGCTGAGAACTCATGAGTGATCCCCATTGTATCCAGATAAAGATCAAGGCTGGTGTACTTGAACTCAGTGCCATTGTCACTTCTTATATGCTTGATCTTGATGCCATAGTTGTTCATGGTACAATTCGCGAAGCATCTGAAGACATCTTGCACTTCAGTCTTGTAGAGTATTATGTGCACCCATGTGTATCTTGAATAATCATCAACAATGACGAAGCCATAGAGACAAGTTGTGGTAGAGAACGTGGAGTAGTGAGTAGGGCCAAATAAGTCCATGTGAAGCAGCTCGAAGGGTTTGGATGTCGTGATGATTGTCTTCAAGGGATGCTTGGCCCTAGTCATATTCCCAGCTTCACAGGCACCACATAGATGATCTTTCTTGAAGTTGACGTCCTCGATGCCTACGACATGCTTCTTCTTTGCGAGAGTGTGCAACTTGCTCATGCCGGTATGTCCTAGCCTCCGATGCCAGAGCCAACACTCTAAAGCTTTTGCTAGAAGACATACGGCCATCTGCGGTCCAGCTGAGAAATCTACCATATACAGATCACCTTTTATGTATCCTTCAAATACTAGAGATTTGTCGGACTCCATTAGTACAAGGCAACGAAATTTACCGAATATAACAATCATGTTTAAGTCACAAAGCATTGAGATAGACATTAGGTTGAAACCAAGAGATTCAACAAGCATGACTTTATCCATGTGTTGATCTCTTGAGATTGCAACTCTACCTAGACCCAACACTTTGCTTTTACCAGTATCAGCAAATGTGATGTGACTCTTGTTAGATGGACGTAAGGTTGAGTCCATGAGAAGACTTCGATCTCCAGTTATATGATTTGTGCATCCGCTATCCATAATCCATTCTAAAGACTTTGTTGTCACTCCCTTGGCACCGCGTGCCATGAAGCAGTAGGTGGGAGCAGAGTCGTCGTCCTCATCATCAATGTTGGGGATGGGGTCATTGTCTTCAGTGTTGAAGATGGACTTGGCAACGTAGGCAGTGTCTAGAGCCAGACTTGCAGCACCACAATCGGACTCCTCAGACTCCACCTCCGCTTCTTCAGAAGCAGACTCCTCCTCTCAATCCATCTCCTTGCCAACAAACGCACGAGCCTTGCCAGATGAATTCTTCTTGTGTGATGAATACTTTGATGAAGACTTGGAAGAAGACTTTGAGTATTTCTTCTTTTTCTTGTCATTAGAATCATATTCCTTGCTCTTCTTCTTCTTCTTCTTCTTCTCATTGTCCCACTGAGGACACTCAGAGATGTAGTGACCAGGTTTCTTGCACTTATGACATGTTCTCTTCTTGTAGTCATGGGTAGAAGCTTCATCATTTCTTGAGCTGGATCGTGAAGACTTTCTGAAGCCTTTCTTCCTAGTGAATTTCTGGAACTTCTTCACAAGCATGGCAAGCTCCTTTCCAATGTCTCCAGGATCATCAGAACTGCAGTCATATTCTTCTTCAGATGAAGAAACAGCCTTTGCCTTTAAGGCGTGAGATCAGGCATAGTTGGGACCATAGATGTCATGTTTCTCAGATATCTGGAACTCATGTGATTTCAGCCTCTCAAGTATGTCAGACGGATTGAGAGTCTTGAAGTCAGGGCGTTCTTGAATCATCGGGGCAAGGATATCAAATGAGCTATCGAGTGATCTCAGGAAAGTCTTGACGATTTCATGCTTGGTGATCTCAGTGGCGCCAAGTGCCTGAAGCTCATTTGTGATGTCAGTGAGACGATCGAATGTGTGCTGGACATTCTCATTGTCATGTCTCTTGAAGCGATTGAAGAGATTGAGAAGGACACTGATCCTTTGATCTCTCTGGGTTGAGACGCCTCCGTTGACCTTTGAGAGCCAGTCCCAGACTTCCTTTGACGTTTCCAGGGCACTTACATGACCATAAAGTCGTTTGGTCAGATGACCACAGATGATGTTCTTGGCCGTTGAATCCAGTTGAACGAGCCTCTTGACATCAGCAGGGGTGATACCTTCACCAGTCTTGGGAACGTCGTTCTTGATGACAAACCAGAGGTCCACATCAATGGCTTCAAGGTGCATGCACATCTTGTTCTTCCAGTAGGGATATTCGGTGTCATCGAAGACGGGGCACGCATCAGAGACTTTGATTATCCCTGCAGTCGACATAGCTAATACTCCAGGTGGTTAAATCGAATCACACAGACACAAGGGTGTACCTTGCTCTGATACCAATTGAAAGTGCAGTATATCGACTAGAGGGGGGATGAATAGGCGATTTTTATGAAATGCTTCTAAACATGGAAGTTTCGAAGACAAATGATAAAACCAATCCTATTTATACGCAGCGGAAGGTAGACTACACTAGACAAGCCATTGTCAAGTATTCAATGAAGTGAAAGCATGAAGACTAATAGCAGCTAGGCAGTAAGGATCAAGACGGAAGATAGAATGAAGCCAATCAGAACAAGTAGTGACACAATGAAGTCAATCAGATAAGGCAGGCAGGCAATGACTTCACAACGTAAGACAGTAAGTAAACGGAAGGAAAGGATAGAACCAGTAGCTCGGGGAAGACAGTGATTTGTTAGACCAGTTCCAGTTGCTGTGACAACTGTACGTCTGGTTAGGGAGGCTGAGATTTAACTCAGAAGACTGTGTCTTCACCTTATTCCCCTTGAGCTAAGGACACCTAGTCCTCGCCCAATCACTCTGGTAAGTCTTCAAGGTAGACTTCCAAACTTTCACAGACTTCGTTCACCGGCGATCCACAATGACTCTTGGATGCTCAGAACGCGACGCCTAACCGGTTGGAGGAAACACAGTCCTCAAGTGTAACAAGTCTTCAAGTCACACAGACAGAAAGACTTTAGTGATGCCTAACACTCTTTGACTCTGGGTGTTTGGGCTTTGTCCTCGCAAGGATCTCTCTCTCAAATGCTTCGGAGGAGGGTTGCTCTCAAACGACAAAAGCCGTGCAATAACTCTGAGCATCCACCAATTTATGGTGTAGGGGTGGGCTATTTATAGCCCCTAGGCAACCCGACCTGATTTGTCCGAAGTGACCCTGGGTCACTAAGGAACTGACACGTGTTCCAACGGTCAAATTTCAAACACTCACACGGCAACTTTACTTGGGCTACAAGTAAAGCTGACTCATCCAGCTCTGGATAAGATTTGCTCTCATTGTCTTCGCTCGAAGACATAGGATTTGGTTGAGCATCACTTTAGTCACTCTCACTTAGTTCACTTGGACCCCACTTAACAGTACGGTGGTTCATATGACTCAACAAAGAAGAAAAGGAAACTACGAAACATCTAAGTCTTCGTGCTCCATAGGCTTCACACAATGTCTTCTCTTGTCATAGTCTTCAATAAGATTATCTTCATGTACCACCACTATTGTCAATGTCTTCATACATTTTTAGGGGTCATCTCCGGTAGGTAAACCGAATCAATGAGGGACTACTACCTGTATTATCCTGCAATTCTCACAAACACATTAGTCCCTCAACCAGGTTTGTCGTCAATACTCCAAAACCAACTAGGGGTGACACTAGATGCACTTACAGTCCCCCACACTTCGGCTTATGGCTCAAGACCTTCAATCTGAAGCCGAAGGTGCGGTTGACGGACAGCACGCGAACTGCGGGGGAGCTATGGTAAGCAAGCTCGCAAACGGCACCTGGCCCAACGGGGATTTTGTGGAAACCAACAAAGTATGGTAGCAGGAGTGGTTCTACATCACCGAACCCCGCGAGGCCCAATGGGCGGCTATGCCTGAATTCTGATTAGGACCCCCAGAGAGGCTCACCTCATGGACCGCCAAGGGCCTCGATTGGGTGTCTCATTCAGAGGTGAAGACACTCCAAAACCGCATCACCAACATGATAGTAAAGGGCACCCACCTCACTGACATGATTCAGGTGATCCTCTTTCGCCGCACTCTCCCTGCCAACTCCGGGCCTCCAACTTGTGGGAGTTCAATCCGGAGGGGACGCGGACCTTGAAGCGCTACTTCAGCACCACACACGAAGACATATGGAAGCAACTTTTCAAGGCCCAGAAGTAGTGGCCAAAGAAGACCAAGGACATAGGATTTGACAGCGTGACTCTGGCTACAGAGGAAAGCACAATTTTGGCGAAGACCTATCCGGTCCATATCTCAAATATAACAGGAGTTAGAACATTTGCGTTCCTTACAGGCCTGGACCGCGGAGGAAGAGTGGATCGGCTGTCCGGCTCTGCTGCCTAAGAACCCAGTCATGCCTTAGCTGCCGGCGATGCTGGTGCCGGCGCCGTGCCAGGCGCCGGAGAAGAAGGCCAGGAAGAAGGGCAAGGAGGCTGATACGTCTCCAACATATTTATATTATCTGCTTCGGATGTTTAATGGGCTTTATTATGCACTTTTATATTATGTTTGGGACTAACCTACTAACCCAAGGCCCAGTGCAAATTGTTGTTTTTTGCCTATTTCAGTGTTTAGCAGAAAAGGAATATCAAAGGAGGCCAAACGGAATGAAACCTTCGAGAGAGTCGTCTTTGGAAAAAATACAACACAGAAGACTTGGAGTACACGCCGGGGAAGAAACGAGGTGGCCACGAGGGCAGGGGTGCACCCAGGGGGGTAGGCGCGCCACCCGCCCTCGTGGGCCACCTGTTGCTCCACCGACGTCCCTCTTCCTCCTATATATATCCACGTACCCTGAAAACATTCGAGAGCACCACGAAACCCTAATTCCACCACCGCGACCTTCTGTACCAGTGAGATCCCATCTTGGGGCCTGTTCCAGAGCTCCACCGATGCGGGCTTCGATTACGGAGGGCTTCTACATCAACACCATAGCCTCTCCGATGAGTTGTGAGTAGTTTACCACACACCTTCGGGGCCATAGTTATTAGCTAGATCACATCTTCTCTCTCTTTGGATCTCAATACAAAGTTCTCCTCGATCTTCTTGGAGATCTATTCGATGTAATTCTTTTTGCGGTGTGTTTGTCGAGATCCGATGAATTTTGGGTTTATGATCATTTGATTCCTCTCTAAAATCTTTTATGCATGATTTAAATATCTTTGCAAGTCTCTTCCAATTATCAGTTTGGTTTGGCCTACAAAATTGATCTTTCTTGCAACGGGAGAAGTGCTTAGCTTTGGGTTCAATCTTGCGATGTCCTTTCCCAGTGACAGCAGGGGCAGCAAGGCACGTATTGTATTGTTGCCATAGAGGATAAAAAAGATGGGGTTTACATCATATTGCATGAGTTTATACCTCTACATCATGTCATCTTGCTTAAGGCGTTACTCTGTTCTTATGAACTTCATACTCTAGATGCATGCTGGATAGCGGTCGATGTGTGGAGTAATAGTAGTAGATATAGAATCATTTCGGTCTACTTGTCACGGACCTGATGCCTATATACAATGATCATGTCTAGATATTCTCATAACTATGCGCTTTTCTATCAATTGCTCGACAGTAATTTGTTCACCTATCATAGAAATCTGCTACCATGAGAGAAGAGCCACTAGTGAAACCTATGGTCCCCGGGTCTATCTTCTATCATACCAATCATCCAGCAACTATTTATCTTTACTTTACTTTTACTTTGCAATCTTTACTTTCAATCTATAACAAAAATACCAAAAATATTATCTTATTATCTTTATCAGATCTCACTTTTGCAAGTGGCCGACAAGGGATTGACAACCCCTTTATCGCGTTGGTTGCAAGGTTCTTATTTGTTTTTGTAGGTACGAGGGACTCGCGCGTCGTCTCCTACTAGATTGATACCTTGGTTCTCAAAAACTGAGGGAAATACTTACGCTACTGTGCTGCATCACCCTTTCAACGCAAGCTCAAGAGGTAGCAAGAAGAATTTCTGGTGCTGTTGCTTGGGAGATCTACGCAAAAGTCATATACCAAGTACCCATCACAAACTCTTATCCCTCGCATTACATTTTTTGCCATTTGCCTCTCGTTTTCCTCTCCCCCACTTCACCTTTGCCGTTTTATTCGCCCTTTTTCCGTTCGCCTCTTTTCGCTTGCTTCTTGTTTCCTTGTGGTACCCTCTATTAGCTTGCATCGTCGCTTGCTAAATTATGGATCCTCATCCACTTGCTAATCTTTTTAAGAGATCCAATTATGATGAACCAATTGATAGTGAGTTGCGTGCACTAGATTATATTTATAAGGTTATGCTTGAAATTTATGAGCCCGAAAATTGTGATGAGGTGTTGAAAGAATAAGATTATGAAGTGATTCACGATAGCTCTTTTAATGAAAAACATGATTGCAATGATACTATTATAAATTCTATTAATGTCAATTGTGCTAATGATATGCAAAACCCTAAGCTTGGGGATGCTTATTTTGCTATGCCCAGTACTTGTTGCAATGATCATGATTGGGGTGATGCTTCTTACGATATTGAAAACTTATTTAAGCCCCGTGATATATATGAGATTGATAATAATGTTTGCAATAATATTAAAAGTGGGTTTGGAGAAGTCATGACTTTAGGTAATGTTGATCCCACTATTTTGGAAGAGTGTCAACTTCGTATGCATGTGGATCATGTTGAGAATATGTTTCGTGATAGCTATATTGTTGAATTTTCTTATGATCCAACATGCAATTATTATGAGAGGAAAATATGGTTGTAGAAATTTTCATGTTACTTAATTACCTCTCGTTATGTTGAGATTGCTATTGTTTGTCTCTTCATCCTTGCATATGCTAGATCTTGTTTATATTGCTAATTTGTTTGAATATAAATTGTCTATGCATAGGAAGTATGTTAGACTTAGATGTGTTTTCCACATGTTTTATGATGCTCTCTTTGCACTTCAATCCTTATCTTTCATGTGAGCATCATTGAATTCTCATGCCTATCTTAATGGCTATAAAGAAAGAGCTTGTTGGGAGGCAACCCAATTTTATTTTCTTTGCTTTTTCTTCTGTTTAGTAATAAATAATGCATCTAGCTTCTGTTTAGATGTGGTTTTGTGTTTTAATTAGTGTTTGTGCCAAGTAGAACCTTTTGGAAGACTTGGGTGAAGTCTTTCCGATCATGCTGTAAAAAACATAAACTTTTGCGCTCACGAGATTAGCTACAATTTTTTACTGGAGTGTGTTTTTTAGTTGATTCTTTTTGCAGATGATTAATAGATAAATTCCTCACGTCCATCAATTTATTTCAATTTTTGTAGAGTTACAAAAGTATTCGAAAGTTACAGATTGCTAGAGACTATTCTGTTTTTGACAGATTTTGTTTTTCGTGTGTTGTTTGCTTATTTTGATGAATCTATGAGTAGTATCGGGGGGTATGAATCATAGATAAGTTCGAATACAGTAGATTTAACACCAATATAAATAGGGAATGAGTTCATTACAATACCTTAAAGTGGTCGTTTGTTTTCATATCCTAACGGAGCTCACGAGATTTTTGCTAAGTTTTGTGTTATGAAGTTTTCATGTTTTGGGTAAGGATTTGATGGACTATGGAACAAAGAATTGCAAGAGCCTAAGCTTGGGGATACCCAAGGCACCCCAAGGTAAATTCAAGGACAGCCAAAAGCCTAAGCTTGGGAATGCCCCGGGAAGGCATCCCCTCTTTCGTCTTCGTCTATCGGTAACTTTACTTAAGACTATATTTTTGTTCACCACATGATATGTGTTTTGCTTGGAGCGTCATGTATGATTTGAGTCTTTGCTCTTTAGTTTACCACAATCATCCTTGCAGTACACAACTTTTGAGAGAGACACACATGAAACGGAATTTATTAGAATACTCTATGTGCTTCACTTATATCTTTTGACCTAGATAGTTTTGCTCTAGTGCTTCACTTATACTTTTTAGAGCACGGCGGTGGTTTTATTTTATAGAAATTACTGATCTCTCATGCTTCACTTATTATTTTGAGAGTCTTTTAGAGCAGCATGGTAATTTTGTTTTGTTATAAATTTAGTCCTAATATGATAGGCATCCAAGATGGGTATAATAAAAACCTTCATAAAAAGTGCATTGAATATTATGAGAAGTTCGGTACTTGATGATTGTTTTGAGATATGAGGATGGTGATATTAGAGTCATGCTAAGTGGAGTAATTGTGAATTTGAGAAGCACTTGTGTTAAAGTTTGTGATTCCCGTAGCATGCACGTATGGTGAACCGTTATGTGATGAAGTTGGAGCATGATTTATTTATTGATTGTCATCCTTTGTGTGGAGGTCGGGATCGCGCGACGGTTAACTCCTACCAACCCTAGGAGCATGCGTTGAATACTTTTTTTTATAACTTGTACATTTTTGCAATAAGTATATGAGTTGTTTAAGACTAATGTTGAGTCCATGGATTATACGCACTCTCACCCTTCCACCATATACCTTCCTCAAAATAGCCACCATACCTACCCATTATGGCATTTCCATAGCCATTCCGAGATATACTGACATGCAACTTTCCACAGTTCCGTTTATTATGACACGCTTCATCATTGTCATATTGCCATGCATGATCATGCAGTTGACATCGTATTTGTGGCTAAGCGACCATGCATAATTCTTTGATACATGTCACTCTTGATTCATTACACATCCCGGTACACTGCCGGAGGCATTCACATAGAGTCATATTTTGTTCTAGCTTTGATTTGTAATTTTTGAGTTGTAAGTAAATAAAAGTGTGATGATCTTCATTACTAGAGCATTGTCCCAGAGAGGAAAGTATGATGGAGACTATGATTCCCCCATAAGTCGGGATGAGACTCCGGACGAGAGAAAAAAAGGGGAAAAGAAAGAAAAAAAGGCCATAAAAAAAGGGAAAATGCCCAAAAAGAAAAAGAAAATGGAAGAAAAAAAGAGAAAAGGAAAAAAATGAGAGAAAAAGAGAGTAGGGGCAATGCTACTATCCTTTTCCACACTTGTGCTTCAAAGTAGCACCATGATCCTCATGATAGAGAGTCTCTTGTTTTGTCACTTTCATATAATAGTGGGAATTTTCATTATAGAACTTGGCTTGTATATTCCAATGATGGGCTTCCTCAAAATGCCTTAGGTCTTCGTGACCAAGCAAGTTGGATGCACACCCACTTAGTTTCCTTTGTTGAGCTTTCATACACTCATAGCTCTAGTGCATCCGTTGCATGGCAATCCCTACTCACTAAGATCTCCGTAGCCCATTAATACGCCTAGTTGATGTGAGATTATCTTCCTATTTTGTCTTCTCCACAACCACCACTCCATTCCACCTATAGTGTTATATCCATGGCTCATGCTCATGTATTGCGTGAAAGCTGAAAGGTTTGAAAAAATTGAAGTGTGAAACAAGTGCTTGGCTGAAACCGGGGTTGTGAATGATTTAAATATTTTGTGTGATGAAGATAGAGCATAACCAGACTATATGATTTTGTAGGGATAACTTTCTTTGGCCATGTTATTTTGAGAAGACATAATTGCTTTGTTAGTATGCTTGAAGTATTATTATTCCTATGTCAATATTAAACTTTTGTCTTGAGTCTTTCGGATCTGAACATTCATGCCACAATAAAGAAAATTACATTGAGAATTATGTTGAGTAGCATTCCACATCAAAAATTCTATTTTTATCATTTACCTACTCGAGGACGAGCAGGAATTAAGCTTGGGGATGCTTGATACGTCTCCAACGTACCTATAATTTTTTATTGTTCCATGCTATTATATTATCTGCTTTGGAAGTTTAATGGGCTTTTTTTACACTTTTATATTATTTTTGGGACTAACCTACTAACCCAAGGCCCAGTGAAAATTGCTATTTTTTGCCTATTTCAGGGTTTAGTAGAAAAGGAATATCAAACGGAGCCAAACAGAATGAAACCTTCGGGAGAGTCGTTTTTGGAATAAATACAACACAGAAGACTTGGAGTACATGCCAGGGAAAAAACGAGGCGGCCACGAGGGCAGGGGCGTGCCTGGGGGAGTAGGCGCTCCCCCCACCCTCGTGGGCCATCTGTGCTCCACTGACGTCCCTCTTCCTCCTATATATATTCACGTACCCTGAAAACATCCGAGAGCACCACAAAACCCTAATTCCACCGCCGCAACCTTCTATACCCGTGAGATCCCATCTTCGGGGCTTTTTCGGAGCTCCAACGGAGGGGGCATCGATCACGGAGGGCTTCTACATCAACACCATAGCCTCTCCGATGAGTTGTGAGTAGTTTACCATAGACCTTCGGGTCCATAGTTATTAGCTAGATGGCTTCTTCTCTCTCTTTGGATCTCAATATAAGTTCTCCTCGATCTTCTTGGAGATCTTTTCGATATAATTCTTTTTGCGGTGTGTTTGTCGAGATCCGATGAATTGTGGGTTTATGATCAAGATTATCTATGATCAATATTTGATTCCTCTCTGAAATCATTTATGCATGATTTAAATATCTTTGCAAGTCTCTTCGAATTATCAGTTTGGTTTGGCCTACTAGATTGATCTTTCTTACAATGGGAGAAGTGCTTAGCTTTGGGTTCAATCTTGCGGTGTCATTTCCCAGTGACAGCAGGGGCAGTAAGGCACGTATTGTATTGTTGCCATCTGTCAGGACCGGTTTTTCAGTAAAATAATTACCGAGAGAACCGACCTTTTTATCGAACCAGCACAGAAGAATACTTCTCACTGGTAGACAAATCCTTGATACAGAATTCCAGAGTACTGAATATTATACATGGTTAAGCTGAGGTTGCTCAACAATTTATTACAAGCACGCCGATATAGTACATAAGGGCGGATATGACACAATGGTAGGGTGGCATAACTACTAACTCGCAATAAAAAGAGGTGGTGGATATGTCATAGTGTAGTGGATGACATGTCTCCAATATCTTACAGTTCATCGAGTGTCGGAGTGAGACCCGAGGAATTTATTTCGGTGGTTGGCGGAAGCGGTTATAAAACAGTGATCAACTCCAGGATCGCAAGAGACTGACTGGAACTCACTAGACGTCAGACTCGCTCTCAAACTATTCATCCTTGAGATCGCCTTCGTCAACATCTGGCCAAATCAACAAGCCAGGTGAGTACTTTGAATGTACTTGCAAGACAGTTCGGACATAAGATATAACAAATGCAAACATGATGCATATGAGTAATCTAGTAATATGTATCCGAATAATATCATTTGCGCTGCAGGTAAAAATGGAAGTCGGGCGGTAGTCCTCCCGAAATTCTAAAGAGAAATAAACGAAAACTAATCGACTGTCTGAGCGACGCCTCGTGAGGAAAACGAATAAAAACATGCCACAGTCAGACGTCAGTGCGACATCACTTAAAGGTCTTATAACAAAATTAAATAACAAGAATGCCACAGTCGGACGTCTGAGCGACATCACATAAAAGGCTTATATTCAAAAGTAAATAACAAGAATGCCACAGTCGGACATCTGAGCGACATCACATAGAGGGCTTATATTAAAAAGTAAATAACAAGAATGCCACAGTCGGATGTCTAAGCGACATCACATAAAGGGCTTATAACAAAATTAAACAACAGAATGCCACAGTCGGACGTCTGAGCGACATCACATAAAGGGCTTATATTCAAAAGTAAATAACCAGAATGCTACAGTCGGACGTCTGAGCGACATCACATAAAGGTCTTATAACAAAATTAATTGACAAGAATGCCACAGCCAGATGTCTGAGCGACATCATAGAAAGGGCTTATATAATCTTTGGTATAATGGTAAAATATTTCAAGAGATTAATCAGTGCAGAAATAACTGGTTAGTTCATCTACCAATAATGACTTTTGACTAAATCACCATTCTTATCACTATCATAAATAACCCGAGACGGTCACTGGGGTTGACACGAAGATTCACACTAGGCCATGGACATAACTACTCGGAAGATTTTGACTCTGCAGAGCTTGTACTCTTAAATCACAGCCAATGGATTTCACTACCCACAAGGACTAGTTCCGTCTACGGTGTTTTAGCAGAAACACAACTAACCAATACACACCCATTTCACATCCTACTGCCCGGAATCACCCGAGGCAACACTCAAGAAAAACTTTAAGACGGGAATGCTGCAACCTCGAATAGCATGGGATCAAATTTATATCGCGCGCTCAAAGGGGTGCCCCCCTCTCGGTCCCAACCGGAAACACCCATGCCCCCTGACCGGATGACGGGCTTTGATCCAGGGCCATGGAACCCTCATTCCGGCCCCTCTGTTTGGTGTGTACACGGAAAGAGGTTTGCAACTGACTAAACCGTAATCTTTGCAGAAGGCATGTGACGGTACAAAAAAAAGAGACGAACATGATCATGACTTGATCCACGTTGATACTAGAGTTAACAGTTGACTGGCATACTCCAACATTACCAGCTCACAACATCATCATCTTTCGGGATTCTCCCGAAGCATGCTTGCATGAAATATAACATCCATAAATGCCTATATAACCATGCTATGAAGAAGAGCTACTCAAGGAAACATGCAACACACTCATCATATCAAAGGTTCAAACATGTTTGCCTGGTTTGGAGTAGTCGGAGTCTAATTCGGTGAAGTTCGTGGCTCTGTCACTTCCTTCGGTATCTACGTATACAAATAAAACGAGTACTAACATAAATACCGCGCGTGCAAAAAAGTTGTCAACAATATTTTTGAAATAAATATGATAAATAACTAGACAGAAAACTAAAGATGACAGAAAAAGAATCAACTCAAAATCATCTTTTGTTTAAAAGTTATTAAAGTTTCTGTCCAGGGACTTGTCTGTAATGAAACAGAAAGTTTCCCGGGGCTAGAATATAAAAACAGAAAACGATTCGGTACGCAGTACGCCAGCCGAATAGGGAAAACGTACTTTGCCCGAAGGCGCCTTCCAGAAAAATGATTCGAATGGCATTGAGAGACTGACGATAGGGTCCCACTCGTCAGGTTTGAAAACAGAAAGCAGAGCCGCGCCGGCGCCAGAGAGTTGCAGTGGTCGCCGGCGCCGATCCACGGCGAGGTAGAGGGAGTGGGTGGTACCTACGTGTTCTTGGTGCTCTTCCGCGTCGGTGGGTGGTGGAGTTGGACGTTGGCGAGCACCACGTCGACGACGACCCTATCTTCGGCGGACGGCGGCTCGGGTGGTTGTGGGTCTCGTCGGAGAGGGCTGCTGTGGTCAAATTGGAGCGGGGGTTAGTCTCCTAGGGGTGTCAGGGGACTACTGGCAAGTCTAGGGCGGTGGAGGAGCTCTCACCAGAGAGGAAGCTGCCGGAGCCTGAAGCAGACCGAGGCAGCCGGAGTTGAGGAAGAAGGGCCCCTCGAGGATCTTCCAGTGGCTGGGCGAGGTCTGGTGAGGTGGTGGAGATGTGCGGGGTCGAGAGCGAGCTTGGAGGCGCTATTTATAGCCATCCCTAGGTGGTTGCCGTGAACGGTATAAGTCTGGCGAGCGATTACGGCGGTGCTGTGGCTGGACGGGTGATTTAAGTGCTTGACCATCGACTAGATGGTGTACTAATTCCATTCCGGCGCAGAACTTAGCAGGGCAGGGGCTCTTACGGCCTGTCCCCAACGAAACGGCCGTGCGGGCACGTCCGCGGCAGAGCGCGCGCTCTGCGCATCTCAGGCCACGGCGACGGTGCTGCAGCATGCGCAGACAAGGAGAAGGCCACGCGGAGCTTCCACGTGACTTGGGCGGTTCCGAACGGCGTTGCGCTGCAGGGTGCCCCCTGTCGGCCGCCACGGGTGGCTCTGCCGCCGCGGAAGGCGACGGCGCAGGCAGGCCACGTCGCCACCGACGCTTGCAACGAGCCAAGCGAGCGTGCGGCACTCAGGATAAGTGCGAGCTGCAGTGCAGCAATGATCCAAAGTGACACTGGTGAGATTGACGAGAATCTGACGAAACTGACGAAGCTGCACTGTCGACTGTGCTCTTCAGTTAACTTTTCTGAACTTGACAGAAACAGTGCACGCCAGGTGTTCGATGAAATGTGTTTGGCATGTGGAAAATCTTTCTGGAGCTGATATTTGGTGAGGTGGTCTCTTGATGCATCTAGAGGCTGCCTGAATTTTCACAGATTTTTAGGAAGTGAGAAAATATGAATTTCACCAAAATTGGCAAATCTGGTCCAAACTTGCAGCAAGTGAAATTTGAAAATTTTGAATTGTGGGCCAGTGAAACAAGATGGATCTAGGTTGTGGATACCAAGGACTAGCCACGGGAGTTGGTTTGGAATCAAAAATCAAATTGAAATTGGTGGTTCCTTTGTAAATCACCAAGGTTCAATTTAAAGGACATAAATTGTTTTTGGTATAAAATAATTAGAAGAAAAATCCCAATTAGGTTGAAACCTACTGGAATTGATGAGAGACTTGTTTCAAGGTGGAAAGGAGGTTTTGGAGAGAAAGACTTTTATTGGGTGCCATGGCAAGAGAAAAAGTTGGGGTGGGGAAGACAAGTCCATGGTTCTTATATGAAGGTTTTTCATGAAAGGAAAATAGTCAAACAAAAACCTTTGTGAAAAACAACTTGTGTTGAGCTAACACAAGTAGAAAACCTTCAAGACCAGAATCAAGTTTGAGAAGGACACACAAACTTTTGTCAGAAAAGTTTTTAGAAAGGGGTTTTAAGAGAAGATCAAATATCCCCCTTCCAAAAGATCAAAAAGTTTTGAAGAGAACAAATCCAAAAATTTGGAGTGTTACAAAACCTACCCCCTTAGGAAAAATCTTGTCCCCGAGATTTCAGCTGATCCTCAAATAGGTGTGGGTACTCTGTCCGAAGGAAATCCTCCCTTTCCCATGTTGCCTCATCCTCGGTGTGCTTGCTCCACTGAACCTTGAGAAATTTAATTGTCTTCTGATGGGTTCTTCTTTCAGACTCTTCCAATATTTTTATTGGACGTTCCCGGTAGGTGAGGTCTGGTTGCACATCAAGGTTTTCATGCGACACATGTTTCTCCGGGTTGCTTACACATTTCCTAAGCCGTGAGACGTGGAACACATCGTGGACGTCTGATAGTTCTTTGGGAAGGTCCAACTGGTAGGCCACTGTGCCTCTCCGTGCAACTATACGAAAGGGTCCGATAAATCGTGGTGCTAGTTTTCCTTTGACTTTGAATCATTGCAGGCCCCTCATAGGAGATACACGTAGATACACGTTTTCACCGGGTTCAAAACTTACTTCCCGATGCTTTTGATCGTAATAACTCTTCTGTCGGCTTTGGGCTGTCTTGACCCGATCCCGAATTAATCTAACTTTCTCCTCAGCTTCCTTGAGCATGTCTGGGCCGAAGATATGAGTGTCCCCTATTTCTGACCAGTTTAATGGGGTACGGCATCTTCGTTCGTACAAGGCTTCGAAAGGTGCCATTTTTAGACTGGCTTGGTAACTATTGTTGTATGCGAACTCGGCATACGGCAAGCTTGCTTCCCAACTGGTCCCATAGGTGAGGACACATGCCCTCAGCATGTCTTCTAGAATTTGATTTACCCGTTCAGTTTGTCCTCCAGTCTGGGGGTGATAGGCTGTACTGAATACTAGTTGCGTTCCCAGGGCTTGGTGTAAATGATCCCAAAATTTGGAGACGAACTGAGTGCCTCTGTTGGATATTATAGTCTTTGGAACTCCATGTAGGCATACTATACGGGCGAGGTAAAGTTTGGCAAGCTTCTGGGTGGTGTTGGTTGTCTTGACTGGGATGAAGTGTGCCACCTTAGTTAGTCTATCTGTGATGACCCATATGGCATCATTTCCGTGCTGTGACCGTGGTAGTCCAACAATAAAATCCATCCCAATATCCTCTCATTTCCACTCAGGTATCTTGTTTGGCTGTAACAGTCCTGCGAGTTTTTGGTGCTCGGCTTTAATGCGTTGACATGAATCACAACATGCAATGTATGTGGCTCTATCTCTCTTCATACCGTGCCACCAAAATCTTTCATGAATGTGCTTGTACATTTTGGTCCCTCCAGGGTGAACTGAATATGGAGTGGTGTGGCTCTCTGCTAGAATATGTTGTTTGAGGTCTTCGTTATTGTGTACGCAAAGCCTGTCTCCGAACCATAATATTCCCTCGCTATCTATGGCAAATTCTGAGGCCTTGTCCTGACTCACTTTTCTTTTTATGCCTTCAATGCTGGGGTGTCCATGTCGAGCCTTCTTAATTTGTTCTATTAGTGTAGGCCGTATTTCCATATTTGACACTTCGCCTTCAGTGACCATCATTAAGTTGAGCTTGGCGAATTCCTGCTGAAACTCAGGTCTCAAGTTTTGTAGGCTGTCGTTGTCCGAGCTGGGGTTACGGCTGATAGCATCTGCTACTACGTTTGCCTTTCCTGGGTGATAGTGAATGCCAACGTCATAATCTTTCACCAGTTCCAACCAGCGTCGTTGTCATAAATTGAGTTCTGGTTGTGTGAAAATATATCTGAGGCTCTTATGGTCCATATATATTTCACAACGATTCCCAAGCAAAAAGTACCTCCACTCTTTGAGTGCATGAATGACTGCTGCCAATTCCAAGTCGTGAGTAGGATAATTTTCTTTATGTTTCCGTAGTTGCCGAGAAGCGTATGCGACTACCTTGCCTTCTTGCATCAGTACGCATCCGAGGCCCTTCCGGGATGCGTCGCAGTATACTTCAAAACTTGTGTGTATGTCTGGTACGACCAATACAGGGGCTGTTGTTAAATTTTTTTTTAGTTCCTAGAAGCTTTTCTCACAAGCTTCAGTCCAAACGAATTTCTTATCCTTCTTGAGTAACTGTGTCATTGGTTTGGCTATGGTGGAAAATCCCTCAATAAATCTCCGGTAATATCCAGCCATTCCGAGGAAACTTCGTACATCTGTTACATTGGCCGGTGGCTTCCAACCAATTACAGCCTTGACATTTTCCGGTTCCACAGCAATTCCTTCTTGTGTCAATACGTGGCCTAGAAAACCAAACTGTCTTAACAAAAATTCACATTTGCTGAATTTGGCGTAGAGTTGATGTTTCCTTAGTTCTCCCAGTACAATACAGAGATGTTCAGCATGTTCTTCTGGTGACTTTGAATATACCAAGATATCATCAATAAATACCACAACAAATTTGTCCATAAATTTCATAAACACTTTGTTCATGAGGTGGACTAAATATGCGGGGGTGTTGGTCAGTCCAAACGGCATTACTGTAAATTCATATAGTCCGTATCTGGAGATGAATGCTCTTTTCTGGATATCTTCTGTCCGTACTTTTAATTGATGGTAACCCGACCTTAAATCAATTTTTGAGAAAACCTTGGCTTACATGAGCTGGTCAAATAAATCATTTATCCGTGGAATCGGATATTTGTTCTTGATGGTGACCATGTTGAGCGCTCGGTAGTCTATACACAATCTCATAGTCCCATCCTTCTTTTTGGCAAATAATACCGGCGAACCAAAGGTGAGGAGCTGGCCCGTATAAATCCTTTGTCCAGTAATTCCTTTATTTGCCTCTTTAGTTCAACCAATTCGGACGGTGCCATTCTGTATGGTTTCTTGTAAATGGGGGTGGTTCCAGGTGCTAGCTCAATGATGAATTCTATTTCTCTGTCTGGTGGCATGCCTGGCAGTTCTTCGGGAAATACGTCTGGAAACTCACATACTATTGGAACCTTGCTTAACTCAGAAGTGTCTACCTTGTTCAATTTTGGTTGCCGCGATACTGGTCTTTCTTGAGCTGCGACTCTTGTCGTCTTTCCATGATGATGAGTAAGAATCACAGTTCGGTTGAAGCAGTCGATAAATCCTTTGTTAGTGGTTAGCCTGTCCATACCCAGGATAACATCCAGTCACTTGTTTTCCAACACGATGAGGTTTGCGTGAAACTTCAATCCTTCAATCTCAATAGTTACACCTTGGCAGTAATTCTGAGTGATCTGCTTACTTCCGGGGGACTTGATGGTCATTGATTTTCCCAAGGGATGCATCGAAAAATCATGTTGCAAAGCAAAGTTCTTCGAAATTAACGAATGAGAAGCTCCAGAATCAAACAAAACCGTGGCAGGTATTGTGTTGACAGGGAACGTACCGAGTATGATATCCGTGGCATCCTGTGCTTACTCCTTGGTCACATGGTTCAGGTGGCCTTTCTTGTGGTTGTTATTGAGGTTGAAATTGTTAAGCTTGGGCGTTGAAATGTTTCCATTGCTGTTCGGCTTCGGGGTTGAGTTCCTTGGTTTTGGGCACTGTTTGGCATAGTGTCCCTCTTCTCCACCAGCGTAGCAAGTAACACCTGGGCGATATGTGAAATCCTTGTCCCTTGCGTGAAATTTTTTGTTCGGACTCGTATCATTGGTCATGGATTTGTTCGCCCCAATTTTCTGAAAATTAGTTTTGTTCCGGTTGTTGCGAGTGTGGGTAGTCTTATCCCTTTTTCGCTTGCGAATATCTTCCAGACTGCAACGTTCATTTTCCAAAGTAATAGCCTTGTCCACAAGTGTCTTGAAATCTGTATAAGTGTGTACGACTAGCTGGCATTTAAGTGCTGGTGCCAGACCGTCCAGGAATTTTTCCATCTTCTTATTTTCAGTCATACGCTCTTCGCTGGCATAACGAGATAATTGAGTAAACTGGCTGTTGTACTCAGTCACTGTCATGCCGCTTTGCCTGAGGTCATCAAATTCCCTTTTCTTGATCTTCATAATGCTTCTAGGGATGTGCGCCCCACTCTTCTTTAAAATCCTCCCAAGTGATATCATTTTCATTGGGGTGCATATGCAGAAAATTCTCCAACCATGATGCAGCTGCTCCAGTAAGATAGTGCGGTGCATAGAGTACCTTTTCACGATCTGAGCATTGTGCCACAATCAATTTCCTTTCATTGTCTCGAAGCCAATCATCGGCCTCAAGAGGTCTGTCAGTGTGAGAAAATGTTGGCGGACGTGTCTTCTGTAATACAGACAATTTAGAATGCTGCTGGTGTGGCTCACGGTGATTCCCCATATTAATAACATGGTTCATCATTTCCTCATGCTGCTGCTGGCTTTGCTCGTAAAGACGACATACTTGAGAAAATGTTGTTTCGCTGCCCTGCTGACTTGACTGCCCCTGCGTGAAATTATTACTTGTTTGTGTGCCACAATTTTCCTCTAGCGGACTTGGCATGGAATGTGTCCAGGGACGAGTCATTTTCCACTCTGGGGTATTATTGCAGAATTCATGAGAAAACTGAGTGGCAAAAATAGACCAATGATTTTGCAAATGCAGCAAAAACACAAGCTCCAAAGATTTTTAAACAAAGAACTTGATTGCGCATGGAGAAGGACCGCTTAGTACACATCTTACACGCGAGTCGTAATTATACAATACGTCACTCATGATGTGCGTACACATTCCTGACATGTTATTTATGCTAGTGCACTTCTCCAAGTTCCTACATGATGCGCAAACAGACTACTTCCCATCAACCTATTTTACATATCATACAAGCGAACACATCGCGTCGCGGACACGCGTACTAGTCGGAGATGTTGAAGACTTCCCTCGGCCTGCCGAGGGTTAGACCGAGTGGTGATGGGGACTCAACCTCCTCCTCACTAATAGGCTCCAGGCGTGGAATACGGGTTCGAGAAGTTGGTGTGGGGACGGCAGGTGGTGCAGCTCTGACTGGAGTAGGAGCAATGACCTGGTCAAACTCCTCAGTGGTAGGTAGGCGGCGAGCGGTGGCTAAAATGGTAGGTGCATAAGATGCTGAGGACGAGACATATGTCAGTGGTGGTGAAGTATGGAGAAGCTCCCTCCTGTTGGCGGAACCGCTTTGGACTAAGTCCATACGAGCAGCCACCAAGTCGTCCACAAGGTTATCAAAGGCTGCCTCAAGAGCCTTGAGGTACTCAACCAATGATTCGATGGCTTCATCACGTTCCCCCCTTGCGCAAGCAAACACATAGTGGCACGTGTAAGGCACGTGGCATGTGAGGTAGCGGTAGCGACGAGTCTTCATCGAGGGAAGAGCATCCCGGAGACGAGCTATCGCCTCACGGGGAAGCCATCTGCATGGCATGCCTTTCCGTAGGCATGGCCCTGCCCACAAATCGGATGCGGCGTGCTCCAGTATGCCCTCCCTTTAATTGCACCGCGGCCTGGTGCATCGACACGCTGTCGCTGATCTTGTGCCGGTAGAGTGTGAACTCTGGACGAGTCGATGGCCCGATCGCGAGCTTGGTGATGGCGACGAGGAGCTTGATAAACCCCTCAGGAATTTTGGCGAACACTTGTGAATCGCAGTCGCTGCTGGCCATCTACAAAAGTAGACAAAAATTCTGAATAGTCAAATCATAAATTTATGATGACTAACAGAAAAATTGCTACAAATGTAAAAATGCTGAAATAGCTCTCGATATGCTAATAACCGATTAGCGATCGCACCTAGTGGTTTCCTACAGTCAGCCTGGCTCTGATACCAAGGTTGTCAGGACCGGTTTTCCAGTACAATAATTACCGAGAGAACCGACCTTTTTATCGAACAAGCACAGAAGAATACTTCTCACTGGTAAACAAATCCTTGATACAGAATTCCAGAGTAATGAATATTATACATGGTTGAGCTGAGGTTGCTCAACAATTTATTACAAGCACGCTGATATAGTACATAAGGGCGGATTTTACACAATGGTAGGGTGGCATAACTACTAACTCGCAATAAAAAGAGGTGGTGGATATGTCACAGTGTAGTGGATGACATGACTCCAATATCTTATAGTTCATCGAGTGTCGGAGTGAGACCCGATGAATTTATTTTGGTGGTTGGCGGAAGCGGTTATAAAACAATGATCAACTCCAGGATGGCAAGAGACTGACTGGGACTTCACTAGACATCGGACTC
Source organism: Secale cereale (assembly GCA_902687465.1). Classification (NCBI taxonomy): domain Eukaryota; kingdom Viridiplantae; phylum Streptophyta; class Magnoliopsida; order Poales; family Poaceae; genus Secale; species Secale cereale. The sequence goes on from LR738715.1 coordinate 823,618,222, forward strand.
GCTATCGAACTCTTCATGCATGAGATCGCCTTCGTCAACATCTGGCCAAATCAACAAGCCAGGTGAGTACTTTTAATGTCCTCGCAAGACAGTTCGGATATAAGATATAACAAATGCAAACATGATGCATATGAGTAATCTAGCAATATGTATCCGAATAATATAAATTGCGCTGCAGGTAAAAATAGAAGTCGGGCGGTAGTCCTCCCGAAATTCCAAATAGAAATAAACGAAAACCAATCGAGTGTCTGAGTGACGCCGCGTGAGGAAAACGAATAAAAATATGCCATAGTCGGACGTTAGTGCGACATCACTTAAAGGGCTTATAACAAAATTAAATAACAAGAATACCACAGTCGGACGTCTGAGCGACATCACATAAAGGGCTTGTATTCAAAAGTAAATAACAAGAATGCCACAGTCGGACGTCTGAGCGACATCACATTAAGGGCTTATATTCAAAAGTAAATAACCAGAATGCCACAGTCGGAGATCTGAGCGACATCACATAAAGGGCTTATAACAAAATTAAACAACAGAATGCCACAATCGGACGTCTGAGCGACATCACATAAAGGGCTTATATTCAAAAGTAAATAACCAGAATGCCACAGTCGGACGTCTGAGCTACATCACATAAAGGGCTTATAACAAAATTAATTAACAAGAATGCCACAGCTGGACGTCTGAGCGACATCACATAAAGGGCTTATATAATCTTTGGTATAACGGCAAAATATTTCAAGAGATTTATCAGTGCAGAAATAACTGGTTAGTTCATGTACCAAAAATGACTTTTGACTAAATCACCATTCTTATCACTATCATAAATTACCCGAGACGGTCACTGGGGTTGACACGAAGATTGACACTAGGCCAAAGACATAGCTACTCGGAAGGTTTTGACTCTGCACAACTTGTACTCTTAAATCACAGCCAACGGATTTCACTAGCCACAAGGACTAGTTCCGTCTATGGTGTTTTAGCAGAAACACAGCTAACTAGTACACACCCATTTCACATCCTGCTACCCGGAATCACCTGAGACAACACTCACGAAAAACTTTAAGACGGGGAGGCTACAACCTCGAATAGCATGGGATCAAATTTATATCGTGCGCTCTAAGGGGTGCCCCCCTCTTAGTCCCAACCGGAAACACCCATGCCCCCTGACCGGAAGACGGACATTAATCTAGGGCCATGGAACCCTCATCCTGGCCCCTCTGTTTGGTGTGTACATGGAAAGAGGTTTGCAACCGACTAAACCATAATCTTCGCAGAAGGCATGTGACGGTACAAAAAAAAAAGAGACGAACGGGATCAAGACTTGACCCATGTTGATAGTAGAGTTAACAGTTGACTGCCATGCTCCAACAATACCAGCTCACAACCCATCATGTCACCACATGATCAGGGTGGTCCATCATCATCTTTCGGGATTCTCCCGAAGCTTGCTTGCATGAAATATAACATCCATAAATGCTTATATAACCATGCTATGAAGAAGAGCTACTCAAGCAAACATGCAACACACTCATCATATCAAAGGTTCAAACATGCTTGCCAGGTTCGGAGTAGTCGAAGTCTAATTCGGTGAAGTTCGCGGCTCCGTCACTTCCTTCGGTATCTACGTATACAAATAAAACGAGTACTAACATAAATACTGTGCGTGCAAAAAAGTTGTCCCAAATATTTTTCAAATAAACATGATAAAAAACTAGACAGAAAACTAAAGAGGACAGAAAAAGAATCAACTCAAAATCATCTTTTGTTTAAAAGTTATTAAAGTTTCTGTCCAGGGACTTGTGTGTGATGAATCAGAAAGTTTCCAGGAGCTAGAATATAAAAACAGAAAACGATTTGGTACGCAGTACGCCAACCGAATTGGGAAAACGTACTTTGCCCGAAGGCGCCTTCCAGAAAAACGATTCGAATGAGATTGAGAGACTGACGAGGGGGTCCCACTCGTGAGGTTTGAAAACAGAAAACTGAGCCGCGCCGGCGCCAGAGAGCTGCGGTGGTCGCCGGCGCCGATCCACGGCGAGGTAGAGGGAGTGGGTGGTACCTACGTGTTCCTGGTGCTCTTCCGCGTCGGTGGGTGGTAGAGTTGGACGTCGGCGAGCACCACGTCGACGGCGACCCTATCTCCGGCGGACGGCGGCTCAGGTGGTTGTGGGTCTCGTCGGAGAGGGCTGCTGGGGTCAAATTGGAGCGGGGGTTAGACTCCTAGGGGTGTCAGGGGACTATTGGCAAGTCTAGGGCGGTGGAGGAGCTCTCACCAGAGAGGAAGCTGCCGGAGCCCGAAGCGGACCGAGGCGGCCGGAGTTGAGGAATAAGGGCCCCTCGAGGCTCTTCCAGTGGCAGGGTGGGGTCTGGTGAGGTGGTGGAGATGTGCGGGGTCGAGAGCGAGCTTGGAGGCGCTATTTATAGCCAGCCTGAGGCGTTTGCCGTGAACGGGATAAGTCCGGTGAGCGATTACGGCGGTGATGTGGCTGGACGGGTGGTTTAAGTGCTTGAGCATCGACTGGATGGTGTACTCATTCCATTCCGGTGCAGAACTTAGCAGGGCAGGGGCGCTTACGGCCTGTCCCCAACGGAATGGCCGTGCGGGCACGTCGGCGGCAGAGAGCGCGCTCTGCGCATCTCAGGACACGGCGATGGTGCTGCAGCGTGCGCAGACAAGGGGACGGCCACGCGGAGCTTCCAGGTGACTTGGGCAGTGCCGAACGGCTTTGCGCTGCAGGGTGCCCCCTCTCGGCCGCCACGGGTGGCTCTGCCGCCGCGGAAGGCAACGGCGCAGGCAGGCCACGTCTCCACCGACGCTTGCAACGAGCCAAGCGAGTGTGCTGTGCTCAGGATAAGTGGGAGGTGCAGTGCAGCAATGATCCAAAGTGACACTGGTGAAATTGACGAGAATCTGACGAAACTGACGAAGCTGCACTGTTGACTGTGATCTTCAGTTAACTTTTCTGAACTTGACAAAAACAGTGCGCGCCAGGTGTTCGATCAAATGTTTTTGGCAGGTGGAAAATCTGTCTGGAGCTGATATTTGGTGAGGTGGTCTCTTGATGCATCTAGAGGCTGCCTGAATTTTCACAGATTTTTAGGAAGAGAGAAAATATGAATTTCACCAAAATTGGCAAATCTGGTCCAAACTTGCAGCAAGTGAAATTTGAAAATTTTGAAATGTGGACCAGTGAAACAAGATGGATCTTGGTTGTGGGTACCAAGGACTAGCCAGGGGAGCTGGTTTGGAATCAAAAATCAAAATGAAATTGGTGGTTCCTTTGTAAATCACCAAGGATCAATTTAAAGGACATAAATTGTTTGTGGTATAAAATAATTAGAAGAAAAATGCCAATTAGGTTGAAACCTAGTGGAATTGATGAGAGACTTGTTTCAAGGTGGAAAGGAGGTTTTGGAGAGAAACACTTTTATTGGGTTCCATGGCAAGAGAAATAGTTAGGATGGGGAAGTCAAGTCCATGGTTCTTATATCCAGGTTTTTCATGAAGGGAAAATAGTCAAACAAAAACCTTTTTGAAAAACAACTTGTGTTGAGCTAACACAAGTTGAAAACCTTCAAGACCAGAATCAAGTTTGAGAAGGACACATAAACTTTTGTCAGAAGAGTTTCTAGAAAGGGGTTTTAAGAGAAGATCAAATATCCCCCTTCCAAAAGATCAAAAAGTTTTGAAGAGAACAAATCCAAAAATTTGGAGTGTTACACCATCGAGGATAACAAGATGGGGTTTAGATCATATTGCATGAGTTTATCCCTCTACATCATGTCATCTTGCTTAAGGTGTTACTCTGTTCTTATGAACTTAATACTCTAGATGCATGCTGGATAGCGGTCGATGTGTGGAGTAACAGTAGTAGATGCAGAATCGTTTGTCACGGACGTGATGCCTATATACAATGATCATGCCTAGATATTCTCATAACAATGCGCTTTTCTATCAATTGCTTGACAGTAATTTCTTCATCCATCGTAGAAATATGCTATCATGAGAGAAGCCACTAGTGAAACCTATGGCCCGAGGGTCTATCTTCTATCATATCAATCTTCCAGCAACTATTTATCTGTACTTTACTTTTACTTTGCAATCTTTACTTTCAATCTATAACAAAAATACCAAAAGTATTATCTTATTATCTTTAGCAGATCTTACTTTTGCAAGTGGCCGAGAAGGGATTGACAACCCCTTTATCGTGTTGCTTGCAAGGTTCTTATTTGTTTGTGTAGGTACGATGGACTCACGCATGGTCTCCTACTGGATTGATACCTTGGTTCTCAAAAACTAAGGGAAATACTTACACTACTGTGCTGCATCACCCTTTCCTCTTCAAGGGAAAAACAACGCAAGTTCAAGAGGTAGCAGAGGCCAAGAGTGGCCCCCGCCCTAAGGGTCCTTCGAAAGCTATATCCGGAGAGACCGAAGCCCACTCCTCCCATGACGAAGAGGAAGAAGAGCAGGAGGTGGAAAGCGACTCCCCGATCAAGGGGAAGAGGAAGAAGAGGGCGCCCCCCTAAGACACGGGAAAGGGGGCGCCTAGGAGGAAGCTGAACCTCCCGGATAACACGGACTCAGAGTCCGAAGCTGATTTCTGAAGACAACCCAGGACCAAGCCCCTGTCTAAATCGTAAGTGTTCGGACATTTGCTGTTATCTTCGGTCAGTTTGTTATCATTACTTAAGTAACTCTATTTGTTGTTGTGCAGTCCTCCCCACACACTCCCCATCACACCATTATCGTCTGGGAGCTCTTTGCCGGCCGATATGGCGGAGAGTGACACGCCACCACGGGCTCAATAGCCCATTATACTAGGGGACACCAAGGTATCCTCCCTGCGGACGTCCCCTGCGCGAGGAGGTGGGAGCGGGGCTGATGAGAGGGTGCCAGAGGTCAAAACCACAGCCACAGTCAGCTAAGGGGAAATAGTCCCCATGGCAACTGACGGCGGGGAGCCCAAGCAATTCGGGCTACCGCCGAACTCTATTCTGGAGGCCAGTACGGCCCCGGAATCGAACAAACAACCCGCTACAATAGGGGGAGGAGCATCAGATCCACAAACGACCTCAACTAATCCGGAGGCACCGAACACGCTGGAGGAAGCACTGCAAAGTGCTTCCATCGTAGCAGAACACTTCACCCTGATGGTTGCGATTATGGGAAAAATTTAGTCTGCCAAGAGCGGACCGAATGAAGCCTTCAACAGCCTAATGATAGGCTTTGAGGTATGCGATGTGATATTCTAAGAGAAATTTAAATTTTATTTGAATAGGATTATAGACTTTTGTACGGACGCTAGCCCCTGATGCTCTGTGCAATTCTGAAAATAATCGATAGAGGTTCCGTATAGTATATGCTAATATAACGTACTATGCCATTTATTTGAGCAGTCTTCCCTATTGGTGGAATCCGTCCAGGCCATAGAGATTTCCGAGCTCAATCTGAAGCTTCAAAAAGCTGATGAGGAACTCGGCCGCATTAACAAGCAGTTTGATGAAACGCAAGGTATGCGGACTTTGAAAATTATTATGTCAAAAGACGACATGTTTTAATTAAGAGTGTAAACTCATTGTGTGATGTGATTATGGTCACAGATGGCGTAGCCGAGGTCGAGACCCTCAAGGGCGCCCTTGCTCAGGCCAAGAAGGAGGCCTAGATGAACAAGGCAGCCGCTAACAAAGTAGCTGCCGAGCTGGAGGCCGAACATGCCTCCCACCATCGACATGAGTCTCGGGTGTCTGAAGTCGAACAAGAGCTGCGAGACACCATCCGCAAATGCGAGGAGTTGGGGCAGAAGACTTCGGACCAAACATCCGAGCTCAACAAATCTCTTACATTTCCAAGGAGGCACGGAGCGAGTCCCGGAATGCTCGCTAGGAGAACAACCAGGCGCGACAGGTAGCGGCTGGTAAGGCCTTTCTTCTGCAGAGTATCTTTGGAGGTCAGAAGTATGCGTCGCTGACTCGAGTGTCGAGTTCTCCAGGCACGTTTGCGGATCTCCCGAGGAGTATCACTAACGCTGCCCAATTCTTTAGAGCCCATGAGGGGAACACAACGGAGAAGCTGATCTGGTCAAAGTTCCTTGCACCAGAACATCCGGTACCTCTGAATGACCAGTTGAAGCAGCTGGTCGAGCTGCATAACATGGAGGGTGCAGTCATGAGGAATTTAGTAGTCCGGCTCTGGCCTGCCCAGCTAATCCCTAGTAGCTACTTTGGATTGGTGAAGTGACTCGTCTATGCGAGGCCACGGGTGACGCTGTGAAGCGTTTGGCCTGTATAGAGGGTGCCCAGATGGCATTTGCCCGCGTCAAGATGCACTGGACGAAGATGAAGGCCACCCAGGTGGCGACCGCCGGCCCGCCCAAGGGCAAGGACCATCGGAGGCCGGAGAGGTACTTCGATGACGTCCTAGAAGAAGCCCGCATTGTAGAGGGCCATTGCTCAAAGGACGTTGCTTTTGATTGAGTGTATTCGGGTTGTAAAGATTTTTCTTATGAACCGATATGTATAAATATATTTTTGCGCCTTATACTTCAAGCGATTTTTCCTCCTGTGCGGTTGTTTATTTTTATATCTGAATGTTTCCAGTATGTCGGCTTCAGCCCTCATGTAGATGCTACAGGGATGTTCGGTATGATGTGTGACCACGCTTTATCCAACGTCTTTGTCCATAAAGGAGGTGTCCGCGAAGTGAACCATGCAATCAGACTATGTGGCTTTATTTCTTTCACTTAGCCATAGGAGTTTGGCTATGGGGCTAAGTACTAACCCCTTGTGCATGCGCGGCTATCCGGATTACGGTGCCTACTCGACGCGACTAGGCGAAGACCAGCCCCTCGTGTTACATGTAGTGGATCGCGAACGATCTATAGTATAATACTAAGTCGCCGAATCGCCAACCAGCTCTCCCTTATCATGACAATTAGTTTTCAGCTTTATCTACTGATGTACTTGACCGGATGAACTAGAAATACAATCGCAGTAGTTCTCCCTTTACTACATTAGACGAATAATGCGGAACGTAAGGTGGTCAGCACAGGAGCCGGGCAACCCAACTATAGACCAAAGACATGATTTGGAGCCGATGCATATAACGCAATATCCCAGACGCAGAACAGTCCCCTATAGGTGTTCAGACATGGAATTGAGCTCGGCCGCATACATCACCTGGTGTTAAGTCCGTATTAAAGCACATGTGGCAATCTTAGGTAGGGAGAGAACACATATGGTAATGTAAAATAAACTCCAAACAAAGTAGGACCAAACTGCTTCTTTGATACCCTGATTAATATTGGAAGCCGTATAGTTACAGATAATGCTAGCAGAATCTTGGACATTTTACATGCCCAAAAAGAAAAAGAATAATAAAGGGAAAGGTTTACGCAGAGCATACAATTAACGATTTAAAAATCTCGATGGGGCCCTGCTGCACGTCTACTCCGTTTTTCCTTTGAACATGTCCTTGAAGGACAAATGTCTGATGGCTGCCTGTGACAAAGTAAGAGGAAATCTTGGAAAAGAATTCCCTACACAACCACAGATAAGGTGAGTTCTTTAATGAACATGCAAGTAAAACATAGGTAGAGTCCGAATAGGGTCAAGCCGTACTATGGACTGTTTTTCTGCAGTGTGCTCTCGGCGCTGCCCAAGGTATTTTAAGGGCGTAGTTGTGTATGCGAGGGACGTATGCCACAACCTTGTAGGGCAGCCGGCGAAGGCCAAACTTCTAATCAAGCTCAGGTTCTTCTGAGCTACTGCATTGCAATGCAGGCCGGACACGTTTAGTAGTGTCTCTGGTCTTGACGACCGATGAATTATTTGTCTTGAATAGGCCGCTTTGAGCTTCGGTTGCCAGGGCCGCAGTATCCTCCTCTGTACGGAGGGAGCGCTCCATATTCCCATTTACTGTGATGACGCCACGAGTTCCAGGCATTTTAAGCATGAGGTAAGCATAGTGCGGGACTGCATTAAAGCAGGCGAAGGTAGTTCTTTTGAGCAGTGCATGATAGCCACTGTGGAAAGGAGCGATGTCGAAGATTAACTCCTCGCTTCGGGAATTTTCTAGAGAGCCAAAAACCACTTCCAATGTTAATGAGCCCGTGCAACGGGCCTCTATGATGTGTATCACTCCTTTAAAGGTAGTGCTGCTAGGCTTAATTCTTGACGGGTCTATCCCCATCTTGCATATAGTGTCTTGATATATCAAGTTGAGACTACTGCCGCCGTCCATAAGGACTCGAGTAAGATGGTATCCATCAATTATAGGATCGAGTACTAGGGCCGCCGAACCTCCATGACGGATAGTGAATGGGTGATCCCTACGATCGAAGGTGATTGGACAAGCCTACCATGTGTTGAACTTGGGGGCGACAGGCTCTACGGCATAAACGTCCCTTAGTGCGCGCTTGCACTCCCTCGTGGGGATATGGGTGGCGTAGATCATATTCATTGTTTTCACCTCAGGTGGAAATTTCTTCTGTCAACCAGTATTCGATGGGCGAGGCTCGTCTTCCTCCTCGCTTTGAGGTCCTTTCCCCTTGTGTTCGGCATTTAACTTGCCGGCCTACTTGAAGACCCAACAATTTATGTTCATGTGGTTTGCAGGTTTGTTAGGGGTACAATGCATCTGGCAAGGTCTCTCTAATATCTTGTCCAGGCTGGATGGACCATCCCTATTGCCCTTGAACGGCTTCTTCCGTTGACCAGACCTGGAGCCACTGAATCCGTCATTTACTGTAGTGTCATCTGTTTCTCCGTTATTGTTCTGACGCATATTCTTGTTGCATCGTGGCTTGCCTGTCATCCCTGACATCATAAGTGCCAGGGTCGCTGGTATTGTTGCTTCTACGAGCCAACCAGCTGTCTACGCCTTCGCAAAAGTAGGTCATAAGTGTAGTAAGGGCTGCCATTGTCTGCGGTTTCTCCTGGCCGAGGTGCCTTGCGAGCCATTCGTCGCGGATGCTGTGTTTGAATGTCGCTAAGGCTTCGGTGTCCAAACAGTCGACGATTTGATTCTTTGTAGTTAAGAACCAGTTCCAAAGCTTATGGGTTGACTTCCTGGGTTGCTGGATTATATGGCTTAAGTCATCAGCATCCAGGGGCCGGACATAAGTCCATTGAAATTTAGCCCGGAAAGCATCCTCTAAATCTTCCCAGCTTCCAACGAAGTTCTCAGAGAGGTTGTTCAACCAGTGTTGTGCTGGCCCTTTCAGCTTAAGAGGGAGATATTTTATGGTGTGGGTGTCATCTCCACGAACCATGTGGATGTGGAGAATAAAGTCTTCAATCCATACAACAGGATTCGTCGTTCCATCATATGCCTTGATGTTTACGGGTTTAAACCCTCCCGAAAATTGGTGATCCATCAACTCATCGCTAAAGCACATAGGGTGCGCGGCGCCCCTGTATCGTGCGACATCGTGACGTAGTTCGAACGACATCTGTGTTCGGTGTTGACTCCGAACTTGATTATATCCGGTGTGATTGGCTTGATAGCCTCCATCTCGTGTGGGAGCACATTCTTTTGATCCGTAGATTAATCTAGCCTGACCTTCTTTTTTATTTAGGTACTGACATAGGTCGTACTTATGGCCTTGAGCCGCTATATCCTTTCCTTTACGGTGGGGAGGTGTGGTCTGGTATACGGCATTACTAGCCGCTTTGTCCCTTCCACGAGGTGGTTGGTCTAGTTGATCAGCCTGATCGTGCCTCGACAGAATTGGCGCAAGGGCCTCGTCATTAAATTGTGGAAGCAACTTGCGCTTGGGATAGCTCTTTGTTTGGGTCTCACGGCCATATCTTTCTTAGGTGTCTAGCACTTCGTTCCATCTGTCGTTGAGCGTATCATGTTTGGCTTTAAGCCGTAGTTGCTGCTTTTTCGGGCTCCTTGATGTGGCAATAAGCCATCACTGAAAGCGTTCTTGTTCGAGGGGTTCCTCAGGGACAATGAATTCCTCATCTCCCAGGGTGACATCCTCATCAGAGACAAGTAGATAGTTACTGTCTTCGGAATGATTGTGATCGGTGACTTGTTGGGGACTGCATTGGCCATCCTCCCGGTCGTACTACTCTAACGCTGGCTCTACAGGGTCTTCGGCATCTTCCGGAGCCTCGTTGTCTCCGATGCCGGTATTGCTTTCCCTTTCTCGACGCGATCGTGAGCGGCGCTGCTAACGCCGGCACTTAGGAGGTTCATCGATGGGCTTATCATCTTCTGGATCTTTATCGCCATCGTCGTCCTTCTGCTCGGGTGCATCCACCATGTATACGTCATAGGTAGAAGTGGTAGTCCAACGCCCGGTAATGGGCGGGTTTTGACATAGATCGGCTTCGACGTCATGGTCCATACCATCATAGTCTTAGGAAGCGTAGTCTAGTACGGCGGCTAAGTCTTTGACCTTGGCTACCAAGTGGGTGGTGAGTGCGAAGCGAAATTCCCTGATCTCAGCCCCCAGCTCCAACTAGGCATTGTTCGGCGGTGAATCCTCCGTGATGGCGAGAGATTGTAGCAAGTCCAGTGCCTCTTTAAGAGCGAGAGTTGGACATGAGTTTGGGGGTCTGCTGAGCCAGGCTCGGTGATGACCACTTGGTCGAGACCGGGGAGTGCGGATCCCAAGAGTTCAGAACTCATAACTGAAAACGAGTCTGGTCTCCCAATGGCGGGGGGAGTCCCGTTCGATTCTAGGTCTGTGAGCAGCACAGTCGCCTTGGAGCCTCCGGCTAAAAGTTCCATGGAGGGGGAAAGTCCGGCGTGGTCTATCCTCCCGTCTTCGGATGAAGTGATCTGCTCCCGATCTAAGGCCAGAGCGGACATGGACGTTGACCCCAGGACGCTGACGATTGTTCCGAAGGATCCTCTCCATGTAGGCAGGGGCGGCAGCTGAGGCTGCGAATCCCTCGAAGACTAGATCTCCTCGGATATCAGCAATGTAATTCAGATTTCCGAATCTGACCTATTGACCACGAGCGTAGCTGTCGATCTGCTCAAGGCGTCCATCCATGTTGGCACGTAGCATGAAGCCGCCAAACACGAAAAGCTAGTCGGGGAGATAGATCTCCTCGGAGGCAGCGCCGTCGTCGATAACAAGGCGAAACATCGATCCTTCTCTCGACAACACAGTGAAACTCTCAATGAAAGCACCAATGTCGGTGTCAAAACCGACGGATCTCGGTTAGGGGGTCCCGAACTGTGTATCTGATGATTGATGGTAACATGGGGAAACAAGGACACGATGTTTACCCATGTTCGGGCCCTCTTAATGGAGGTAATACCCTACTTCCTACTTGATTGATCTTGATGAATATGGGGATTACAAGAGTTGATCTACCTCGAGATCGCAATGGCTAAACCCTAGATTTCTAGCCTATGGTAGTTGTGATTGTCTCTACGGACTAAACCCTCCGGTTTATATATGTACCGAAGGGACCTAGGGTTGTACATAATCATCTTGCAGAGGAAGAAAACATTACACCCGAATTTTAAACTTGCTATCATATGCACATAGGATTCCTATGCGGATACGAGAGACAATCTTCTGTGTTGGTCTTCACGGTCCACCAGACTGGCCCATATCGAGTAATGTGGACATCCGAGGACCCCCTAGTTCAGGACTTCCCTCAACCTTCCCTACACTGCTCCGACCAACGACATCCTCTATAGTGGTACGCCCATACGTGTTTCCTATCTTGCGATCAGCGTGTCTTAGATTTCTTTGATCTGCATCATTGGTTGGTCAGTGTGTGCTGGTCGTCACCTACTGTGAGCAACGACACAGGCACACTTTTAATACTGATCCGGGGAGGGTTACCGGTGCTACAAGCCAGCCACATCTCATCACCTGCATTTTTTCTTGCGGTGGTCGTCACCTGCATTGCTCGTGAGTTGAGCCGCATGGTAGTACTAGGGACGCATGCTGGGTGTTGCTAGCTGAGCCATGGGGAAGCAATAACATGTGTGGTGATTAGGGGTGGACGTACCGAGCGGGCTTTTTGGCCTGCTCTTGGCCCGCTCGGTCTTGGCCCGCTCGGTCCTGGCCCCCTAGATAAATTGGGCGGTCCGGTCTGCTGAATCAGGCCCGAGAAAATGTGGGTCTGGTCCGGTCTTTAACCGAGCCGACCGAGCCGACCGAGAAACGCAGTCATCGTTGTTACCCTTCCTCTCCTCCCAGTGCAACATAGCCTCTTCCCGCTGCTCGCCGTCGCTGCCGTGCGTGCACTGCCGCCGTTCGCGAGTTCTCGACCATGGCAACCTTTCAGCACAGCACGCACGAATGAAACGCTCGACCGTGATTTTTGGATCGTCGGAGAAATGCTCAGACGTGATTTTCTAGTCCAACAAATCAGGCAAGTGTTGTTCTGGAAGGTGCTAGATTTAATATCGCCAGTTTCCTATAATCACGCGCAATCCCATGGTGTCGTTTCCTTTTATTCCGTCAAAACAGAAAACTGAAAGTACGAGAGAAAGGATCCGGCTTGCCTGTTTAATCGAAAAATCACGTCATCACCTGACCATTAACTCCATGTTCAATTTGATCAGCTAATCTCGCAAGGCCCGCGCACGAGAGAAATCGTGGGCTCAATCGCACGATAGATTACTTGCATGCAACCAGAAAAACTGCTAATCAAACATGTGCACGAGTTCATGGCAAAGAGCCGCGGCGCCCACGCACATCCCACGGCACGTCGCCCACCTCGACACCGGCGCTCGCGCATGTCTCCCGCCTCACCATAGCACCCGGGCACGTCGTACACCTCGCCGCTGCACCCGTGAAAGTCGCCGCCGGTGGTCGTTGGCCGGTCCGCTCGGTCCGGCCCGGGCTTCACCGTCGCCGGTCTTGTCCCTGAGATCAGGACCGTTATGTTGCTCGGTCCGGTCTGGCCCGGACCGCCGGCTGCCGGTCCAAACGATGGCTCGCACCGGGACCGGACCGGCCCGGACCGTGTCCACCCTGAATTGTAGCTCCGCCGCCGGCGAAAACCGTGGGTCGCAGCATCACCCATGTTGCATTGCAGCTCCGCCGATGCTCCATTGCTGCTCCATGAAAGCAGAGACGGCCCTCAGGCGATGCTCCATGGCAGCACTGCACGGCACGACAAAGCTTCATCGCAGCACCAACGATACCAGCGATGCTCCATTGAAGCTCCATGGCAGCACTGTGCAGCATGGCAGAGCTCCATCGCAGCAATGACGCCCGAAGCGACGGTCCATGGCAGCACATCGCTCAGACCATCGTCGGACCCGTCGCCGTAGCATTACTTGCAGCAGTTCGTGGATGAGCTGCATCACCTAGCCCCGGTCCATAACACGGGCGGGCACCAGTCAAATCACAGCACCTGAGGTCTTTACAGCCGACAGAGTACGCCGGCGACCGGCCTCCTTACAGCAGCTAGCCATCGATCGACGTTGGTGTGGCCTTCGACATCGTCGTTGTCGTTGAAGCATCGACACGACCATTGAAGCATGCCTCGCAACATGGCCGTGGTTTTCGATGTCACCATAGCATGCCTCGTCTCGGTGGTTGTCGAAGCATTGGCGTGGCCGTCGACATTGTCGTGCTCATCAAAGCATTGGTGTGGCCTTTGACATCTTTGTTGTCATTGATGCCTCGCGACGACCATTGAAGCATGCCTCATAGCATGGGCGTGGTTGTCGACGTCACCACAACACATCTCGGTGGTCATCGAAGTATTGGCATGGCCATCGACGTTGTCATGCTCGCCGAAGCATCGCCACGACAACTGAAGCATGCCTCACATCATGGCCGTGGTCATCGAAGCACTGGTGTGGACGTTGACGTTGTCGTGGTTGTCGAAGCATTGCCACCATTGAAGCACGCCTCACGACATGGTCGTGGTTGTGGAAGCATTGTCGTGAACGTCGACATTGTTGTGGTCGTCGAAGCATCGTCACAACCATTGAAGCATGCCTTGAAGCATTGGCGCGGCCGTCGACGTCGTCGTGGTCATCAAAGCGTCGCCATGACCATTGAAGCATGCCCCGAAGAATCGCCACGACCATTTAAGCACACCTCACGGCATGGCCGTGGGTGCCGAAGCATTGCTCGTGGTCGTCGGAGCATCACCACGACCATTGAAGCACGCCTCGAAGCATGGTCATGGTGGTCGAAGCATTGCCACGGCCATTTACGTCCTCATTGTCGTCAAAGCATCGCCACGATCATTGAAGCATGCCTCGCAGCATGGCCGTGGTCGTTGACATCGTCACAACACGCCTGTTCTCCATAGTTATTGAAGCATTGCCGCGGCTGTCATGGTCGTCGTGGCCGTCAAAGCATTGCCATGATTACGGAAGGATGCCTCGCGGCATGGCCGTGGTTCACGCCTCGCCTTATCACCATGGTCGTCGAAGCATTGCCACGATCACTGAAGTATGCCTCGCAGCATGCTCGCGATCGTCGATGACGTCACACCGCATCTCATGGCCGTGGTCGTCAATTCATTGCTGCGGCAGTCGAAGCATTGCCACAATCCCCGAAGAACGCCTTGAATCATGGCCGCGGTCATCGACAATGTCACGCCATGCCTCGCTGATAACATCATGGCATGCCTCCTCAACGTGGCCGTCGAAGCATTGCCGCGGTTGTGTGGTCGCCGGCCATAGCACCGGCTTGAAACAGTTGCGTCGGCAAGCTTGCCGTGACCAAGCATTCTACAAGAGAGCATACAAATGACTCTGATGAGCAGCCACGTGATGTCTACACACGCTTCTACTCTTGTAGACTATGTTGGGCCTCCAAGCGCAGAGGTTTGTAGGACAGCAGCAATTTCCCTCAAGTGGATGACCTAAGGTTTATGGAACTCAGGGAAGTAGAGGTTGAAGATGGTCTCTCTCAAGCAACCCTGCAACTAAGATACAAGAAGTCTCTTGTGTCCCCAACACACCTAATACAACTAGGAGTTGTATAGGTGCACTAGTTCGGCGAAGAGATGGTAAAATATGGATGATAGGAGTGGTAAAGCAAAGTAATATAAATCTGTAATAAAAAGTGCAACAAGCAAACAAGTGGTAAACGTGAGCACAAATGGTATTGCAATGGTGGAAACTAGGCCTAGGGATCATACTTTCACTAGTGGCAACTCCCAACAACATTAACATAATCGAATCACATGATATTTCCCATAAAACATGCAATGGAGACGCACCCGGAGGTCATTCCTTCGTGATCAAGAGAGGACGAGAATTATGTAGGGCTACAAAAGCACACCTCAAAGTTCGTAGTTCTCAATCTAAGGATTTCCCAATGTCACCGCGGCCATCCAAAGAGAGTCCCACAATCATCACAACATATCTAAAGGATAGTCAAAGACAAGCACCAAGAGACTCTCAATCTTCAATCAACACACAAGAGAGGAAATCACTCATGAAAATATTTTTCTAATCCATGTCCAATAGACCGCTGTCACCTTGGTCTCGGGGATTATACTAGATAAAGACAAGTGAGTACATAAATCCAATACATAGAGGAAGGGGAAATATCATGGGATCACCCTAGATTAACATAGCCTATGATCACAATGAAGATCACATCATGGGAGAGAGAGATAACCACATAGCTACACGTACGAGCCCTCGGCCCCGGAGAAGACTACTCACACATGGACATGGTGAGGAGGATTTTAATGTGGTGTTGATGGAGAGGTGCAGCCCCGCGAGGAGGCGGCGGCCGGCGGCGCTAGGGGGCGGCGGCGGCGAGGAGGAGATGGCGGCGGCCCTAGGGGGCGGCAGCGGCCCTTGGGGGCGGCGGCGGCCCTAGGGGGCAGCGGCTCCTTGGTCCCCCTTCTTCCTTGTGGATGGTGCTGCAATGGTGCTGGTCCTCCCCTCCAAGACGGCGACTTGGGAGGAGGAAAATTCGTGGCCCTTGGTGACCTAGGTTTCCTCTCTTTATATAGACTCTCGGATTCCAGTCATTAGATTTTGGGCCTCAGTAAAACGGGCTTTACTCGGCCGTCCGGACTCCGATTTGGACGAATTTTATATCCAGAAGCATCGCCTCGAAATTCCCCACAACTTTCGCAACTAGACATTTCCGTTTGACGTCGTCTTCGGGCCGGAACGTGACCATCTTTAAAAAACGTTCTCAGACAGATTTCAGGAAAGTCAGAGTCCTACTCCAATACGACTCCTTTTGCATTTTTGTCAATTTCCAAGTAATTCCTACACAATAAAGTGTAAAACAAGAACATTGTGCACTTTTGCAACCATTAGTAGGTTAGTCCAAATATGATCAAAAGTGTATGGAAGTGCATAAATATCATAGCAATATCACACAAAAAAGGCATGGAGCAAGCAGAAATTATAGATACGTTTTGGACGTATCACCACGCTAGGCTTGCTATCAATAGCACGTCAGTGTCGATCCTCCGCAACACCTAGTGTTCCACGTGGCGCCAATGACACTGCATCGTCATGCTCGGCAATACTGGGTGATCACCGGCGCAATGCCGCGCTCTTCAACACCAGGAGCATCGCGATGCTCTTTTACTAGAAGCAGCAGGGCCGGTGTGGGGAACTGCAGGTCGCCAAGTGCTTGCGTGCGGACTCGGGCATGTAAGTCGGCGACTGCTCCTTGGAGAAGCGCCGGTGACCACCGCTTGCAACACTGGTGATCTCCAGACGCGGTCGCAAGCGGCACCGCGTGGCTGGGCTTGCTAGCAGGCAAGGTCACCTTGCAGCAGCGCGCGAACTAGAGCCTCGTCCCTGTAGCAAAAAGCGGTGGTCACCGTTGGACGGAGGGGGGAGGGGTAGCATGTGCTTCTATGCAGCAGTTGGGGTGCATGAAATTTTGAGAGAGATAGAGAGGAGTTCAAGAGCTTCCATTGCTGGATAGGTGTAGAAAGAAGGGGGCAAACTTGCGTGCGGAACGAGATGGATAATGCTATTGAGCAAGCGCACCTGCGGAATGGTTTCTTTCTTGTAATGCCCCGGATGTAATACTTTCCCTTTTGGGTATATAATAAATCTCCGGCTTCATCTACTTCCATTTCGGGTTCTTTGTCTTTCGGGCTTTCGTCGTTTTGTTGCGTGAGTGTGTGGCATTCATTCATATCATGTAGACATGTGCATTGCATTGCATTTGTGTTGTGGGTTGCATCCGGTTCGTGGCGTTCCTTCCCGTTGTCCGTTTCGTGTTCCGGAGCTCCCTCACGTGTCCGTGACGTCCCGTAGGCCTACTTTGTTGTTCGGGCGTTTTTCGTTACCGGTGTGCCGTGTGGTTGTTTTGTGTGTTGTTGTTTTGTTGTGTGCAACCTGCCTCCCAAATCTCGTCTCGTTTGGACTCCGTTGACTTTTCCCTCCGTTGTTTGTGTGGGCCCGAAGTGCCTTCGCTTCGTGTCCCGGAAATACCCCCACTGCTTTCTTTTATCTCCGTCTAGGCCCTTTTATTCTATCCCCGCGATCGGATCCGTTGGATCACGATCGGAGGGCTCCTAAACACCCTAGTCTCCAAACCCTAGTCTAAACCTGCTATATATTAGACCCTAGTCTAATTATTTTAGCATCACCTTCTTCTTCCTCCTCCTCTCCTCTTTTTTTTTCTTTTCCTTTTCAACCAGATCCAAAAGATCTTCTGGATCCCGAGGGAGACCAGCTCCCTCGACCGCCGAGCCGCCTGGATCGAGTCCCTCGATCGGGCGTTGACTTCGCGCCGGCCTCCCGAAGGAAACGCCTCGCCAGGCGCTCCCTCCGCTCGTTCGCCGTCGCTCCATCGGGCCGGTCGCTACTCCGCGCCAGGTGCCAGCGACGCGGGCCGGGACCACTTCCCCCGCGCCAGTTTCAACCCCGGCCCGACCGTCGCTCGACCCCTCCTGGGTCCCCACTTCACCGTCACCGCCGCCTGGGCTCGGCCCACTCGCCCGCTCTCCACCCCGCGCCTGCCCGCTCGCCACCGCCGCCTGGGGGCCTTCGCCTCCGGCTGGGCCGGCCGCCTCCCCAGGCCCAGCGCGCCACCGCGGATCCGCACCGCAGGCCGCCAGCGGGCCTGCTCCGCCATCACCCGGGTGGGCCGCCACCTCCCTCCGAGGCCGCGCCGCGCCGGGCCGCGTCCCCGCGCCGGCCGGGCCCGCCTCGCCGGGCCTCCTCCTCCTACCAGGCCGCCCCGCTCCGCAGGCCTGGGCCGCCGCCGCACAGTGCCGCAACCGCTGGGCCAGATCCGCCGCCGGCCTGCTACTGTTCACCAGATCTGAGAAGGTTGACCTAAATCCCTCTAAGTCCTTTTATTCCTGATCTGAGATCCAAACTTTGAACTGCTGTAACTTGGTGCCTGTTGCTCCGTTTTGCGCGTGTAGCATGTCCAGATGTTCGTGGAGATGTCCTCTACGTTTTACCTGTTGTTGTCATGCATGTTAGATGTCATCTTGACACTTGTTTTGCTGTTGCAAGAGTGCATGTTGGTATAAACTGCTGTTATGTGTTATTTTCATGCCACCTTTGACTTGTGATATCTTTTAGCTCGTTTGTCCAAACGATGCAAATGACATGTCCACGTGTTCGTCTTGCCACGAACTACGTGTTGGGTGTGATAGGTTGCATGGTAGATGTATTGTTTCCTTGTTATCATCGTTGCAAAGTGCCATGTTCACATGTTGTGTTTTCACTTGTTATGAAATGCCATCTTGTTGAGCTCGTTGTAATCGGTGTGTTCACCACAATGAAGCATGCTTGTGTGTTTCGGGATCACCTTCATATGTATTTTGTTGAGGTGCTTACCCTTTGCCATGTTTAGTTTCGAGGTGACTTAAACATGCTCTTTTTGATGCTATGATGATATTGCTGTTTTAGGACTTAGTGAAATTTCACTAAGTCTGAAATCTGTAACGTTCCGATGCCATGTTCGTGTGATGTTGTAGGACAAAGCATGATAGTTTTGGGGTGGATTTTGATTGTTCCTTGTAGTATATATTGTTGTATTTCCATTCATGTCCTCACATGTCCATTAGAGTGGCTGTAGCATGTTTATCTTTTGCTCCAAACTTTCAATAAAATTCTGCTGCCAGAATTTTATTTCAAAGTTCAATATGTCCAAGATCATTGCTATTGATCCGTGACTCCGTTGGGGGTGCACTTTGGACCTAGTTGCTGTACTATATACCTAGTTTGTGTTCAAGTCCTTTGCCATGCTTTTTGGGTGCTGTAGCTTAATTATTTTGAGCTCCAAAGATGCTATGTTGCTGTAATTTTCAGTTTTCGCTCAAATCTTGTTTCGGGCATAACTTTTAACCCGTAACTCCGATTTCAGCGATTCTTATATCAAACTTGGGTGTTTTTCTGTGTAGATTAATAATATCAGGTTGTTATCTTGTTTTGAGGTGTTTTGTTTGAGTGATGTTTTACGTGCTCCTTGTGCATCCCTAGTGCATCCATCATGCATTCATGTTTTTTTTCGAGTGCGCATTGCATCGTGTTGATTGGTGCTTGGTGTGTTTGTCTTGTTTAGAGCCGGAAGTTGAGCACGAGTTTTCCAACGAGGTTGAGCACGAGGTTTCCAACGAGTTTGAGCACGAGGACCCTTCTTTCGATCCGAACGTCTTCTCTTCAGGCAAGATGACCGAACCCCGATAACTTTACTATCTTTGCCTATTGCTAGTAGTCTCGATCTATAGTTTTGCCTCGATGCCCATGTTCTTCTTGTCAGCCTCCTACTTGTAACCAATTGCCATGTTTAACCACCCTACCTATGCAAACCGTTGCTTGGCTAAGTACGCTTCGCTCAGCCCTTCTTATAGCGTTGCTAGTTGCAGGTGAAGTGAAGATGCTTGCTTCATGTTGAAGTTTGGTTGGGTTATATCACACTATATAAATGCTTTAATTGAAATCACATATATATTGGCAAGGGTGGAAGGCTAAGCCTTTTGCTTGGTGTTTTGTTCCACTCATGCCGTTAGGATCCGTATAAGCCGGTTTTATGTTCCTTGATTATGCGTTCCTAACACGGTTGGGGTGTATGGGACCCCCTCGATAAACCGCTAAGTGCTAAGTCTTTTCCAGCAAATCCCAACATTGGTACTATTTGCCTAATAACAAACTAAACATGCATAGGGAGTAATTAACCCTCTTTCTTAATCAACAACCCCGGGCCAGTGCTCCACATGAGTGTTGGTCCGAAACGGGGGTCCTGCGGGGCCACCTCGAGGAAACTCAAGGTTTGGTAAAAACCCGTAGCATCACCCATCCGGACGTGGCCTGAGACGAGATACGCGCGGCTACTATCAGGGTGTCGGCACGCCGGGAGGATTTGCTGTATTAGCCTTACCTTAGCTCGGTATATCTTGAGCACGGGATTCCGAGGATACTCGGGTCTTCCCACTTTGGAGTTGCGACTCCGCGGATCGTGGGCTTGTAATGGGTCAAGTTGGAACACCCCTGCAGGGTTTGAACTTTCGAAAGCCGTGCCCGCGGTTATGTGGCAGATGGGAGCTTGTTAATTCCGGTTGTAGATAACTTGACACAATGATACTAATACACTACCAGCGTGTGTTCCGTGACTGTCAATTTCCGAATAGGGATTCAGGAGTTGAACACGGAGGGGTTATGCTTGTGAGCTTGTAGCTAGGATCACTTCGTGATCACTTCTCGCGATGCCTTCTCTTCTCGCTCTCACTTGCGTAAGATAGATGCTAGTTGATGCTGCAGACTTGTTCTTTCTTCAGCCTTTCCCTCACCTAAAGGCTTTGATAGTTCTGTTACCCGGGAACGGGATTGCTGAGTCCTCTGTGGCTCACAGTTACTTCACACACCAGATGCAGGTCCAGCTGTGAGCTATCCAGGTGATGGCACCGAGCTGGATTGGGAGTACGACGAGGAGCGTAGTCGTTACTACGTGCGTTACCCAGACGATCAGTAGTGGAGTCTCTTACTAGGATTCGATCCGCCTGTGGTTGTTTTATTTATCTGAGTTTGGTACTTTGACATTTGGCTTTTGCCCTTAGAGGGTTGTAGTGATCTTAATGTATGATGTTTGAGACTTGTACTGTTATTCTGTGACGTGGCGATTGTAAGCCAACTATTTTCAGTTTACTATCCCTCTTTTACATGAGTTGTGCAAAGATTACCAAACTTTAGATCATTCTAGGATGGACTTATGCCTTTAAGTCGTGCCTCGACACGTAGGAGGTATAACTCCATCCTGGGCATTACAAGTTGGTATCAGAGCCAGGTTCCGACCTAGGAGCCCCCACTGTTTGATCGAACCGTTGACGGTTGAGTCTAGGCACACACTGAAAACTTTTTGAGTCCTATATTATATCGGAGAGTAGGATTTCTTTGCTTCTCATCCCCTTTCTCTCTGGTGAGGACTCCTGACGTCTACTCTTGTCTCTCCTATCTTCAAAATTTGCACAAAATTTTTTTTAGGAATCCCGCGAGTATTCTGGGATTGTTTCGATGTTCTTGTGACAAGGATATTGTTCCTGATGCCTCCTGTTACCGAGGAGTTGAGCTTCGGGGTATCATTGTAACAAGCATATCGCGACAGTACTAAATACTTAAGACGGCCGACATCGAAAATCTCCCCTATACGGCCAGTGGCAAGATAACCCCGACATCACCCAGTACTGGGGAGGGAGTTCGGGAGTATTGCCATAGCTTGTTATAGTGGATGCTTTTCGAAGGTCCGAGGTACACAGTTTCCGAGAAAGACTGGTTATGTGTTGAAGGATGGATACACCTGGATGTAGGTTAGAGTTGATTGCGCGGTGCTTCCCGTGTATCCCCAACACCTGATTGCATAACTGGAATCTTTCGGAAAACTATAGGTGGGTTATCCAGTAGATCGTAGGCATTCTTCCAACGAATGCAGGTTAGTGAGTTCGGGGTTCGACATTGAGTGAAGGGGTTATATGACCGAGGTTACTATCAGGAGTTGCATCTTAAAGGGTCCTTGGCTATGCTGATCCGGGGATTGCAAAACCTTTTCGTAACGCGTTCATATGCTTTCAGCACAAAGATGTTAGAACGAAACTCCTCTCTTGTGTTTGTTCCTTTCCGTACCTTGTTGTTTTATTATTTTATCCTTTTGATCCCTATGTGGCTTCTCGTGAAGACTGATGTTACCAATTAACTGAGAAATTCATTCGTTCCTCTTGTTCGGATGATTTCATTCGTTCTTATTGTTCGAATGATTATTGTGAAGACTTGTTGCAATTCATTTCCATTGATTCAGCTTATTCCTTTTGTCAATCAATTGCTGATTCGTGGTCATCTCTTACAGGATGGCTCCGAAAAGGGTTCCGAATGCCAACCCAGAGGGTGAAGAGGTTCCAGAGCGTCCTCCTTCCCCTCCTCCTCCGCCTGAGGCTTGGAGAGCAATTATGCAGACTACTGCTCAGAACACTCAGTTGATGATGCAGATGATGCAGCAAATGCAAGCTATGCAAGCTAATCAAGCTAATCAGGGTGTTCCAATGAACCAAGGCAACTTCTTCCAGCAGCACCATGCTACCCTCAACCAGTTCTTGGCCAACAATCATAAAGCTTTCAGTTACTGTGTCGACCCTCTTGATGCTGAAGATTGGCTGACCGACATAAAGAAGCATTTTGAGTGCAGTAACGTGAAAGAAGATGACTATGTGAAGTTTGCAGCCTTCCAACTGAAAGATCAAGCAGCTGACTGGTGGCAGCAGTACAAAGACTCAAGGCCGGGTCAAGTGATCTCGTGGGAGAATTTCTGCAAGGATTTCCGCTCGCATCACATTCCTACAAGTGTCATCGAGGGTATGCGTGAGCAATTCCGCAACCTCAAGCAGGGCTCCATGTCAGTCTATCAGTATAATGTCAAGTTTCAAAACCTCGCTCGCTATGCAAAGCAAGACATTCCTGATGCAAAGAGTAAAATCTATCAGTTCCGTGGAGGTCTCAAAGATGAACTTCAGCTTGCTCTCACTTTGTTCGAGCCAGACGAATTCGATAAGTTCTATAATATGGCTTTGAAACAAGAAGCATCTCAGCTTAAGATGGAGGCTTCTAAGAAGAGAATTCGAGATGCTGTTCACTCTACCTCATCGTCTCAGTTGGCTGCGAAACAACAGAAATTCTGGCTTCCTCCTCCTCCAATGATTCGAGCTCCATACAACAACTCCAGCAACTTCAACAACTCCAACAACAAGAACTCTAGTGGTCGTGGTTTCTCCCACCCACCCAACCCGAGCAACCAGTTGAAGAAGCAGTTTCAGTCTCAAGGCTCCAAGTCCAGTGGCTCTCAGTTCCGTCCTCTCTCAGAAGTGACTTGCAACAAATGTACTCACAAAGGTCACTATGCCAACAGATGTCCGAATCCGAAGCGTCTTCCTCCTCCTCCTCCTGTCGGTACCGCTATGGTCAAGCATGATCCAAAGGCTGCAAGGGTTAATCTGATGAATGCAGCACAAGCCGAGGCTTCTTCTGATGTCATTCTGGGTAACCTTCCAGTGAACTCTATCCCTGCTAAAGTGTTATTTGATTCGGGTGCATCATGCTCTTTCATGTCTCAACCTTTTGCATCCAAGTATAATGTTGACATCAAAAGCTTGCCAAGGGAGTTATCAGTTATTTCTCCGGGGAGACGAATGCATTCCAGTATTTATGCTCCGGATGTTTCTATTCGCATGGGCGATTATCGATTTTTGGCTTCTCCGGTGATTCTTGGTCATTCTGACATCGACCTCATTCTCGGAATGGATTGGCTTTCTCAGCACGATGCTCACATTGATTGTGCTCAAAAGGAAGTCAAGTTGACTCATTCTGATGAAGATGTGATTATCTTCGCCTCCAGGGATAATACTATTCGGCTTTTCTCTCTTAATGATAAGGGTGAAATTAATGCCATAGAGCAAATTCCAGTGGTGAATGAATATCAAGACGTCTTTCCAGAAGAACTTCCAGGCATGCCTCCACACCGTCAGGTGGAGTTTGTCATTGAACTCGAGCCGGGCACCGAACCTGTTTGCCGGCGTCCATACAAGCTCTCTTCAGATGAATTGAAGGAATTGAAGAAATAGTTGGATGAACAGGAGCGTATGGGTCTCATACGGCCTAGTACATCTCCGTGGGGCTGTGGTGTCTTATTTGTCAAGAAGAAAGATGGCACGGAGCGTCTTTGTGTTGACTACCGGCCACTGAACAAGAAGACGATTAAGAACAAGTATCCGCTCCCCAACATCAACAAACTCTTTGAGCAGCTCAAAGGAGCTAAAGTGTTCTCTAAGCTTGACCTTCGAATGGGCTATCATCAAATTCGCATTCGCGAGGAAGACATTCCCAAGACGGCCTTCAGAACGAGCTACGGTTCATATGAGTATACCGTCATGTCCTTCGGTCTCGCCAATGCTCCTCCTACCTTTTCAAGGATGATGCATTACATCTTCAACCCCTATACTGGCGAATTCGTGCTTGTGTATCTGGATGATATTCTGGTGTTTTCCAAGAATGAAGAAGATCACGAAAAGCACTTGCGTCTGGTTCTTGATCGACTCAGAGAGCATAAATTCTATGCCAAGTTCTCAAAGTGCGAGTTTTGGCTCGATAAGGTTTTGTACCTGGGACACATTATCTCAGCTGACGGTATTGCGGTTAATCCCGAGAAAGTTGAAGCAATTGTCAACTGGGAAGCTCCTCAGAACGTCAAGCAGCTCCGCAGTTTTCTGGGTCTTGCCAGCTATTGCAGAAGGTTTGTGGAGAACTTCTCCAAGATTGCCAAGCCTCTTTCCAACCTCCTTCAGAAGAATGTCAAATACATTTGGTCTCCCGAGTGTGAAGTGGCTTTCAAAACCCTCAAAGAAAAGCTTGTTTCTGCTCCAGTTCTGATTCCTCCAGATGAATCCAAGCCCTATGAAGTGTTCTGTGACGCTTCTCTTCAAGGTCTTGGTGGTGTGCTTATGCAAGAGAAGAGAATTGTGGTATACACTTCACGTCAGCTAAAGCCAGCTGAGAAGAACTATCCCACACATGATCTCGAGCTAGCAGCTGTGGTACATGCTCTGATTACGTGGAGACATCTGTTGTTGGGCAGAAAGGTCGACATCTTCACTGATCACAAGAGCTTGAAGTACATCTTCACACAGCCGCATCTGAACCTCCGCCAGACTCGTTGGGTCGAGATGATCCAAGAGTACAACCCCAGCATTGAGTACACTCCAGGCAAGGCGAATGTGATTGCAGATGCTCTGAGCAGAAAGGCATATTGCAACAGCCTTCTTATCAAGCCACACCAGCCTGAGCTTTGTGAAGCTTTCAGGAAGCTCAACCTTCAGGTTGTTCCGCAGGGTTTTCTTGCTAATCTCCAAATTGCTCCTACCTTGGAAGATCAAGTCCGTGAGGCCCAGCTCAATGATACCATGGTGAAGAAGGTGAAACATGGGATTGCAAAGGGCACTCCAAAATACAAGTGCTTCCGTGTTGATGAGAGAGATACCTTGTTCTTCGAGGACAGACTCGTTGTTCCCAAAGGTGATCTCAGGAAGCTCATAATGGAAGAAGCTCATGACTCTCTCCTTTCCATTCATCCTGGCAGTTCCAAGATGTATCAAGACCTCAAGCAATCTTACTGGTGGACACGCATGAAAAGGGAAATTGCTCAATTCGTGAATGAATGTGATGTATGCAGAAGAGTGAAAGCAGAACATCAACGTCCAGCCGGTCTTCTCCAACCTCTTCCTATTCCTGAGTGGAAGTTCGACCACATTGAAATGGACTTCGTCACTGGCTTTCCTAAATCCAAGCGAGGCAATGATGCTATCTTTGTGGTGATTGACAAGCTTACCAAAGTCGCTCACTTTCTTCCAGTCAAAGAATCAATCAATGCAGCTCAACTTGCAGAGCTATACACTTCCAGAATTGTGTCCCTACATGGCATTCCTCAAGTGATATCCTCAGACCGTGGCAGCTTGTTCACATCAAGGTTCTGGGACTCCTTTCAGTCCGCCATGGGCACGAAGATCAGGTTCAGCACTGCCTTTCACCCTCAGACTAGTGGTCAAGTCGAGCGTGTGAATCAGATCCTAGAAGATATGCTCAGAGCCTGTGTCATCTCCTTCGGCATGAAATGGGAGGACTGTCTTCCATTTGCCGAGTTCTCTTACAACAACAGCTTTCAAGCAAGTGCAGGCAAAGCACCGTTTGAAATTCTCTATGGCAGAAAGTGCCGTACCCCTCTCAACTGGTCTGAAACAGGCGAACGCCAACTTCTTGGCAATGATTTGATCTTTGAAGCCGAAGAAATGTGCAAAGTCATACGTGAGAATCTCAAGGCCGCTCAGTCGCGTCAGAAGAGCTACTATGACGGAAAGCATCGTGATTTGGCTTTCGACATCGGTGATCATGTCTATCTCCGAGTTTCCCCGATGAAAGGAACCCAAAGATTCGGTATCAAAGGAAAGCTTGCTCCTAGATACGTCGGGCCTTTCAGGATTCTTGGCAAAAGAGGCGATCTAGCCTATCAGCTCGAGCTCCCTTCCAACTTTGCAAATGTTCATGATGTCTTCCATGTGTCTCAGCTTCGCAAATGCTTCAAGGCACCTGAGCGCATGATTCCGTTTGAGGAGATTGATCTTCAACAAGACCTTTCCTACCGAGAGCATCCAGTTGCAATTCTCGAAGAAACTGAACGCAAGACTCGCAACAAGTCCATCAAGTTTCTGAAAGTCAAGTGGTCACATCACACAGACCGAGAAGCTACCTGGGAACGAGAAGATCATCTTCGTTCCGAGTACCCTTCCTTTTTCCAGTCCTAGATCTCGGGACGAGATCTTTTTGTAGTAGAGGAGAGTTTGTAATGCCCCGGATGTAATACTTTCCCTTTTGGGTATATAATAAATCTCCGGCTTCATCTACTTCCATTTCGGGTTCTTTGTCTTTCGGGCTTTCGTCGTTTTGTTGCGTGAGTGTGTGGCATTCATTCATATCATGTAGACATGTGCATTGCATTGCATTTGTGTTGTGGGTTGCATCCGGTTCGTGGCGTTCCTTCCCGTTGTCCGTTTCGTGTTCCGGAGCTCCCTCACGTGTCCGTGACGTCCCGTAGGCCTACTTTGTTGTTCGGGCGTTTTTCGTTACCGGTGTGCCGTGTGGTTGTTTTGTGTGTTGTTGTTTTGTTGTGTGCAACCTGCCTCCCAAATCTCGTCTCGTTTGGACTCCGTTGACTTTTCCCTCCGTTGTTTGTGTGGGCCCGAAGTGCCTTCGCTTCGTGTCCCGGAAATACCCCCACTGCTTTCTTTTATCTCCGTCTAGGCCCTTTTATTCTATCCCCGCGATCGGATCCGTTGGATCACGATCGGAGGGATCCTAAACACCCTAGTCTCCAAACCCTAGTCTAAACCTGCTATATATTAGACCCTAGTCTAATTATTTTAGCATCCCCTTCTTCTTCCTCCTCCTCCCCTCTTTTTTTTTCTTTTCCTTTTCAACCAGATCCAAAAGATCTTCTGGATCCCGAGGGAGACCAGCTCCCTCGACCGCCGAGCCGCCTGGATCGAGTCCCTCGATCGGGCGTTGACTTCGCGCCGGCCTCCCAAAGGAAACGCCTCGCCAGGCGCTCCCTCCGCTCGATCGCCGTCGCTCCATCGGGCCGGTCGCTACTCCGCGCCAGGTGCCAGCGACGCGGGCCGGGACCACTTCCCCCGCGCCAGTTTCAACCCCGGCCCGACCGTCGCTCGACCCCTCCTGGGTCCCCACTTCACCGTCACCGCCGCCTGGGCTCGGCCCACTTGCCCGCTCTCCACCCCGCGCCTGCCCGCTCGCCACCGCCGCCTGGGCGCCTTCGCCTCCGGCTGGGCCGGCCGCCTCCCCAGGCCCAGCGCGCCACCGCGGATCCGCAGCGCAGGCCGCCAGCGGGCCTGCTCCGCCATCACCCGGGTGGGCCGCCACCTCCCTCCGAGGCCGCGCCGCGCCGGGCCGCGTCCCCGCGCCGGCCGGGCCCGCCTCGCCGGGCCTCCTCCTCCTACCAGGCCGCCCCGCTCCGCAGGCCTGGGCCGCCGCCGCACAGTGCCGCAACCGCTGGGCCAGATCCGCCGCCGGCCTGCTACTGTTCACCAGATCTGAGAAGGTTGACCTAAATCCCTCTAAGTCCTTTTATTCCTGATCTGAGATCCAAACTTTGAACTGCTGTAACTTGGTGCCTGTTGCTCCGTTTTGCGCGTGTAGCATGTCCAGATGTTCGTGGAGATGTCCTCTACGTTTTACCTGTTGTTGTCATGCATGTTAGATGTCATCTTGACACTTGTTTTGCTGTTGCAAGAGTGCATGTTGATATAAACTGCTGTTATGTGTTATTTTCATGCCACCTTTGACTTGTGATATCTTTTAGCTCGTTTGTCCAAACGATGCAAATGACATGTCCACGTGTTCGTCTTGCCACGAACTACGTGTTGGGTGTGATAGGTTGCATGGTAGATGTATTGTTTCCTTGTTATCATCGTTGCAAAGTGCCATGTTCACATGTTGTGTTTTCACTTGTTATGAAATGCCATCTTGTTGAGCTCGTTGTAATCGGTGTGTTCACCACAATGAAGCATGCTTGTGTGTTTCGGGATCACCTTCATATGTATTTTGTTGAGGTGCTTACCCTTTGCCATGTTTAGTTTCGAGGTGACTTAAACATGCTCTTTTTGATGCTATGATGATATTGCTGTTTTAGGACTTAGTGAAATTTCACTAAGTCTGAAATCTGTAACGTTCCGATGCCATGTTCGTGTGATGTTGTAGGACAAAGCATGATAGTTTTGGGGTGGATTTTGATTGTTCCTTGTAGTATATATTGTTGTATTTCCATTCATGTCCTCACATGTCCATTAGAGTGGCTGTAGCATGTTTATCTTTTGCTCCAAACTTTCAATAAAATTCTGCTGCCAGAATTTTATTTCAAAGTTCAATATGTCCAAGATCATTGCTATTGATCCGTGACTCCGTTGGGGGTGCACTTTGGACCTAGTTGCTGTACTATATACCTAGTTTGTGTTCAAGTCCTTTGCCATGCTTTTTGGGTGCTGTAGCTTAATTATTTTGAGCTCCAAAGATGCTATGTTGCTGTAATTTTCAGTTTTCGCTCAAATCTTGTTTCGGGCATAACTTTTAACCCGTAACTCCGATTTCAGCGATTCTTATATCAAACTTGGGTGTTTTTCTGTGTAGATTAATAATATCAGGTTGTTATCTTGTTTTGAGGTGTTTTGTTTGAGTGATGTTTTACGTGCTCCTTGTGCATCCCTAGTGCATCCATCATGCATTCATGTTTTTTTTCGAGTGCGCATTGCATCGTGTTGATTGGTGCTTGGTTTGTTTGTCTTGTTTAGAGCCGGAAGTTGAGCACGAGTTTTCCAACGAGGTTGAGCACGAGGTTTCCAACGAGTTTGAGCACGAGGACCCTTCTTTCGATCCGAACGTCTTCTCTTCAGGCAAGATGACCGAACCCCGATAACTTTACTATCTTTGCCTATTGCTAGTAGTCTCGATCTATAGTTTTGCCTCGATGCCCATGTTCTTCTTGTCAGCCTCCTACTTGTAACCAATTGCCATGTTTAACCACCCTACCTATGCAAACCGTTGCTTGGCTAAGTACGCTTCGCTCAGCCCTTCTTATAGCGTTGCTAGTTGCAGGTGAAGTGAAGATGCTTGCTTCATGTTGAAGTTTGGTTGGGTTATATCACACTATATAAATGCTTTAATTGAAATCATCTATATATTGGCAAGGGTGGAAGGCTAAGCCTTTTGCTTGGTGTTTTGTTCCACTCATGCCGTTAGGATCCGTATAAGCCGGTTTTATGTTCCTTGATTATGCGTTCCTAACACGGTTGGGGAGTATGGGACCCCCTCGATAAACCGCTAAGTGCTAAGTCTTTTCCAGCAAATCCCAACATTGGTACTATTTGCCTAATAACAAACTAAACATGCATAGGGAGTAATTAACCCTCTTTCTTAATCAACAACCCCGGGCCAGTGCTCCACATGAGTGTTGGTCCGAAACGGGGGTCCTGCGGGGCCACCTCGAGGAAACTCAAGGTTTGGTAAAAACCCGTTGCATCACCCATCCGGACGTGGCCTGAGACGAGATACGCGCGGCTACTAT
The DNA here is from genome assembly GCA_902687465.1 of Secale cereale. Lineage (NCBI taxonomy): Eukaryota > Viridiplantae > Streptophyta > Magnoliopsida > Poales > Poaceae > Secale > Secale cereale. The sequence continues at coordinate 823,648,287 of LR738715.1, forward strand.
CAGGGTGTCGGCACGCCGGGAGGATTTGCTGGATTAGCCTTACCTTAGCTCGGTATATCTTGAGCACGGGATTCCGAGGATACTCGGGTCTTCCCACTTTGGAGTTGCGACTCCGCGGATCGTGGGCTTGTAATGGGTCAAGTTGGAACACCCCTGCAGGGTTTGAACTTTCGAAAGCCGTGCCCGCGGTTATGTGGCAGATGGGAGCTTGTTAATTCCGGTTGTAGATAACTTGACACAATGATACTAATACACTACCAGCGTGTGTTCCGTGACTGTCAATTTCCGAATAGGGATTCGGGAGTTGAACACGGAGGGGTTATGCTTGTGAGCTTGTAGCTAGGATCACTTCGTGATCACTTCTCGCGATGCCTTCTCTTCTCGCTCTCACTTGCGTAAGCTAGATGCTAGTTGCTGCTGCAGACTTGTTCTTTCTTCAGCCTTTCCCTCACCTAAAGGCTTTGATAGTTCTGTTACCCGGGAACGGGATTGCTGAGTCCTCTGTGGCTCACAGTTACTTCACACACCAGATGCAGGTCCAGCTGTGAGCTATCCAGGTGATGGCACCGAGCTGGATTGGGAGTACGACGAGGAGCGTAGTCGTTACTACGTGCGCTACCCGGACGATCAGTAGTGGAGACTCTTACTAGGATTCGATCCGCCTGTGGTTGTTTTATTTATCTGAGTTTGGTACTTTGACTTTTGGCTTTTGCCCTTAGAGGGTTGTAGTGATCTTAATGTATGATGTTTGAGACTTGTTCTGTTATTCTGTGACGTGGCGATTGTAAGCCAACTATTTTCAGTTTACTATCCCTCTTTTACATGAGTTGTGCAAAGATTACCAAACTTGAGATCATTCTAGGATGGACTTATGCCTTTAAGTCGTGCCTCGACACGTAGGAGGTATAACTCCATCCTGGGCATTACAAGTTGGTATCAGAGCCTTCTCCGACCGAGCCCCCACTGTTTGATCGAACCGTTGACGGTTGAGTCTAGGCACACACTGAAAACTTTTTGAGTCCTATATTATATCGGAGAGTAGGATTCTTTGCTTCTCATCCCCTGTCTCTCTGGTGAGGACTCCTGACGTCTACTCTTGTCTCTCCTATCTTCAAAATTTGCACAAATTTTTTTTTAGGAATCCCGCGAGTATTCTGGGATTGTTTCGATGTTCTTGTGACAAGGATATTGTTCCTGATGCCTCCTGTTACCGAGGAGTTGAGCTTTGGGGTATCATTGTAACAAGCATATCGCGGCAGTACTAAATACTTAAGACGGCCGACATCGAAAATCTCCCCTATACGGCCAGTGGCAAGATAACCCCGACATCACCCAGTACTGGGGAGGTAGTTCGGGAGTATTGCCATAGCTTGTTATAGTGGATGCTTTTCGAAGGTCCGAGGTACACAGTTTCCGAGAAAGACTGGTTATGTGTTGAAGGATGGATACACCTGGATGTAGGTTAGAGTTGATTGCGCGGTGCTTCCCGTGTATCCCCAACACCTGATTGCATAACTGGAATCTTTCGGAAAGCTATAGGTGGGTTTTATCCAGTAGATCGTAGGCATTCTTCCAACGAATGCAGGTTAGTGAGTTCGGGGTTCGACATTGAGTGAAGGAGTTATATGACCGAGGTTACTATCAGGAGTTGCATCTTAAAGGGTCCTTGGCTATGCTGATCCGGGGATTGCAAAACCTTTTCGTAACGCGTTCATATGCTTTCAGCACAAAGATGTTAGAACGAAACTCCTCTCTTGTGTTTGTTTCCGTCTGTACCTTGTTGTTTTTATTATTTATCCTTTTGATCCCTATGTGGCTTCTCGTGAAGACTGATGTTATCAATTAACTAAGAAATTCATTCGTACCTCTTGTTCGGATGATTTCATTCGTTCTTATTGTTCGAATGATTATTGTGAAGACTTGTTGCAATTCATTCCATTGATTCAGCTTATTTCTTTTGTCAATCAATTGCTGATTCGTGGTCATCTCTTACAGGATGGCTCCGAAAAAGGTTCCGAATGCCAACCCAGAGGTGGAAGAGGTCACAGAGCATCCTCCTTCACCTCCTCCTCCGCCTGAGGCTTGGAGAGCTATTATGCAGACTACTGCTCAGAACACTCAGTTGATGATGCAGATGATGCAGATGATGCAAGCTAATCAAGCTAATCAAGCTAATCAGGGCATTCCAATGAACCAAGGCAACTTCTTCCAGCAGCACCATGCTACTCTCAACCAGTTCCTGGCTAACAATCCTAAAGCTTTCAGTTACTGTGTCGACCCTCTTGATGCTGAGGATTGGCTGACCGACATAAAGAAGCATTTTGAGTGCAGTAACGTGAAAGAAGATGACTATGTGAAGTTTGCAGCCTTCCAACTGAAAGATCAAGCAGCTGACTGGTGGCAGCAGTACAAAGACTCAAGGCCGGGTCAAGTGATCTCTTGGGAGAATTTCTGCAAGGATTTCCGCTCGCATCACATTCCTACAAGTGTTATCGAGGGTATGCGTGAGCAATTCCGCAACCTCAAGCAGGGCTCCATGTCAGTCTATCAGTATAATGTCAAGTTCCAAAACCTCGCTCGCTATGCAAAGCAAGACATTCCTGATGCAAAGAGTAAAATCTATCAGTTCCGTGGAGGTCTCAAAGATGAACTTCAGCTTGCTCTCACTTTGTTCGAGCCAGACGAATTCGATAAGTTCTATAACATGGCTTTGAAACAAGAAGCAGCTCAGCTTAAGATGGAGGCTTCTAAGAAGAGGATTCCGAGGACCCTTCTTACGATCCGAACGACTTCTCTTCAGGCAAGATGACCGAACCCCGATAACATTACTATCTTTGCCTATTGCTAGTAGTCTCGATCTATAGTTTTGCCTCGATGCCCATGTTCTTCTTGTCAGCCTCCTACTTGTAACCAATTGCCATGTTTAACCAACCCTACCTATGCAAACCGTTGCTTGGCTAAGTACGCTTCGCTCAGCCCTTCTTATAGCGTTGCTAGTTGCAGGTGAAGTGAAGATGCTTGCTCCATGTTGAAGTTTGGTTGGGTTATATCACACTATATAAATGCTTTAACTGAAATCACATATATATTGGCAAGGGTGGAAGGCTAAGCCTTTTGCTTGGTGTTTTGTTCCACTCATGCCGTTAGGATCCGTATAAGCCGGTTTTATGTTCCTTGATTATGCGTTCCTAACACGGTTGGGGTGTATGGGACCCCCTCGATAAACCGCTATGTGCTAAGTCTTTTCCAGCAAGTCCCAACATTGGTACTATTTGCCTAATAACAAACTAAACTTGCATAGGGAGTAATTAACCCTCTTTCTTAATCAACAACCCCGGGCCAGTGCTCCACATGAGTGTTGGTCCGAAACGGGGAGTCTGCGGGGCCGCCTTGGGGCAACCCGAGGTATTTGGTATCCACCCGTAGAATCGCCCATCCGGTCGTGTCCTGAGACCTAGATACGCGCGGCTACTATCAGGGTGTCGACACGCCGGGAGGATTTGCTGGATTAGCCTTACCTTAGTTCGGTTTAACTTGAGCACGGGATTCCGAGGATACTCGGGTCTTCCCACTTTGGAGTTGCGACTCCGCGGATCGTGGGCTTGTAATGGGTCAAGTTGGAACACCCCTGCAGGGTTTGAACTTTCGAAAGCCGTGCCCGCGGTTATGTGGCAGATGGGAGCTTGTTAATTCCGGTTGTAGATAACTTGACACAATGATACTAATACACTACCAGCGTGTGTTCCGTGACTGTCAATTTCCGAATAGGGATTCGGGAGTTGAACACGGAGGGGTTATGCTTGTGAGCTTGTAGCTAGGATCACTTCGTGATCACTTCTCGCGATGCCTTCTCTTCTCGCTCTCACTTGCGTAAGATAGATGCTAGTTGCTGCTGCAGACTTGTTCTTTCTTCAGCCTTTCCCTCACCTAAAGGCTTTGATAGTTCTGTTACCCGGGAACGGGATTGCTGAGTCCTCTGTGGCTCATAGTTACTTCACACACCAGATGCAGGTCCAGCTGTGAGCTATCCAGGTGATGGCACCGAGCTGGATTGGGAGTACGACGAGGAGCGTAGTCGTTACTACGTGCGTTACCCGGACGATCAGTAGTGGAGTCTCTTACTAGGATTCGATCCGCCTGTGGTTGTTTTATTTATCTGAGTTTGGTACTTTGACATTTGGCTTTTGCCCTTAGAGGGTTGTAGTGATCTTAATGTATGATGTTTGAGACTTGTACTGTTATTCTGTGACGTGGCGATTGTAAGCCAACTATTTTCAGTTTACTATCCCTCTTTTACATGAGTTGTGCAAAGATTACCAAACTTGAGATCATTCTAGGATGGACTTATGCCTTTAAGTCGTGCCTCGACACGTAGGAGGTATAACTCCATCCTGGGCATTACATTTCTTCTTCAGAAAACTTAGGAATGGAGTGGAGTGGAGCGCGTACTGCTTGTTACGAGATGCTTGAACATGGAGCGGAGCACATAGTGGACCATGTGACGCGTGGCACACGCTCGAGGCAGCTTAAGATGGGATGCAATCAGTCGGTTGATAAAGATCATTTTCCAAGATTTTTATGCCTTTTTGATTAGGAGCGTATCAAAATAGGATCGCTAGGCTGGGTCGATCGCTAGGCTTGGTCCGATTGGATCGATTGATCCCCTCATAAAAAAACTACTAACAAACATATGAAGAACTATGAAAGTCTCCGTCCTTTATTATTAGGTAAAGATGGGTATGTCTACCTACTAAAACACAAGTCTGAGACCTTTGAAAGGTTCAAGGAATTTCAGAATGACGGTGAGAATCAACGTGACAGAAAAATAAAATTCTTACAATCAGATCGTAGAGGAGAATATTTAAGTCACGAATTTGGCACGCACCTGAGGAAATATGGACTTGTTTCACAACTGACGCCGCCTGGAACACCTCAACGTAATGGTGTATCCGAACGCTGTAATCGTACTCTGTTGGACATGGTGCGATCTATGATGTCTCTCACCGACTTACCGCTGTCATTTTGGGGTTATTCTTTAGAGACTACCACATTTACTTTAAATAGGGCACCGTCTGAATCCGTTGAGACGACACTGTTTGAACTATGGTTTGGGAAGACACCTAAGTTGTCGTTTCTAAAAGTTTGGGGATGCGATGCTTATGTCAAGAAACTTCAACCTGAAATGCTCGAACCCAAATCGGAAAAATGCGTCTTCATAGGATACCCTAAGGAAACTATTGGCTATACCTTCTAACTCAGATCCGAAGGCAAGGTCTTTGTTTCCAAGAATGGAACCTTTCTGAAGAAAGAGTTTCTCTCGAAAGAAGTAAGTGGCAGGAAAGTAGAACTTGATGAGGTTATTGTAACCTCTCTTGAACTGGAAAGTAGCGCAGCGCAGGAAGATGTTTCTGTGGTGCCTGCACCGACTATAGAGGATGTTAATGATAATGATCACGAAACTTCGAATCAAGTCACTACTGAACTTCGTAGGTCCACGAGGAAACGTTCCGCACCAGAGTGGTACAGCAACCCTGTCCTGGAAATCATGTTGTTAGACAATGTTGAACCTTCGAACTATGAAGAAGCAATGGCGGGCCCGGATTCCAACAAATGGCTTGAAGCCATGAAATTCGAGATAGGATCCATGTATGATAACAAAGTATGGACTTTGGTTGACTTGCCCGATGATCGGCGAGCCATAGAAAATAAATGGATCTTTAAGAAGAAGACTGACGCGGATGGAAATGTGACCATCTATAAGGCTCGGCTTGTCGCAAAGGTTATCGACAAGTTCAAGGGATTGACTATGATGAGACTTTCTCTCCCGTAGCGATGTTGAAGTCCGTTCGAATCATGTTAGCAATTGCCGCATTCTATGATTATGAGATATGGCAAATGGATGCCAAAACAGCATTCCTTAACGGCTTCCTTAAGGACGAACTGTATATGATGCAGCGGGAAAGTTTTGTCGATCCTAAGAATGCTAACAAGGTATGCAAGCTCCAGCGTTCCATCTATGGGCTGGTGCAAGCATCTCGGAGTTGGAACATTCGCTTTGATGAGGTGATCAAAGCGTTTGGGTTCATACAGACTTATGGAGAAGCCTGTATTTATAAGAAAGTGAGTGGGAGCTCTGTAGCATTTCTCATATTATATGTGGATGACATATTGCTGATGGGAAATGATGTAGAACTCTTGGAAAGCATAAATGCCTACTTGAATAAGTGTTTTTCAATGAAGGACTTTGGAGAAGCTGCTTACATATTAGGCATCAAGATCTATAGAGATAGATCGAGACGCCTCATTGGTCTTTCACAAAACACATACCTCGACAAGATATTGAAGAAGTTCAATATGGATCAGTCCAAGAAAGGGTTCTTGCCTATATTGCAAGGTATGAGATTGAGCATGGCTCAATGCCCGACCTCGGCAAAAGATAGAGAAAAGATGAGTGTCGTCCCCTATGCCTCGGCCATAGGTTCTATTATGTATGCCATGCTGTGTACCAGACCTGATGTGAACCTTGCCATAAGTTTGGTGGGGAGCTACCAAAGTGATCCCGGAATGAAACATTGGACAGCGGTCAAGAACATCCTGAAGTACCTGAAAAGGACTAAGGATATGTTTCTCATTTATGGAGGTGACGAAGAGCTCGTCATAAAGGGTTACGTCGATGCTATCTTCGACATAGATCCGAATGACTCCAAGTCACAAACCGGATAAGTGTATATTTTAAATGGCGCGGCAGTCAGCTGGTGCAGTTGCAACCAAAGCGTCGTGGCGGCATCAACATGTGAAGCGGAGTACATAGCTGCTTCCGAAGTAGCACAAGAAGGAGTCTGGATGAAGGAGTTCATCATCGACCTAGGAGTTATTCCAAGCGCGTCGGGCCCGATGACTCTCTTCTGTGACAACACTAGAGCTATTGCCATTGCCAAGGAGCCCAGATTTCACAAGAAGACCAAGCACATCAAGCGTCGTTTCAACCCCATTCGAAGTTATATTCAAGATGGAGACATAGATATTTGTAAAGTACATACGGATCTGAATGTCGCAAATCCGTTGACTAAACCTCTTCCACGAGCAAAACATGATCAACACCAGAACTCTATGGGTATTCGATTCATCACAATGTAACTAGATTATTGACTCTAGTGCAAGTGGGAGACTATTGGAAATATGCCCTAGAGGCAACAATAAAATGGTTATTACTATATTTCTGTGTTTATGATAATTGTCTAGTGTTCATGCTATAATTATATTATACGGAAATCGTAATGCATGTGTGAATACATAGACCCCAACATGTCCCTAGTGAGCCTCTAGTCGACTAGATCGTTGATCAATAGATGGTTACGGTTTCCTGACCATGGACATAGCTACTTCTCGAGCTTGCATTGTATTCCCTCAAAGAGGAAAGGGAGATGCAGCACAATAGCGTAAGTATTTCCCTCATTTTTTGAGAACCAAGGTATCAATCCAGTAGGAGACCACGGGCGAGTCCCTCGCACCTGGACAAACAAATAAGAACTTCGTAGCCAACACGATAAGGGGTTGTCAATCCATTTACGGTCACTTACGAAAGTGAGATCTGATATAGATGATAGTTTATATTTTTGGTATTTTTGTTTATAAGAACAGAAAGTAAAAGCAGAAAAAGTAAAGTAGATGTAGATCGATATGTTGAGAATAGACTCGGGGGCCATAGTGTTCTCTAGTGGCTTCTCTCATGATAGCGATATTCTACGGCGGGTAAACAAATTACTGTCGAGCAATTGATAGAAAATCGAATAATTATGAGACTATCTAGGCATGATCATTATATATAGGCATCACATCCGAGACAAGTAGACCGACTCCTGCCTGCATCTACTACTATTACTCCACACATCGACCGCTATCCAGCATGCATCTAGTGTATTGAGTTCATAAGAACAGAGTAACGCCTTAAGCAAGATGACATGATGTAGAGGGATAAACTCAAGCAATATGAAATAAACCCCATCTTTTTATCCTCGATGGCAACAATACAATACGTGCCTTGCTGCCCCTACCATCACTGGGAAAGGACACCGCAAGATTGAACCCAAAGCCAAGCACTTCTCCCATTGCAAGAACTATACATCTAGTAGGCCAAACCAAACCAATAATTCGAAGAGACTTGCAAGGATATTATGAGCACACATAAAGAGTTCAGAAAAGAACCAAATATTTCTCATAGATAATCTTGATCATAAACTCACAATTCATCGGATCTCGACAAACACACCGCAAAAAGAGATTACATCGAATAGATCTCCTCGAAGACCGAGGAGAACTTTGTATTGAGATCCAGAGAGAGAGAAGAAGCCATCTAGATACTAGTTATGGACCTGAAGGTCTGTGGTAAACTACTCACAACTCATGGTGAGGGTGATGATGATGATGGAGAAGCAGTCCGTGATGGATCCCCCCTCCGGCGGAGCTCCGGAACAGGCCCCAAGATGGGATCTCACGGTAACAGAAGGTTACGACGGTGGAATTAGGGCTTTCTCTCTGTTGCTGATGGTTTCGGGGTACGTAGGCTTATATAGGAGAAAGGATGACACCGGGGGACTCACGAGGGGGTCACGAGGCAGGGGACGCGCCCCCCACCCTCGTGGGCACCTCGTGGCCCCTACTCCGTGGTTCTCAAGTCTCCCATGCGTGATTTTCTCCAAAAATATCTCTCCCGAAGGTTTCATTCCGTCTGGACTCCGTTTGATATTCCTTTTCTGCAAAACGCGGAAACAGACAAAAAACAGCAATTTGGACTGGGCCTTTGGGTTAGTAGGTTAGTCCTAAAAATGATATAAAAGTGTATGACAAAGCCCATTAAACATCCAAGACATCATAAATAATAGCATGGAACAATCAAAAATTATAGATACGTTGGAGACGTATCAGATATTGGATCTGATTGATAATGGGATCACATCATTAGTAGAATGATGTGATGGACAAGACCCAATCGTAAGCATAGCACAAGATCGTGTAGTACGTACACTACTAGAAAAACGGCTATAGATGGGATTGACACTAATGGCGCACCAGACATGCGGTGCGCCATTAGTATATACTAATGGCGCACCACTTGCTGGTATGCCATTAGAGTGGAATACACTAATGGCGCACCTGGCTCAGGGTGCGCCATTAGTATCAATTTTTTTTCCTTTTCCAAACATACTAATGGCGCATCCAGACACAGTGCGCCATTACTAGTTGTAACTAGTAATGGCGCACCACTCACACAGTGCGCCACTACTGTTGTTTTTTAATTATATTTTTTATTCTTTTTTTTGCAAAACTACTAATGGTGCACTGTGCCACAGTGCGCCATTAGTATGTTTTTTTATATTTTTTTGCAAAACTACTAATGGCGCACCACCAGCAGGTGCGCCATTACTAACCTGGGTTACTAATGGCGCATTTGGAGGTGGTGCGCCATTAGTAAGTGGGCACCAACAAGATATTTTGGACAGCCACTCCTACCCACTCACTTTCTCCCCACTTCATTCTCTCCACCTCCTCCTCCAAAGCTTGTCTCGGGTGCCTCCTCTTTGTCACCTCATTTCCACCATAGATTCACTCAAATTAAGTGGTTGAATTACCTTTTTTTGATAGGTAAGTAAGGGGGGAAGCTATATTTATGTTGTTCTCCCTACAACAATGTGCACATGCACTTTTTATGGCCTAGATAGATCTATGTATGTTCGTGGTGTTGCATATGTTTGTGGTGTTGCATATGTGTTTGTGTTTGCAGGTGTACCGGTATTTGAAATGCGATAGTTGCCCATATTTTGCCGAAATGTTGATTCATTTCCGTTTCGGCGAGAATTTTGGCCTTAAGCATTCTTTTTGGTCCTATTTTTAGGGAAATTCATGCCAAATTTTTTCTTGGTTCTAAAATATCGTTTTGCTCTACCCTGCAGGCGACCATGGTCCGCACGATAACCGAAGGCATCGTGAATAGGTTTTTGAGCTCCGCGAAGGCCGAGATGCTTCAAAAGAACGAGACGAAGATAAGATGTCCGTGTCGAAGATGCAAGCTGAAGAGCTTTATTGCGGACCCGGATTCCGGGCAGGTGCGGGACCACCTGCTCTTGCGTGGTTTCATGGATGGCTATTGGTGGCAAGGTGATGAAGATGACTACGAAGTCGTCCATGGGGGCCAGCCAAGAAATGAGGAAGGGCAGCAAAACCACCACCGCGGCTCGGGCGAGCGAGAAGACGAAGAATCCCCACGAGATGATCATGACGGTGATGTTGTACACATTCATCATGTAGAAGATGCAGGACATGATGATGAGGAAGATGCCGGAGCAGACGACGGGCATGATCATGAAGATGATGATGCTGGCGGGGCAGACGACGCCGGACCCTCATATTCAAGAGCTGCTTCTCAAGAAGACGGATAACACAAGAGCTGCCGCCCGAGAGAAAGCAAAGATGGATCAACTGGAGATAGACGCGGTTACTCCATTGTATGAAGGATGCAGGCCCGAGGATACCCGCCTGAAAGTAACGCTCATTGCTCTGGAGATGAAGGTAAAACACAAAATGACCGACGCATGCTTCGACGAGAACATGTCATTCTGGCATGAACGTCTTCCCAAGGGGAACAAGTGCCCGACCAGTTTTGAGGAGGCGAATAAAATCGTGTGTCCTCTGGATTTACCGCACGTGAAATACCATGTGTGCATGAACAATTGCATCATTTATCGGGATGAGCATGAGGAGTCTACCATATGTCCGGTGTGCGGCGTCACTCTATACAAGAAGAGGAAGAAAGCTCCTTAAAAAGTGGTGTGGTACTTTCCGATCACTCCTCGTCTGCAGCGGTATTTCGCGGACCCTAAGGTAGCAAAGCTCCTGCGTTGGCACACAGATAGGGAGGAGAAGAAGCGAGAAGATGACGCAAATGATCCGGAGATAGATAAAAAAGACAAGATGCTGAGTCACCCTAAGGATGCGAGCCAGTGACAAGCGTTGAACTTCGAAGACGCATAATTTGGGAACGATCCAAGGAACATCGTGCTGGGCGCGAGCACCGATGGAGTCAATCCGTTTGGCAGCCAGAGAAGCACACATAGCACCTGGCCTGTGTTTGTGTGGATGTACAACCTTCCCCCTTGGTTGTGCATGAGGAGGAAGTACATTCACATGAGTATGCTAATTGAAGGACCGAAACAACCAGGGAACGACATCAATTTGTATCTGGGGCTGCTGAAAGAGGAGCTAGACACGCAGTGGCAAACGCCAGCCAATACGTGGGACGCCTGTTGGGGAACGTTGCATGGGAAACAAAATTTTTTCCTACGTTCACCAAGATCAATCTAGGAGATGCATCTACGAGGGGAGAGTTGGATCCACATACCCTTGTAGATCGCTAAGCGGAAGCGTTCAAGAACGCGGTTGATGGAGTCGTACTCGCCGCGATTCAGATCGCCGAAGATCCTAGCACCGAAGCAACGGTGCCTCCGCGTTCTTCACACGTACAGCTCGGGGACGTCTCCTCCTTCTTGATCCAGCAAGGGGGAAGGAGAGGTTGATGGAGACACCGGCAGCACGACGGCGTGGTGGAGATGGTGGTGGAGGATTCCTGCAGGGCTTCGCCAAGCACCGCGGGAATACGAAGATTGTAGTGGGAGAGGGAGGGCAGCACCGAGGCATGAACGTGTGTGGCTGCCCTCCCTCTGCCTCTCTTTATATAGGGGGAGTAGAGGGGAGGGGGGCGCCCTAGGGTTTCCCCTAGGGGCCGGCGGCCAGGGCAGATGGGGAGGGGCGGCGCCCCCTGGGGCTAGGGTTTCCCCCCCCCCAGGTGCCTTGCCCCCCAAGGCCAAGGGGGTGCGGCAGCCCTAGGGGGGTCCACCTCCCTTGGCGCACAAGGAGAGGGCCCAGGGGGGGCGCACAGCCCTATGAGGGCTGTTGTGTCCCCCTTTGTGGCCCATTAGGCCCGAAACCCCTTCCGGGACCCCCGAAACCCCTTTCGGTCATCCGCCGATTTCCCGATACTCCCCGGAACACTTCCGGACTCCGAAACCTTTCATCCTATATATCAATCTTCGTCTCCGGACCATTCCGGAGACCCTCGTCACATCCGGGATCTCATCCGGGACTCTGAACAACCTTCGGTAACCATGCACTGTTCTCACTAACAACCCTAGCGTCACCGAACCTTAAGTGTGTAGACCCTGCGGGTTCGGAAACCATGTAGACATGACCGAGACACTCCCAGGTCAATAACCAATAGCGGGATCTGGATACCCATATTGGTTCCCACACGTTTCTCGATGATCTCATCGGATGAACCACGATGTCAAGGATTCAGACAATCCCGTATACAGTTCCCTTTGTCTCGTCGGTATGTTACTTGCCCGAGATTCGATCGTCGGTATCTCTATACCTAGTTCAATCTCGTTACCGGCAAGTCTCTTTACTCGTTACCGTAATACATAATCCCGTGACTAACTACTTAATCACTTTGAGCTCATTGTGATGATGTATTACCGAGTGGGCCCGGAGATACCTCTCCGTCACACGGAGTGACAAATCCCAGTCTCGATCCATGTCAACTCAACAGACACCTTCGGAGATACCTGTAGAGTACCTTTATAGTCACCCAGTTACGTTGCGACGTTTGGCACACACAAAGTACTCCTACGGTGTCAGTGAGTTACATGATCTCATGGTCATAGGAACTTATACTTGACATGCAGAAAACTATAGCGATAACTGATACGATCAAAAGCTATGTTTAACGTTTGGGTCTCGTCCATCACATCATTCTCCTAATGATGTGATCCCGTTATCAAATGACAACTCATGTCTATGACCTGGAAACCGCGGTCATCTTTGATCAACGAGCTAGTCCTGAATAGGCTTACTAGGGACACAAAGTTTGTCTATTTATCCACACATGTATATGAGTTTCCAATCAATACAATTATAGCATGGATAATAAACGATTATCATGAACAAGGAAATATAATAATAACTCTTTTATTATTGCCTCTAGGGCATATTTCCAACAGTCTCCCACTTGCACTAGAGTCAATAATCTAGCATTACAAGGTAATGAATCTAACACCCATAGAGTCTTGGTGTTGATCATGCTTAGCCCGTGGAAGAGGCTTAGTCAACGGATCTGCAACATTCAAATCCGTGTGTACTTTGCAAATGTTTATGTCCTCCTCCTTGACTGAATCGCGGATGGAATTGAAGCGTCGCTTTATGTGTCTGGTCCTCTTGTGAAACCTTGGTTCCTTGGCTAGAGCAATGGCACCAGTGTTGTCACAGAACAGAGTCATTGGGTTTAGTGCACTAGGCACAACTCCAAGATCTGTCATGAACTCCTTCATCCAGACACCTTCCTTTGTCGCCTCCGAGGCAGCTATGTACTCCGCTTCGCATGTAGAATCGGCTACCACGCTCTGCTTGGAACTGCACCAGCTTACCGCTCCCCCGTTGAGAATATATACGTATCCGGTTTGAGACTTAGAGTCATCCGGATCAGTGTCAAAGCTTGCATCGACGTAACCCTTTACGACGAGCTCTTGATCACCTCCATAAACGAGAAACATTTCCTTAGTCCTTTTCAGGTACTTCAGGATATTCTTGACCGCTGTCCAGTGATCCATACCAGGATTACTTTGAAACCTTCCGGCCATACTTATGGCAAGGCTGACATCTGGTCTTGTGCACAGCATTGCATACATGATAGAGCCTATGGCTGAAGCATAGGGGACGACACTCATCTTTTCTCTATCTTCCGCAGTCAGTGGGCATTGAGTCTTACTCAACTTTGTACCTTGCAATACCGGCAAGAACCCCTTCTTGGATTGATCCATTTTGAACTTCTTCAAAACTTTATCAAGGTATGTACTTTGTGAAAGTCCTATCAAGCGTCTTGATCTATCTCTATAGATCTTGATGCCCAATATGAAAGCAGCTTCACCGAGATCCTTCATTGAAAAACTCTTGTTCAAATACCCCTTCACGCTATCCAAAAATTCTATATTGTTTCCAATCAGCAATATGTCATCCACATATAATATTAGAAACGCTATAGAGCTCCCACTCACTTTCTTGTAAATACAAGCTTCATTGTAAACTTGTACAAACGCAAACGCTTTGATCACCTCATCAAAGCGAAGATTCCAACTCCGAGATGCTTGCACCAGCCCATAAATGGAACGCTGGAGCTTGCATACTTTGTCAGCATTCTCTGGATCGACAAAACCTTCCGGTTGTATCATATACAAATCTTCCTTAAGAAAACCGTTAAGGAACGCTGTTTTGACATCCATCTGCCAAATTTCATAATCAAAATATGCAGCTATTGCTAACATGATTCGGACGGATTTAAGCATCGCTACGGGTGAGAAAGTCTCATCGTAGTCAATCCCTTGAACTTGTGAAAAACCCTTTGCCACAAGTCGAGCTTTATACACGGTGACATTACCGTCAGCGTCCGTCTTCCTCTTAAAAATCCATTTATTCTGAATGGCCTTCCGCCCTTCAGGTAATACTTCCAAAGTCCATACTTTGTTTTCATACATGGATCCCATCTCAGATTTCATGGCCTCTAACCATTTGTCGGAATCCGGGCCCACCATCGCTTCTCCATAGCTCGTAGGTTCACCGTTGTCTAACAACATGACCTCCAAGACAGGGTTATCATACCACTCAGGTGCAGTGCGTACCCTTGTCGACCTACGAGGTTCGGTAGTAACTTGATCAGAAGCTTCTTGATCATCATCATTGGCTTCCTCTTCAACCGCTGCAGGCTCCACAGAAACATCTTTCTGTGCTGCGCAACTCTCTGGTTGAAGCAGAGGTTCAATAACCTCATCAAGTTCTACCTTCCTCCCACTCAATTCTTTCGAGAGAAACTCTTTCTCGAGAAAGGACCCGTTCTTAGCGACAAACACTTTGCCTTCGGATCTGAGATAGAAGGCGTACCCAACAGTTTCTTTTGGGTATCCTATGAAGACACATTTGTCCGCTTTGGGTTCGAGCTTTTCTGGCTGAAGCCTTTTGACATAAGCATCGCAACCCCAAACCTTGAGAAAAGACAACTTAGGTTTCTTACCAAACCACAGTTCATACGGTGTTGTCTCAACGGACTTGGATGGAGCCCTATTTAAAGTGAATGCAGCTGTCTCTAACGCATATCCCCAAAATGATAGTGGCAAATCGGCAAGAGACATCATAGAACGCACCATATCTAATAGGGTTCGATTACGACGTTCGGACACACCATTACGCTGTGGTGTTCCAGGTGGCGTCAATTGTGAAACGATTCCACATTTTCTTAAGTGATTGCCAAACTCATAACTCAGATATTCTCCCCCTCGATCAGATCGTAGGAACTTGATCTTCTTGTTACGATGATTTTCAACTTCACTCTGAAATTGCTTGAACTTTTCAAAAGTTTCAGACTTATGCTTCATTAAGTAAATATACCCATATCTACTTAAGTCGTCAGTGAAGGTGAGAAAATAACGATATCCACCGCGCGCCGTGACACTCATCGGACCACACACATCAGTATGTATGATTTCCAATAAGTCACTTGCCCGTTCCATTGTACCTGAAAACGGGGTCCTTGTCATCTTGCCCATGAGGCACGGCTCGCATGTGTCAAGTGATTCAAAATCAAGAGACTCCAAAAGTCCATCAGCATGGAGCTTCCTCATGCGTTTTACGCCGATATGACCCAGACGGCAGTGCCACAAGTAAGTGGTACTATCGTTAACTACTCTACATCTTTTGGCATCAATGTTATGAACATGTGTATCATCACTATCGAGATTCAATAAGAATAAACCCCTCACTTCGGGTGCATGACCATAAAAGATATTACCCATATAAATAGAACAACCTTTATTCTCTGATTTAAATGAGTAACCGTCTCGCATCAAACAAGATCCAGATATAATGTTCATGCTTAACGCAGGCACTAAATAACAATTATTCAGGTTCATAACTAATCCCGATGGTAATCGAAGAGCGAGCGTGCCGACGGCGATCACATCAACCTTGGAACCATTTCCCACGCGCATCGTCACTTCGTCCTTCGCCAGCCTCCGTTTATTCCGCAGTTCCTGTTTAGAGTTGCAAATGTGAGCAACCGAACCGGTATCAAATACCCAGGCACTACAACGAGAGTTGGTAAGGTACACATCAATAACATGTATATCACATATACCTTTGTTGTTGTTGGCCCCCTTCTTGTCCGCCAGATACTTGGGGCAGTTCCGCTTCCAGTGGCCGTTCCCCTTGCAATAGAAACACTCAGTCTCTGGCTTGGGCCCAGCCTTGGGTTTCTTCACTGGATTAGCAACTGCTTTGCCACCCTTCTTAGAGTTACCCTTCTTGCCCTTACTGCTGCACGAAGCTCTTGTAGCTTGGAGGGAGTGACTGGAGAATTCTGTCAATGATAGCCTCATCCGGGAACACAAGTCCCAGATCAGCTATGCGGGTATAGTACCCAGACATCTTCAGTAAGTGCTCACTGACAGACGAATTCTCCTCCATCTTGCAAGCGAAGAATTTATCGGTGGTCTCATACCTCTCGATCTTAGCATTCTTCTCAAAGATGAACTTCAACTCCTGGTACATCTCATATGCACCATGACGTTCAAAACGCCTTTGAAGTCCTCCTTCCAAGCCGTACAACATGGCACACTGCACTATCGAATAGTCATCCGAACGTGTCTGCCAGACGTTCAAAACGTCTGCAGGCGCTGTAGGAGCGGGGGGTCACCTAGCGGTGCATTTAGGACATAAACCTTTTGGGCAGCTGTGAGGATGATCCTCAGATTGCGGAGCCAGTCCACAAAGTTGCTCCCGTCATCTTTCAGTTTAGCTTTCTCTAGGAACGCATTAAAATTCAGGGGAGCTACTGCGCGAGCCATCTACAACCAAAAATTTGCAAAGACATTTTAGACTATTGTTCATGATAAGTGAGTTATTACCTAATCAAATTATTTATAACTCCCACTCAAATTGACATCCCTCCGGTCATTCGAGCGTGACATGATCCAAATTCACCAACCCAAGTCCGATCATCACGTGAGATGAGGTGGTGTCAATGGTGAACATCAACATGTTGATCATATCTACTATATGACTCATGCTCGACCTTTCGGTCCTCCGTGTTCCGAGGCCATGTCTGTACATGCTAGGCTCGTCAAGTCTAACCCGAGTGTTCTGCATTTGCAAAACTGGCTTGCACCCGTTGTATGCGAACGTAGAGTCTATCACACCCGATCATCACGTGGTGCTTCGAAACGACGAACCTTCGCAACGGCGCACACTCGGGGGGAACACAATTTTATCTTGAAATTTTAGTGAAGGATCATCTTATAATGCTACCGTCGTCCTAAGCAAAATAAGATGCATAAAAGGATTAACATCACATGCAAATCATAAGTGACATGATATGGCCATCAACTCGTGCTTTTGATCTCCATCTCCAAAGCACCGGCATGATCTCCATCGTCACCGGCGCCACACCATGATCCCCATCATCATGATCTCCATCATCGTGTCGCCATCGGGGTTGTCGCGCGCCCACCATGCTCTTACTACTATTGCTACCGTTTAGCGATAAAGTAAAGCATTACATAGCGCTTAATGATTGACACGCAGGTCATACAAGAATTAAAGACAACCCTATGGCTCCTGCCGGTTGCTGTATACATCGACATGCAAGTCGATATTAACTATTACAACATGATCATCTCATACATCAAATATATCTCATCATGTCATTGGCCATATCATATCACATACATACCCTGCAAAAACAAGTTTGACGTCCTCTAATTTGTTGTTGCATGTTTTACGTGGCTGCTATGGGTATCTAGCAAGAACGCTTCTTACCTACGCAAAGCCACAACGGTGATATTCAAGTTGCTATTTAACCTTCTACAAGGACCGCCTTGTTCTGTTCCGATTCAACTAAGATAGGAGAGACAGACACCCGCCAGCCATCTTATGCAACAAAAGTCACATGTCTGTCGATGGAACCGGTCTCATGTACGTGGACATGTAAAGTTGGTCCGGGCCGCTTCATCCCATAATACCGCTGAATCAAGAAAGACTAAGGAGGGAAGCAATCTAAACATCAACGTCCACAAACCCTTTTGTGTTCTACTCGTGAAAGCATCTACGCAAGATCCTAGCTCTGATACAACTGTTGGGGAACGTTGCATGGGAAATGTCGTGGAATTAACACGGCAGATGTCCGGTTTAACGGACTTGATGATGGAACCATCGCACGGGTTAGATTGAAAGGGTTCATGGCGCACAAAGGACACAAAGGATTTTATACTAGTTCGGCCCCTTTGAGAAGGTAAAAGCCTACGTCTAGTTGGTTTGGTATTGCTTGGGCGTCGGTTTACAGGGAGCGGAATCGCTTGCCTGCGTCTCGACGTATCGATTGTTGCTTGTCCTTGAACCGGTGCCGGGTCGTCCCTTTATATAGAGGTGACGCCTGGTCCGGTTTACAGAGTCCCGAGGCCGGCTCATAATCGTGTCCGCCTCGGTCTCTGTCCTCTCTTTCTTATCTCTCAAGTTACATCTCCTTGGCGGTTTACAACCGTATTTCTATACATGGGCCTTGAAATCTCATAGGCCGAAATCTCTACTAAAATAATGAACCAAGTACGATATAGCTAAACCAGTTTACAATATCCGGTTTATACCTATTAACCGTATCCCTGACATTAGGCCCCAGAATGATTTGAACTTGTTCATATCAATCTTCATTGTCTTCCGCGACTTTTCTTCTGTCTTCATTTTTTCCTATAAACCGGCCCTGACGTCATCTTCCGAAATCATTAAAGTCTGACAATGACATCAGCTCCGCATTTATCGCCGCGAGCTGTACTGTAGCTTATTTTTAATGGTTATCTCGAGAATCGAGGCGTTCAACGGATCTTTATCCGATTTTCTTCCTTGATTACCGCACCTGTCGTTTCACATCCGCCTCTTCGTCTATAAATACCGCTCTGCTCCATTCATTATCCCCTCTCGCGTCGTCTTCCTCCTTTCTCCTCCTGATCCTCTAGAACTCCATTGCTGCCTGAGCCTGAGAACACCGCCGACGACCACCGGATCTTCCGTCTTCGACCGGCCGCTGCATCAACCTGAACCTTGACCAGATTTTCTGCGCCGCCGATCCTCACCGTCCCTGGTATGTTCTTCCTCCTCACTGTAGATCTTATCATATTCGCTATTGCTTCGCCCGTGTTCTTCCGCCATTAGAACTCCCGATGAAGCTCCGTTCTTTTGTAGATACTTATATCATAGGAATCTCGTAACCCCTTAAGCCTTTAATCTGTAGATCTCACTTAGCACCAGATTGGATCTTGCTGTAATGACTCTACTGCCTTTATCCGTTCCGCCATTAGGGTTCTTCACAAACTTTATGCTGTTCATTCTCTGAGACCTGCAACTTCGTAATATTTTTACCTTCCTGATCTTGCCGTAAATGCGTCTGGTATTTTAGATCTCGCTGCTTGTATTTCTGTTGCTACCTGCTTTAAGTCTCCTTTTTATGCACATCCTGTAACCTCATCTGCTCTGAATTGGTCCTCTGTAGATTTCCCGTATAATTTTTGTTTCTTTATCTCATTATGCTCAGATCTATTCTTCCTTGGCAACGCATTGAAAACTTGTTTTTCCCTTCAATAAATCTGCTAAGTATGCTTCGGTTTAGATCACCATATCATAAACCGGAAATGATGTAGATTGATGCAATGACGTAGTTATTCCTCTTCAACTGCCATTTTTAAACCGGAAATGATACATCTTGTATTTATGATTGCCGGTTTAACTTTGCTAGATAGTTCTTATCTCCCTTGCGCAATACACATATATAGGTCCCAGATCTTTTGTATGTTCATAATCTGTTCTGTACCTTCTTTTCTTCAGCACTTTGTTCAAATGGCTGCCAAGCAATACGTTTCGTGCGACTGGGTTCGTTCAGTTGTGACTGAAGAAGACTTAGTCAAGCTGTCGAGTATTGGTACGTTAGGTCCTCGGGCCGAGTTGAAATGGCGCGCTCCGGGTAATGAACGCCCTCCTGCTCCCAGGTCCGGAGAGGTCATAGTATTTATGGATCACATCTCCAGGGGTTTCTCTCCCCCCGGTTCAAAATTTTTCCGGACGTCCTTGCCACCTTCCAACTGCATCCACAAGACATCGGACCAAATTCCGTTTCCAATATTTGTGACTTTCAAGTTTTTTCTGAAGTGTATCTGCAAGAAGAACCTTCAGTTGATCTATTCCGGGATTTCTTCCATGCGAACCGGCGCACTGAATTCACTAGCGGGCCTCACCAAGAACTTGGTGGTATCAGTATTCAGAAAAGGAGGGATGCGGTTTTCCCGCACGCCTCTTTACACACTCACCCCAAGGATTGGAACAAGTCTTGGTTTTATTGCATAGACACATCTCCTGAAGGTGAAAATCCGTTGCCGGGTTATCGTGAGACTCGCATCCCGGCGAATCATCCTCTGCCGCAACGGTTAAGTGCTACTGAACGGATTCAATTTTCACCTCAGCTTTCCAAACTGAGAGCTTTCATGGCTAATGGACTTCTTGGAACCGATTTCCTTCGCTGCTGGTTGTCATGGAGAATTCTCCCCTTAAACCGGCGCTCTGATTTAATGTGCAATTATTCCGGTAAGCCGGAAGATCCTCAGAGGTTTACTAAAGAGGAACTTTCTGAATCGGAGGTGATAGAATCGGCCAAAAAGATCGTCAACCCCGCCTTAACGGACTGCTCCAAGGTTGGCTTGGCCCCATACTTTAAGAGGAACACACAGCCTGATGTAAGTTTTCCTTATCTCGTGCTTTATAAACCGTCCTTCTTTGAACCGTCCTTTACTTGCTTTTGCTTTTTATTCAGGCTGATAACCCCTTCTGGAGAAGGAAACTTCAGGACAAACCTGTAAAACAGACTCGCCGGAAAACTCCTGCAAACAAGAAAAGGAAGGCAGTCGTTGACGCCGGTTCTCCTTCTGAAGATGATGATCCGGACTCCGAGGTATGCTTTACTCCGGTTTACATTTGCCTTTATATACTTGTCCATATCTCTAATGATGCCCTTTTCACAGGATCCACTTGAAGGCGATAACCCGGTGGAGATTGAGGTAACCCTTATTTCTTCCGATTCAGAACCCCCTCCTCAAAAGATCCGTCGGACTGTTAGAAAGTATCAATTTTCTCACCCTTATGCTAAGTTGGATCCCAATTTTGATTTGAAGAAGCAACAGCACGAAGCCTTGCGCCGGACCACTCGCCATTCCGGTTTAGCAGTTGAATCCTCTGGAATCTCCTTAACCCCGGCTCGGAAACGCCGTGCTGAGGTGATACTTTCTCCAACACTTCTTCATCCCAAGGCCGGTCTTATTAGAAAACCACTTAAACCGACTGATCCTGATTATCAGGAAACTCCACTATCTTCATCTGGCGAATCAACTGCGACACAGCTTCCACCCTTGAAGACAGCTCCAGGGTGATTCTCTTCACCTTTTCCGGTTTATATCCTTCCTTTTTCTTTATAATGCTGATCTATCTTTGTTCGTTTCTCCAGTAAACCAAAACCCAGCAAAAGGGCTAAGGGTAAGAAGCCTGCTGTTGATCCTTCTGCCGATGAACCAGCAATCGAACCGTCGACAGCTATCCCTCCTGAAGGTACTCCTGTTACTCCGGTTCAAGAAC
This sequence comes from Secale cereale, assembly GCA_902687465.1. Taxonomy (NCBI): domain Eukaryota; kingdom Viridiplantae; phylum Streptophyta; class Magnoliopsida; order Poales; family Poaceae; genus Secale; species Secale cereale. Next base: position 823,670,046 of record LR738715.1, read on the forward strand.
CTGTTCTTGATATTCCTGCCACTGATGCTGCCCAAGATCCACCAAGCCCAGCCCGGGTTAGCTCTCCTCAAGTTAATCCGGGCTCTCCTGATCCGGCTCAAGATAAAATTATTCCTCCCAATGCACCTTCTTCCCCTGACGTTGTGGTTACTGGCGCTGCTTATGTTGCGCCAGCCGAACCCACTGTTTTAGCAAAACACACTGCCAAAACGGAGAAGGTAACTCAGGAAAAAGGGAATTTAAACGCGGATATCTCCAGCCTTTCCAGCCTGAGTCCCCAGGATATTTATTCCGGATATCTGAACCGGCTCCACAGCAGCCGTGACTATGAAGCCAGCCTGGTGAACCTCATGAGAGAGAAATACGAGGTAAATTTTCCTGTTCTGACTTTGCTTTTTTCAACGCATCTTTACCTTATAACAGCCCCCAAGTTCCGGTTTATCTGCTTTATAGCAGGTGATCCGGAACTTTTGTAGGCTTGAACTGCTGTCTAATACATTAGCCCCCAAGTATCAAGTAGATAACTTGATTATGTAGTTGATACTTGTAAAAAATCTTGCCTCTGACGCATTGCTTCAACTGCCATTAGCCCCCAAGTGTCAAGTAGACAACTTGGTTGTGTGCTTGAGACTTGTATTTTCTAACTGTGTTTTTGAACTTGTCTGCAGGCTGAGTTAAACCGGAACGCTGTAGAAAATAGCGAACTTCGAACCCGGCTTATGGAGACCGAGGCAGCTGCTTCAAAGGCGAAAAAAGAACTTAAAGTAAGTTTGAAAACTGCTGAAGACTTGAAGAAGTTCTTTGATGAGGAACGGACTGCTTTTGAAGTCCAGAAGAAGGATCTTGAAAAGCGTGTTCAAGATGCCGAAGGAGCTCTTAATCCGGTCACTGAAGAATTGGCCGGGTTAAAGCACCAAGTTAATTTGATGATTTCTGCTATCTTCGGTAATCATAACTGTAACTTTCGTCTGTTATTTTTGCAACCTATACCCTGCACCGGTTTAACTTTTCTTGTTGTATGTAGGACGCCGCGTCTCCCATCTTGGGGATGACGTACGGAAGAAACTGAAGGCTTGTTATACTTTGGTGGAGCAATTATATTCTGGGGCGCAAAGGATCATCAGTGCTACCTCTTTTGGTAAACCGGCTCCTTCAACCATCAAGGCAACTTTGAACAGTTTGTCAATTCTGCCAACTCGTCTTGAAGAGGTGAAGAAATCAGCTGCTCGAGGAGGTGCTCTTCTGGCCTTGACAAGAGCTAAGGCTTGGGTTCCAGACATTGATCCGGCAGAAGTGCTAACCGGGTTTCCAGACACAAAGGAAGACGGTTCAGCTTTTGGTGAGAAAGATCTGTATGTTCTGACGAAGGAAATGGGTCCACTCTCAAGCAAGATAGCGGTGGAAGCTGACTTATCCCGGTACCACCCTGCGTACAACCTTCAAAACGAGCGTGTGGAACGTCCGGTCTATGATGTTTCAAACTTAACTCCGCCGGTTCGTCCTCACACTTATGCTCCTGATATTGAACCTACCGAGTTGATCAACGATGAAATGTATTTCCGTGCTTTGGCCAAGATTGACTGGCGTGCACCAGATTTCCCTCCGCTTCATGAGGAAGAAGATGTTCCGGAACCAGATGGTGGCCAGTCATCCCGGCAAGGAGGAACGGAATCTTGAACACTTACTGTCTGTACTCGTACTTGTTATTCCATAAACAATGCTTCCGGCTATTTGGCTTTCGTGCCTTGTAATAGGCTTAAACTGAAATTGCAATGTACTGTGATCCGGCTTTTGGCCATTTTATAAATATTCTTTTACTGACTTGTTGATTGATGCGAATCTCTTGCCCTGTTCATAAAAAAGATGAAAAAATATGCCCTAGTGGTATGACCACCGGACGGATTAACTTGCTCTTTTGATATGATAAACAAGTATACCTTTGATAAATAACTTAGATACCTTAATTGCATGCAGCCAAAACGCCTTAAACCGGCAAGATGTTTAAAATTACCTTAATAAGTATTTGGAACTCTTCAACCCTAACTTGTCCATGAATTTTCCTTTTCTTTGTCCAGCAATTCGTAACTTGTGTCTGACCCCGTGCTGCCAATTGTCAGCTCATAATGGTACCAGGCCGGTTTAATAAACACCGGTCATTATACCTGATCCTATACTGCCAATTTGTTAGCTCGTCAGGAAGGTCGATCCGGGTTATGATACACACCGGTTTAATTCTCGCTGGTGTTCATGACCCAGACTTATGATGTTACAAATAGGTGGTCAACTTCTGGAGCTGTTCCACTCGGTTTAAAATGTTATAGAACACAAGAAACACCAAAAAACACACAATTTTTGTAAATCAAACTATGTAATCGAGGCTTTTTCAAAGAGCTGCCAGGCTCAAAAAACTGTCGAAAGAACCAAGCCATCATTTTAACGCGTGTTGATACCGACTGCGGATTGATACCGACTGCGGATTAATACCGACTCCGGATTGATACCGACTGCGGATTTGATACCGACTCCGGATTGATACCGACTGCGGATTTGATACCGACTCCGGATTGATACCGACTGCGGATTTGATACCGACTCCGGATTGATACCGACTGCGGATTTTGTACCGACTC
>LR738715.1:823673582-823756046 GCA_902687465.1 Secale cereale
CTTATACCGACTCCGGATTGATACCGACTGCGGATTTTGTACCGACTCCGGATTGATACCGACTGCGGATTTGATACCGACTCCGGATTGATACCGACTGCGGATTTGATACTCACTTGTTTGGGGAACCCAAAATTTCATAATATAGCCATTCAAGAGGTGTGTGGGCGATACCACTGTCCTCAGGGGTCTTTGACATTCCTCCTAACCCGGCCGGGGTTTTTTCCTTTTCCATGAAGTTTTCCTTTCCTTGAACCGGATAGGAGCTCATATTCCGGTGAATTCTACCGCTCCTTCACACACCCTGCAAAGGTTAATTTCTAAAAACCAGCCAACATTGAAATATGATTCTTTGATAACAAACTAATATGGACATTTGCCGCAAATTCGATGTATGTGGAAAAAAGGGCTGAGCCCCCGGTTTACCGAGGGTGCCGGTTTATTCATTATTTCATAATATATACATAGGATACATGGGAGCCTATGGCTCAAGTGTAATATGGCCGAAGATGAGCAATGTTCCATGGCCTTTTCGTCTCCTCTTCTGATGTCCGTGAATCTTTGTGCTCTCGAATGTCCAGCAAATAGTATGACCCGTTGCGTAAATTTTTGCTGATGACAAAGGGCCCTTCCCACGGCGGGGATAGCTTGTGCATGTCCGTTTGATCTTGGATAAGCCGGAGCACCAAGTCACCCTCCTGGAATGTCCTGGTTCTGATCCGGCGGCTGTGATATCTGCGCAGGTCTTGCTGATAAATCGCCGACCGTGCTGCAGCTATGTCACGCTCTTCATCCAACCGATCCAAACTATCCTGCCTTGACTCTTCGTTGATGGCTTCTACATAGGCCGCCACCCTTGGGGAATCATGGCGTATGTCGCTTGGAAGAACTGCTTCTGCACCATAAACCATGAAGAAAGGTGTATAACCTGTAGACCGGTTTGGCGTAGTGTTAATACTCCAAAGGACAGATGGTAACTCTTCAACCCAACATCCTGGGGTTCTCTGCAAAGGTGTCATAAGCCGGGGTTTGATTCCTCGCAAAATCTCTTGATTTGCCCTTTCTGCCTGTCCGTTGGACTGGGGGTGAGCCACAGAAGATACGTCCAAACGGATATGCTCTCGTTGACAGAACTCTTCCATCTCACCCTGAGATAAATTGGTGCCATTATCTGTGATGATGCTGTGTGGAAAACCAAACCGGAATATTACTTTTTTGATGAACTTAACCGCTGTGGCCGCATCACACTTGCTTATAGGCTCCGCTTCAACCCACTTCGTAAACTTGTCCACTGCCACTAGTAGATGAGTTTTCTGGTCTTGGGATCTCTTAAAAGGACCAACCATATCAAGCCCCCAAGTTGCAAAAGGCCAAGTTATTGGTATCATCCGGAGTTCTTGTGCTGGAACAAGGGCACGTCTTGAGAACTTCTGACAAGCATCACACTTGCGGACCAAGTTTGCCGCATCTGCATGTGCCGTTAACCAATAAAAGCCATGCCGGAAGGCTTTAGCCACCAACGATTTTGACCCGGCATGATGACCACAATCCCCTTCATGAATTTCCCTTAAAATCTCACAACCTTCCTCAGCTGAAACACACCGTTGAAATATTCCAGAGGTGCTACGATGATGTAGCTCTCCGTTGGCAATTGTCATAGACTTGGAACGCCGGATTATCTGCCGTGCTTCATCTTCGTCCTCTGGCAATTCCCCCCGGCTTAGATATACCAAATAAGGTAACGTCCAATCCGGAATAACATGGGTTGCTGCAACCAACTGTGCCTCTGGATCTGGAATAGCTAGATTATCCTCTGAAGGTACTTGAACCGAGGGATTGTGCAACTCATCTAAAAAGGTGTTTGGTGGTACTGGTTTACGTTGCGAGGCTAGCCGGCTTAAAGCGTCAGCTGCTTCGTTCTTCCGCCGGTCTATATGCTCCACCTGATATCCTTTAAAATAACCTGCGACCGCTTCAACCTCTCGTCGATAAGCCGCCATGAGTGGATCCCTTGAATCCCACTTGCCCGAAACCTGCTGTGCCACTAGGTCTGAATCACCCAGGCACTTAACCCGGCTCAGATTCATCTCTTTTGCCAATCTCAAACCGTGAAGTAGTGCCTCATATTCTGCTGCGTTGTTAGTACAAGGAAATAACAACCGGAGTACATAACAAAATTTATCACCTCTGGGGGAAGTTAAGACAACTCCGGCCCCCGATCCCTCCAACTGCTTTGAACCGTCGAAGTGGATCGTCCAATAAGTAAGATCCGGCTTCTCCTCAGGCGTCTGCAATTCTGTCCAGTCGTTGATGAAGTCAACCAGTGCCTGAGATTTTATAGCAGTTCGTGGTACATACTTCAACTCATGTGGACTGAGCTCAATGGCCCATTTAGCTATCCTGCCTGTTGCTTCTCTATTCTGGATTATATCTCCCAATGGAGCTGAACTAACCACAGTTATTGGATGCCCTTGGAAATAATGCTTCAATTTCCGGTTTGCCATAAACACCCCATACACCAATTTCTGCCAATGAGGGTATCTTTGCTTGGACTCGATGAGTACTTCACTCACATAGTAAACCGGACGCTGAACCGGATGTTCTTTCCCTGCTTCCTTGCGCTCAACCACAATTGCAACGCTAACTGCCCGTGTGTTTGCAGCAACATATAATAGCAAAGGCTCCTTGTCTATAGGGGCAGCTAAAACCGGCGGCTTCGCTAGTTGCTGTTTCAGTTTCTCAAACGCTGTATTCGCTTCATCGCTCCAAATAAACCGGTCCGTTTTCTTCAACATTTGATAAAGCGGGATCGCCTTTTCTCCTAAGCGACTGATAAACCGGCTTAACGCCGTGATCCGGCCAGCTATGCGCTGAACATCATTTATGCAAGCCGGTTTTGATAAAGATGTGATGGCCTTGATCTTCTCCGGGCTGGCTTCTATTCCCCTGTTCGAGACCAGGAACCCCAAAAGCTTACCGGCCGGGACACCAAAAGCACATTTCTCCGGGTTAAGCATCATCCTGTAAGCCCGAAGATTATCAAAGGTTTCCCTGAGGTCCTCTATCATTGTTCTTTCCTCTTTTGACTTGACCACAATGTCATCCACATACGCATGTACGTTCCTTCCTATCTGCCCTTTCAAACAATTCTGAACACAACGCTGATAGGTTGCTTGCGCACACTTGAGCCCAAAAGGCATAGACACATAGCAAAAAGCACCAAAAGGGGTTATGAATGCCGTCTTCTCCTGGTCTTCAACTGCCATTTTGATCTGGTGATAACCTGAGTACGCATCCAGAAAACTCAGCCGCTCACACCCTGCTGTAGCATCAATAATCTGATCAATGCGAGGAAGAGCAAAAGGATCAGTTGGGCAAGCTTTATTGAGGTCTGTGTAGTCCACACACATCCTCCACTTCCCATTCTTCTTTAGAACAAGCACCGGATTGGCCAACCATTCCGGATGAAAAACTTCCACTATGAATCCTGCTGCCAAAAGCCTGGCCACTTCTTCTCCTATAGCCTTGCGCCTCTCTTCGTTAAAGCGGCGTAGATATTGTTTTACCGGTTTAAACTTCGGATCGATATTCAACTTGTGCTCAGCGAGTTCCCTCGGTATACCTGGCATGTCAGAAGGTTTCCATGCAAAGATATCCCGGTTCTCACGGATGAACTCGATGAGCGCGCTTTCCTATTTGGGGTCAAGGTTAGCGCTGATAGTGAACTGCTTGGACGAATCTCCTGGCACAAAATCAATTTGCTTGGTCTCCTCCGCCGATTTAAATTTCAAAGCCGGATCCTGCTCGGTAGTGGGCTTCTTCAGCGGAGTCATATCCGCCGGATCAACATTATCCTTATAGAACTTTAACTCTTCCGTGGCACATACCGCTTCTGCATAGGCTGCATCACCCTCTTCACACTCCACTGCTATCTTACGACTGCCATGCACTGTAATTGTGCCTTTATGACCCGGCATCTTGAGCTGCAGATAAACATAACATGGCCTAGCCATAAACTTAGCATAAACCGTCCTCCCAAACAAAGCATGATACGGGCTTCTGATTTTAACAACTTCGAAAGTGATCGTCTCTGACCTGGAATCATGCTCATCCCCAAAGGTAACTTCTAAGTCAATTTTACCAACTGGATAGGCTGACTTACCTGGGACCACCCCGTGAAACACTGTGTTTGATGTCCTCAGTTGTTTATCTGTCAGACCCATACGGCGAAAGGTCTCGTAATATAATATATTGATACTGCTACCTCCATCCATGAGCACTTTAGTAAACCGGTAACCTCCCACCTGAGGTGCCACTACCAAGGCTAAATGTCCCGGATTATCTACCCGTAATGGGTGGTCTTCTCTGCTCCAAACAATGGGCTGCTCCGACCATCGTAGAAACTGTGGCGTTGCCGGTTCTACCGCATTGACGGCCCGCTTCAAAACCTTCTGGTCTCTCTTGCATAAACTCGTGGTGAAGACATGATACTGACCGCTGCTCAACTCCTTCGGATTACTCTGGTATCCGGATTGCTGTTGCTGTTGCGGCCGCTGCTGCTGCTGATTTCCTTGGTTACTATGACCCCCCTGGCCCTGCTGCTGATTATTCTGATTGTTGTAACCACCTTGATGATACGATTGATTACCCTGACCCTGATAACCACCTTGATACTGATTTCCTTGACCATTGTAGTTTCCTTGAGTACTCTGGCCACCCGGCCGGGGTTGATAACCACCACTGTTCCCTTGATAACCGCTGTTGCCCCTATATCCTGAACCGGAGCTGTTCCCTTGGTAACCCGGACCATAAAACCCGGGCCCCGAACCGCCACTTGGGGGCCGGCTAAAGGGATTAAAACGGCTGTTCCCTGGGCCCATGCACTCTCTTCCAGTGTGCTTTGCAGGCCCCCTTGCTCCGCTATGCCTTAGACAGGGTTGATCCGGATCCTGCTCCCAACCCGGGTTTCCTCCCCCAACTTGGCGAGTGGGACCTTGCTGGTTGACCCGAAAACCACCTTGAACCTGTGTATTAGCCACAAAATCGGAGCTATTCTCTGTCTTCCGTTTGCCCAAGAAGCTTGAAGTAACCGGATTAACCGGCGCCGGTTTACCAGACTTGCTGGCCTTCCCTGTTTTATCTCCTTCTGACTCCGGGTACTTAGTATTATCTGAGTCCCCGTACTTCACCAGGGCGCTCATCAAAGTCCCCATATCATTGCACTCCCGTTTGAGCCGTCCGAGTTTTAATTTCAAGGATTCAAACCGGCAATTGTTCTCCAATGTTACAATCGCTGTGCTCGGGTTAATGCCGTTTGAGGAGTGCAAGATCTCTGCCACTCTGCGTACCCACGCCGCTGTAGACTCCTGTTCTCCTTGCACACATGCCGCTAAATCTATTATCGACATAGGTTGCTTGCACGTATCCTTGAAATTTTTGATGAACTGGCTGCGCAGTTCTCCCCATGATCCGATGGAATTCGGTGGTAATGCCTTTAGCCAAGTCCGGGCCGTGCCCTCCAGCATCATAGTGAAATATTTAGCACAAGCCGACTCATCCACATCCAGCATCTCCATGGCCATCTCGTAACTCTCCACCCAAGCTTCGGGTGGTAAATCGGCGGTGTAATTAGGCACCTTGCGAGGTCCTTTGAAATCTCTGGGCAGTTTGACGCTCCGCAGGGCGGGGACAAGACATTGTATCCCAAAACTGCTCGCTGTAGCTCCTGCCCCCGTAGCGCCGGCGTAAACCGGCGTCGACTGGCGGATCTCCTCCCGGGCCTCCGATCTAGGCCGGTTTTGATCTGGGGCCGGTATCTCTGCCCCTGCCGGATTATTCTGCCTGCGCTGATGCCTCCTCCGTTCACTGCTAGATACTTCAGGCTCCTCCCAATGTCTAGAGTAACTTCGATTAGGACGCGGTGTTGAATGCAACCTCTCCCTACTGTGAGAATACGCTTGATGCTGTATTAATGCCGTATTAAGCAGCTTCTGGGCCCTGCGCGCTTCTATCGCCACCGGAGATGTTCCTTCCGCAGGTAAAGCGGCCAACCGTGCGGCCGCAGCAGCAATATTATCCACAGGGTTTGAGTAATGTCCCGGAGGGACGGGCACATAAGGCACCGACGTAACCCGTCGCTCCCGTTCGGCGGTGGGCTGCAGAACCGGCTCCTCCTGAACCGGCGGGCTCCTCCGGTTTAAGGCCGGATTGTTGCTGGCCCCCGTTCCCGGGGTTCTAAACAAATTCGCAGATTCGTAACCCGGCGGTAGGCGGGATCGATACTTTCTCCCCCTGACTGCCTCCACCGAAGCTTGCTCCATCCTCAAGTGAAAAGCCCGATCATCCAACTTTGCTTGTCTGATAGCTAACATCTCTCCTTCTGCCTTTAAATCCTCCTTCAATTGATTGATCCGGGCCGTTAACTGAAGAAGCACCGCATCATGCTGCACCTTGTCTGCTGGAGCCACGACCTCTACTGCTTTAGCCGCGAGCTCTTCGATCAAGGTGGATAGAACTTCCGTGAGGGGGGATTTGAACCGCTTCCCCCTGCGCCGGCTTCCGCTGTTGTTCCGTTCACCGGGGGTTGTGAACCGGCCATGAAGACCGCCACCCGGTTTGGCGGGTCAAAGGGGTCCGGAATACTGTTTCCATCGGACTCGCCCTCAGACCGGCCGTCCCGCAACTGATACAGAGATTCAGTTTCCCCGGATGAAGACTCGTCATCTGAGTAGACGACTGTTGCCCCATCAGATTCCGAACCATCCTCGGTTCGACCTCCGTGAATTGCCCCCACAAACACATGCCTCATGGCAGGCTGGATCCGGGGCGATCTCGCCCGCTGAGCCGGCTCGACGATGCTGGGGAGGGTGTCCGGCTCAGGTCCCGGTTCGCCAATTTTGCCGATGAAGACTTGGATGCTGCCGAAGGGGACCCGGTACCCGTATTCGATTGAATCGGCCTCCGGTCCCCAACCCGCGTCGTCGATGTAGATCCGGCCGCGACGACTCTTGGTCATCCGGCCGACCGCGTAACCCTTTAATCCTTCGAAGCCGCCTTTCAAGAACTCGAAACCATCGTGCGCGGGCCCCGCGGTGGGCGCCAACTGTCGTGGAATTAACACGGCAGATGTCCGGTTTAACGGACTTGATGATGGAACCATCGCACGGGTTAGCTTGAAAGGGTTCATGGCGCACAAAGGACACAAAGGATTTTATACTAGTTCGGCCCCTTTGAGAAGGTAAAAGCCTACGTCTAGTTGGTTTGGTATTGCTTGGGCGTCGGTTTACAGGGAGCGGAATCGCTTGCCTGCGTCTCGACGTATCGATTGTTGCTTGTCCTTGAACCGGTGCCGGGTCGTCCCTTTATATAGAGGTGACGCCTGGTCCGGTTTACAGAGTCCCGAGGCCGGCTCATAATCGTGTCCGCCTCGGTCTCTGTCCTCTCTTTCTTATCTCTCAAGTTACATCTCCTTGGCGGTTTACAACCGTATTTCTATACATGGGCCTTGAAATCTCATAGGCCGAAATCTCTACTAAAATAATGAACCAAGTACGATATAGCTAAACCAGTTTACAATATCCGGTTTATACCTATTAACCGTATCCCTGACAGGAAACAAAAAATTTTCCTACGTTCACCAAGATCAATCTAGGAGATGCATCTACGAGGGGAGAGTTGGATCCACATACCCTTGTAGATCGCTAAGCGGAAGCGTTCAAGAACGCGGTTGATGGAGTCATACTCGCCGCGATTCAGATCGCTGAAGATCCTAGCACCGAAGCAACGGTGCCTCCGCGTTCTTCACACGTACAGCTCAGGGACGTCTCCTCCTTCTTGATCCAGCAAGGGGGAAGGAGAGGTTGATGGAGACACCGGCAGCACGACGGCGTGGTGGAGATGTTGGTGGAGGATTCCTGCAGGGCTTCGCCAAGCACCGCGGGAATACGAAGATTGTAGTGGGAGAGGGAGGGCAGCACCGAGGCACGAACGTGTGTGGCTGCCCTCCCTCTGCCTCTCTTTATATAGGGGGAGTAGAGGGGAGGGGGGCGCCCTAGGGTTTCCCCTAGGGGCCGGCGGCCAGGGCAGATGGGGAGGGGCGGCGCCCCCTGGGGCTAGGGTTTCCCCCCCCAGGTGCCTTGCCCCCCAAGGCCAAGGGGGTGCGGCAGCCCTAGGGGGGTCCACCTCCCTTGGCGCACAAGGAGAGGGCCCAGGGGGGGGGCGCACAGCCCTATGAGGGCTGTTGTGTCCCCCTTTGTGGCCCATTAGGCCCGAAACCCCTTCCGGGACCCCCGAAACCCCTTTCGGTCATCCGCCGATTTCCCGATACTCCCCGGAACACTTCCGGACTCCGAAACCTTTCATCCTATATATCAATCTTCGTCTCCGGACCATTCCGGAGACCCTCGTCACGTCCGGGATCTCATCCGGGACTCCGAACAACCTTCGGTAACCATGCACTGTTCTCACTAACAACCCTAGCGTCACCGAACCTTAAGTGTGTAGACCCTGCGGGTTCGGAAACCATGTAGACATGACCGAGACACTCCCAGGTCAATAACCAATAGCGGGATCTGGATACCCATATTGGTTCCCACACGTTTCTCGATGATCTCATCGGATGAACCACGATGTCAAGGATTCAGACAATCCCGTATACAGTTCCCTTTGTCTCGTCGGTATGTTACTTGCCCGAGATTCGATCGTCGGTATCTCTATACCTAGTTCAATCTCGTTACCGGCAAGTCTCTTTACTCGTTACCGTAATACATAATCCCGTGACTAACTACTTAATCACTTTGAGCTCATTGTGATGATGTATTACCGAGTGGGCCCGGAGATACCTCTCCGTCACACGGAGTGACAAATCCCAGTCTCGATCCATGTCAACTCAATAGACACCTTCGGAGATACCTGTAGAGTACCTTTATAGTCACCCAGTTACGTTGCGACGTTTGGCACACACGAAGTACTCCTACGGTGTCAGTGAGTTACATGATCTCATGGTCATAGGAACTTATACTTGACATGCAGAAAACTATAGCAATAACTGATACGATCAAAAGCTATGTTTAACGTTTGGGTGTAACATCCCAATTTTCCTAATTTGGATGTTAATAGATCATTCACTTGCATATCATATTTTTATTGCATTAGTTGTCTTTCTACAATATTCTTTTCATTATGCAACTAAAGGCAATTTAATTGGAGTGGAGATAACATGACTTCTCCCCTGTTTTTAAAAATGTTCATAATGTCCAGAATAATGTTTCCAGTTGATTTGATATGTTCTGGTTATTTTTACAATCTTGAAAATATTTTAATTGTAGTTTTATATGTTGTTTGAGTGACCAAATGCATCAAAATCATTTTACAAAATTGCATTAGTGTTGGAACTAGTGTTCCAGTAGTTTATAGCTGTAGGGCTATTTTTACTGGTTGTCTAGGTATTTTTATTTAGATTTTATATTATGTGTTTATATTTTATTTTATTTTGCTTTGCTGTTGGTTCAAAAAAAAAAGAAAAACAAAAAGGGGCCAGCCAGCCGGCCAGCCAGCTAGCCAGCCCACTAGCCAGCCAGCCAGCCAGCCAGCTAGCGCGCGCGGCCCACACCACCGCAGCGGCCCAGCCACCCCGCAGCCCGCTTGCACGAGCCGAAGCGGTACGCCACCGCACGGCCGCACCAGACCCACACTTGCGCCCGACCCGTCGCCCTCTCTCACTGCAGGTGGACCCCGCCCCCTATTCTTCTCCCCACCGAGCCGGACACCGCCGCGCCGCACCGCACGCCAGCGCGCACGCCGAGGCCGACTCGGGCCACCCTGGCGCAGCCGGAGCTGTCTAGCTCATAGCCAGGCCCCTACGCGCCCGACCCGCCTTACCTCGACCCCTCTCGCTGCCGCACGCGCGAGCTAGGGCGAAACCGATCTCGCCGCTGTCCACCGCCGTTCGACGCCAATTCCGCCGCCGTAAGTACACCGCAGCCGCGCCGCTCCCCTCTCCTAGATCCTCCTCTCGTCTGCGCTTCTAGTTGACATGGTTGGGTGACCAGGAGATCACCGGAGGAGCCCCGCCGCCGACGTCCGCCGCCGCCGGAGTTCATCTCGTCGTCGCCGCCGCCACAGACCACCTCGCCGCCGTCCAACACCACCACCACCTCCGCCACTCGACGCCCCACCCGCCCGTATCTTCTGTCTCACCAGAGACCCACCGGAGGGCCGCCGCCGTCGACGCCCGAGCCGCCGCCGCCGCTGTTTTGTCGCGGGGTGAGAAAAGAGAAAAAGAAAAGAAAAAGAAAACCTGGGCCAATCACGAACTGCCACTTGGCAGTTCGCTACAGGCGTCTACAGGAGTTGCTGCAGTGTCCAGGCGATTTCTGTTGTTTTCTTTTTGTCTTTTTTAGTTTTTCCTCAAAACTTCAAATAGCTGTAGTTTCTATTCTGTAAATCCAATTTAGGTAATTCTTTTTCCTATGCACTCACAAAAATCTCCTCTTCATCACAGTACTAAGTTTGCACATGTTTGCACAATTCAAATTTGAATTCGTTTGAATTTGAATTAAAACTTCCGGAGGCCATATCTTTTAAACCGTTTATCGAAATCCAGCGATTCTTTTTGCATTGTGACCGTAGTGCAACATAGATGATCTGTACATATTGTTTGCTGCTGTTTTTGGGTTTTAAAATGATTTTCTTGCTGTTTGCTTTATTTTTGGCTTTATCGGAGTTTCGGTGATTGATTTGTTATATTGTGTGAAACGTGTAGATTGTCCGGAGTGCGACGCAAGCTATTGTCAGGAGTGTGACCTTTTGAACCAGAACCAAGGCAAGTTACATGTTGATCATCCTTTACCTATTGTTTTCTATGCATTGTAGGTTATGCCACACCACAAAACTTATGCATTGTAGGATTGTTATAAATTGAGCTATATTGTTGAATTATCTCCCATCTTTTGCAAATCGTGGTAGGTATAGTTTTGCTATGCTTGTAGACGGGGTTGGTTCCTGTATAAATTGAGCTTATGTGAGGATTATTAAAATTTAACAACTGAGTAGTAATTCAGGACTTAACTCACCTCTGGGCGGAAGTGGTATTGATGGGTTGTCTTAAGAACATCATGGTTTATACCCTCTGAATGTAAGTGGACGGCCGCCCAGGCTCAAAAAGATCAGACAGACTTAATGACTAGTAGCTTCCATGCGCGACCACTAGCTATATGGGCTCTGGCTTAGTTGAGTAGGTTGTGGGATCCTCGCCCAGGTATGCTAGCAGATGTAGATATGGATAGGTGTACCGGCTGCCGGGGGTGGAGGTGACTACTTCTGAAAGGCTTCGTCTCAATCTTCGGGTTGAGTCTAGTGGGTAAAGTGTGCAAAACTCTGCAGAGTAATAAAACTAATCATGATTAGCCGTGCCCCCGGTTATGGGTAATTTTGAGCGACTATGCCATTACAGTTGTTGGATGATCTTGACAGATATGACACTTAATAATATTTGTGGGCAACTTAATAATTGGGTTGGTTGGAGTTGATTTTGCCAACTCAACCTTGTGCATTTAATTGTAGTATTAAAGGAACTAAATGAAAATTGACTATTAGGTAGTTATGAGGACAAAATCAGCTTTCTGCAAAATAAACCCCCAAGCCTTCCTTTGTTGTTCTATGCATATACATGTAGGTCTGCTTTATTACTTCTCCTGTGTAACTTGCCAATACATTCAATGTATTGACCTATACGGCTGCAACGTCTCATGTTGCAGGATTTTCAGACGAGGAGTAAGGTACCGTTAGGGTTGCGAGTCTGCACTCAGCATCGCCAGTTGGGCTATGATGGGACTCATCGTTATTTTCTGCTACTTTCCGCTGTGTGATTGAAATATAGCTAGCCATGAGCTATGCAGATTGTTTTATTTTATATACTCTGGATCATACGTTGTAATAACTGATGCACTTGTATTCTGGTATTCATCTATACTGTGTGTGCTAGCGAGTTCGATCCAGGGACTAGCACGGTAAGCACAGAGACTCAAATCCTTCGAGGTTTGGTCGTTACAGATGGTATCAGAGCAGTGTGTTGACTGTAGGACGTGACCCTAGAAAATGGATTAGAAAAGCCATAGGAGTGAAAATTATTTTATAAACTAGTTATACTTCTTACTGTTTATTAGTTCATCCCCTCAAGTATCTTGAACAGTTAAGTAGGAACTAGTGCTGAGACCACCATATATGCTTGTTTTATTTTGCAACGTTATCGTGTTAGCGTATCTGATTATGTCCACCATCGTGGTATGAAGATACTAGATTGTTTGCTTGATTGGTAGCTTGCTTGTTAAATTTATCTCGTCAAAATTATTTGACTATATATGCATCTATATATATATATATACTACTATATTATTGTGATGGTTTGTCTGTTTGTTTGTTTGTGTTATTCGTTGTTGTGTTTTATTGCCTTGATCATATATGCATATGGGTAGAATATATTTATATCTATAGCTTTGGCCCTATTACATCTAAAACTCTTCTATGCTTGCCCACCAGATGCCGCCGAGGCGTGAGAATAGGCGCAATGCTGCAGGAGGAGAGAACAATGGCAATGACATCCCGCCATACATGCAGCAGTTGCTTCAGGGGCAGACGCAGTTGATCCAGTTGCTTGTGCAGAACCAGAACAACCAGAACAACAACAACAACAACCCGCCACCCGTGGATATGCTTACCAGGTTCCTGAGGTTGAATCCTCAGAGGTTCTCCAGTTCCCCTGAACCTATTGTGGCTGATGATTGGCTCCGTGGAGTCAATAAGAACCTGGAGACAGTTGGATGCACAGATGCAGAGCGGGTGAGGTTTGCTGCACATTTGTTGGAGGGTCCTGCCGCAGCTTGGTGGGACAACTACTTGGTCTCTTATCCCATTGCTGGTATTACTTGGACCCAGTTTCAGACTGCTTTTCGTGCTGCACATGTGTCCGCTGGTGCTATGAGTTTGAAAAAGAAGGAGTTTCGCAGTTTGCGTCAGGGAGGACGCACAGTTAATGCGTATGTGGATGAATTTAATAATCTTGCACGCTATGCTCCTAATGATGTTAACACTGATGCAGCTAGGCAGGAGAAATTCTTGGAGGGCCTAAATGATGAGTTGAGCCTTCAGTTGACAGTGGCCACTTTTGATAATTGTCAGCAGCTGATTGATAAGGCTATTATGCTAGAGGGGAAGCATCAGGCCATAGAGAATCGCAAGAGGAAGTACAACAACAATGATAGGTATAATTCAGGACCACAACAGAAGCCACGCACTTCATATCAGGGTAATGGAGGTAATGGGCATCATCACCATCATGGAGGTAATGGACATAATCATCATGGAGGGAATGGCCACAACCATAATGGCCATCATAATCACAATGGGCACAAGAGTAACAATGGCAATGTCAAAGGTAATGGTAATGGTAATGGTAATGGAGGGAGTAATAACCAGAACCACCAGAGTGTGCCTGTGCAGAGGGACATTAGCCAGGTTCAGTGCTATAAATGTAGGCAGATGGGCCACTACTCCAATGCTTGCCCAGAGAGCAAGAACGGTAATGGAAATTCTGGAGTCAGCAAGCCAAACCCCTTCCAAAAGGGTCATGTTAACCATGTTAATGTGGAGGAGGTTTATGATGAACCTGATGCCGTGATTGGTAAGTTCTTGATTAATTCGGTACCCGCACTTGTTCTTTTTGATTCTGGTGCATCGCATTCATTCATCTCACGGGTATTTGTGGATAAACATAAGTTGCCTACCGTAGCACTTAAGACACCTATTCTAGTAAGTTCTCCGGGGGCTGAGATGGCAGCAAGTTTGGGGTGTTTTCAGATGCCTTTGTCCATTGGGAAGCATGCTTTTCCCACAGATTTGGTTATATTGAAGTCACAAGGTATTGATGTTATTCTGGGTATGGACTGGCTGACTAAATATAAAGGTCTTATTGATTGTGCCAGACGATCTATTACTCTCAGTGCACCAGGAGGTAAGAGGATCAGATATGTATGTAAGTACAAGCATAATAAGGTGCAAGTGAACTCTCTTAAGGGGGGTAGCCTGGAAGATGTGCCAGTTGTGAGGGACTACCCAGATGTGTTTCCAGAGGAGTTGCCAGGTATGCCACCAGACAGAGATATTGAGTTTCTTATTGATTTAATACCAGGCACCGGACCTATTGCAAAGAGACCGTATAGAATGCCTCCTCAGGAGTTGGAGGAATTGAAGAAGCAGATAAGGGAATTGCAGGAACAAGGATTTATTCGCCCAAGTTCATCACCTTGGGGAGCTCCAGTTTTGTTTGTGGAGAAGAAAGATGGTACCTTGAGGATGTGTGTTGATTATCGTTCTCTGAATGAGGTAACCATTAAGAATAAATATCCCTTGCCTATGATAAATGATTTGTTTGATCAGTTGGAGGGAGCTACTGTGTTTTCTAAGATTGATCTTCGTTCTGGTTATCATCAATTAAAGATTCGTGAGCAAGATATTCCAAAGACTGCTTTTACTACGAGGTATGGGTTGTATGAATATACTGTTATGTCATTTGGATTGACTAACGCTCCTGCATACTTCATGAATATGATGAACAAGGTGTTTATGGAGTACCTGGATAAATTTGTGGTTGTTTTCATTGATGATATATTGGTGTTCTCCAAGAATAAGCAAGAGCATGAGGAACATCTGCGCTTGGTGATGGAGAAGCTGAGGGAACATCAGCTGTATGCCAAGTTCAGCAAATGTGAATTTTGGCTGGATGAGGTAGCATTCCTTGGACATGTTGTGTCAGGTAATGGAGTCGCAGTTGATCCATCTAAGGTTGCTGCAGTTACAGAGTGGGAGGCACCCACAACAGTTGGGGAGATTCGCAGCTTTTTGGGCCTTGCAGGTTATTATAGGAGGTTTATTGAGAACTTTTCTAAAATTGCAAAGCCTATGACTGAATTGTTGAAGAAGGAGAAGAAGTTTGCTTGGACCGATGAATGTGAAGCCAGCTTTCAGGAATTGAAGCAGCGTTTGGTTACAGCACCAGTCTTAATTCTGCCTGATATACATAAGGACTTCCAGGTATATTGTGATGCTTCTCGTCAGGGACTTGGGAGTGTTTTGATGCAGGAAGGTAAAGTTGTTTCATATGCTTCACGTCAGCTTAAGAATCATGAGCATAATTATCCTACACATGATTTGGAGTTAGCCTCAGTTGTGCATGCATTGAAAACTTGGAGGCAGTATCTTATTGGTAATCATTGTGATATATTTACTGATCATAAGAGCTTGAAGTATATTTTTACTCAGAAAGATTTGAACCTCAGGCAGAGGAGATGGTTGGAGCTTATTAAGGATTATGATTTGAATGTGCAGTATCATCCTGGTAAGGCTAATGTTGTTGCTGATGCATTGAGTCGTAGGAGCCATGTTAATGCAGTTGATATTAATGATATGCCACAAGAGTTGTGTGATCAGTTCAGGGATCTCAGGTTGGAGATGGTTCCTAAGGGATATTTGGCAACACTTGAGGTAAAGCCTACTTTTCTTGACAGGATCAGGGAGGCTCAAAAGGATGATAAAGAGATTGCTGCAATAAAGGAGAATATGACTAAAGGTAAAGCAGAAGGTTTCCATGAGGATGAACATGGGACCATATGGTTTGAGAAGCGTGTTTGTGTACCGCAGGATGCAGACATCAGGAAATTGATTCTTCAGGAGGCACATGATTCACCTTATTCTATTCACCCAGGTAATACTAAGATGTATTTGGACTTGAGGGAAAGATTTTGGTGGCCTAGCCTGAAGAGGGAGATTGCTGGATATATTGCTACATGTGATGTGTGTCAGAGAGTTAAGGCAGAACATCAGAGGCCAGCAGGTTTGTTACAGCCATTGCCTATACCTGAGTGGAAATGGGATGAGATTGGTATGGATTTCATTACAGGGTTACCCAGGACTCGGTCAGGTTATGATTCTATTTGGGTAATTGTTGATCGTTTGACTAAGGTTGCTCACTTCATTCCGGTAAAGACTACTTATACCAGTGCTCAGCTAGCTAAAGTTTATATGTCTAAAATTGTTTGTCTGCATGGAGTTCCAAGGAAGGTAGTGTCTGATAGAGGTACTCAGTTCACATCTAAATTTTGGCGTCAGTTGCATGAATCCTTGGGCACCAGGCTGGAGTTCAGTACAGCTTTCCATCCACAGACTGATGGGCAGACAGAGAGGGTAAATCAGATTTTGGAGGATATGTTGAGAGCTTGTGTTTTGGACTATGGGTCCAGTTGGGATGATAATTTACCTTATGCAGAGTTCTCATATAATAACAGTTATCAGGCTAGTCTGAAGATGGCACCGTTTGAGGTATTGTATGGCAGGAAGTGCAGGACACCGTTGATGTGGGATGAGGTTGGAGAGCGACAGTTCTTTGGACCAGACTTGATCAGAGATGCTGAGGAGAAGGTCAAGCTGATTCGTGACAGGTTGAAGATAGCACAATCCAGACAGAAGAGTTATGCAGATGCAAAGCGCAAAGAGGTGACATATGAGGTAGGAGACCGTGCATATCTTCGAGTTTCACCACTGCGTGGAATTAAGAGGTTTGGCATTAAGGGTAAGTTAGCACCACGTTTCGTGGGGCCTTACAGGATCTTGGAGCGTAGAGGAGAGGCAGCTTATCAGCTGGAGTTGCCAGAATCTTTGTCTGGAGTTCATATTGTGTTTCATGTATCTCAGTTGAAGAAGTGTCACGCAGAGATGATGGATGTTCCATTGAGGGACACAGTGCCACTTGATGCTATTCAGTTGGAGAGTGATTTGACATATGAGGAGAAACCTGTTAAGATTCTGGAGACAGCAGAGAGAGTTACTCGCACCAAGACAATTAAGTTATGCAAAGTTCAGTGGGATCATCATACAGAGGAAGAAGCTACCTGGGAACGAGAGGAAGATCTCAGGCAGGAGCACCCACACCTATTTCCTAGCCAGCCCGAATCTCGAGGGAGAGATTCATCTTAAGGGGGGTAGGTTTGTAACATCCCAATTTTCCTAATTTGGATGTTAATAGATCATTCACTTGCATATCATATTTTTATTGCATTAGTTGTCTTTCTACAATATTCTTTTCATTATGCAACTAAAGGCAATTTAATTGGAGTGGAGATAACATGACTTCTCCCCTGTTTTTAAAAATGTTCATAATGTCCAGAATAATGTTTCCAGTTGATTTGATATGTTCTGGTTATTTTTACAATCTTGAAAATATTTTAATTGTAGTTTTATATGTTGTTTGAGTGACCAAATGCATCAAAATCATTTTACAAAATTGCATTAGTGTTGGAACTAGTGTTCCAGTAGTTTATAGCTGTAGGGCTATTTTTACTGGTTGTCTAGGTATTTTTATTTAGATTTTATATTATGTGTTTATATTTTATTTTATTTTGCTTTGCTGTTGGTTCAAAAAAAAAAGAAAAACAAAAAGGGGCCAGCCAGCCGGCCAGCCAGCTAGCCAGCCCACTAGCCAGCCAGCCAGCCAGCCAGCTAGCGCGCGCGGCCCACACCACCGCAGCGGCCCAGCCACCCCGCAGCCCGCTTGCATGAGCCGAAGCGGTACGCCACCGCACGGCCGCACCAGACCCGCACTTGCGCCCGACCCGTCGCCCTCTCTCACTGCAGGTGGACCCCGCCCCCTGTTCTTCTCCCCACCGAGCCGGACACCGCCGCGCCGCACCGCACGCCAGCGCGCACGCCGAGGCCGACTCGGGCCACCCTGGCGCAGCCGGAGCTGTCTAGCTCATAGCCAGGCCCCTACGCGCCCGACCCTCCTTACCTCGACCCCTCTCGCTGCCGCACGCGCGAGCTAGGGCGAAACCGATCTCGCCGCTGTCCGCCGCTGTCCGCCGCCGTTCGACGCCAATTCCGCCGCCGTAAGTACACCGCAGCCGCGCCGCTCCCCTCTCCTAGATCCTCCTCTCGTCTGCGCTTCTAGTTGACATGGTTGGGTGACCAGGAGATCACCGGAGGAGCCCCGCCGCCGACGTCCGCCGCCGCCGGAGTTCATCTCGTCGTCGCCGCCGCCACAGACCACCTCGCCGCCGTCCAACACCACCACCACCTCCGCCACTCGACGCCGCACCCGCCCGTATCTTCTGTCTCACCGGAGACCCACCGGAGGGCCGCCGCCGTCGACGCCCGAGCCGCCGCCGCCGCTGTTTTGTCGCGGGGTGAGAAAAGAGAAAAAAAAGAAAAAGAAAACCTGGGCCAATCACGAACTGCCACTTGGCAGTTCGCTACAGGCGTCTACAGGAGTTGCTGCAGTGTCCAGGCAATTTCTGTTGTTTTCTTTTTGTCTTTTCTAGTTTTTCCTCAAAACTTCAAATAGCTGTAGTTTCTATTATGTAAATCCAATTTAGGTAATTCTTTTTCCTATGCACTCACAAAAATCTCCTCTTCATCACAGTACTAAGTTTGCACATGTTTGCACAATTCAAATTTGAATTCGTTTGAATTTGAATTAAAACTTCCGGAGGCCATATCTTTTAAACCGTTTATCGAAATCCAGCGATTCTTTTTGCATTGTGACCGTAGTGCAACATAGATGATCTGTACATATTGTTTGCTGCTGTTTTTGGGTTTTAAAATGATCTTCTTGCTGTTTGCTTTATTTTTGGCTTTACCGGAGTTTCGGTGATTGATTTGTTATATTGTGTGAAACGTGTAGATTGTCCGGAGTGCGACGCGAGCTATTGTCAGGAGTGTGACCTTTTGAACCAGAACCAAGGCAAGTTACATGTTGATCATCCTTTACCTATTGTTTTCTATGCATTGTAGGTTATGCCACACCACAAAACTTATGCATTGTAGGATTGTTATAAATTGAGCTATATTGTTGAATTATCTCCCGTCTTTTGCAAATCGTGGTAGGTCTAGTTTTGCTATGCTTGTAGACGGGGTTGGTTCCTGTATAAATTGAGCTTATGTGAGGATTATTAAAATTTAACAACTGAGTAGTAATTCAGGACTTAACTCACCTCTGGGCGGAAGTGGTATTGATGGGTGGTCTTAAGAACATCATGGTTTATACCCTCTGAATGTAAGTGGACGGCCGCCCAGGCTCAAAAAGATCAGACAGACTTAATGACTAGTAGCTTCCATGCGCGACCACTAGCTATATGGGCTCTGGCTTAGTTGAGTAGGTTGTGGGATCCTCGCCCAGGTATGCTAGCAGATGTAGATATGGATAGGTGTACCGGCTGCCGGGGGTGGAGGTGACTACTTCTGAAAGGCTTCGTCTCAATCTTCGGGTTGAGTCTAGTGGGTAAAGTGTGCAAAACTCTGCAGAGTAATAAAACTAATCATGATTAGCCGTGCCCCCGGTTATGGGTAATTTTGAGCGACTATGCCATTACAGTTGTTGGATGATCTTGACAGATATGACACTTAATAATATTTGTGGGCAACTTAATAATTGGGTAGGTTGGAGTTGATTTTGCCAACTCAACCTTGTGCATTTAATTGTAGTATTAAAGGAACTAAATGAAAATTGACTATTAGGTAGTTATGAGGACAAAATCAGCTTTCTGCAAAATAAACCCCCAAGCCTTCCTTTGTTGTTCTATGCATATACATGTAGGTCTGCTTTATTACTTCTCCCGTGTAACTTGCCAATACATTCAATGTATTGACCTATACGGCTGCAACGTCTCATGTTGCAGGATTTTCAGACGAGGAGTAAGGTACCGTTAGGGTTGCGAGTCTGCACTCAGCATCGCCAGTTGGGCTATGATGGGACTCATCGTTATTTTCTGCTACTTTCCGCTGTGTGATTGAAATATAGCTAGCCATGAGCTATGCAGATTGTTTTATTTTATATACTCTGGATCATACGTTGTAATAACTGATGCACTTGTATTCTGGTATTCATCTATACTGTGTGTGCTAGCGAGTTCGATCCAGGGACTAGCACGGTAAGCACAGAGACTCAAATCCTTCGAGGTTTGGTCGTTACATTGGGTCTCGTCCATCACATCATTCTCCTAATGATGTGATCCCGCTATCAAATGACAACTCATGTCTATGACCTGGAAACCGCGGTCATCTTTGATCAACGAGCTAGTCCTGAAGAGGCTTACTAGGGACACAAAGTTTGTCTATTTATCCACACATGTATATGAGTTTCCAATCAATACAATTATAGCATGGATAATAAACGATTATCATGAACAAGGAAATACAATAATAACTCTTTTATTATTGCCTCTAGGGCATATTTCCAACAACGCCGCAGAGAAAGAATATTTCCCTATGAGAGTCGCACTGCTCACGACGGTGCACGACTATCTCGGTTACGGATATCTCGCGGGGCAGGTGGTCCACGGATTTTCTGGATGCGTCTGGTGCATGGATGACACAACGTATCGCCAGCTAGATAGAGATCCCGGGTCTTTGAAAACCGTGTTCATGGGACATCGAAGGTGGCTTCGTGACGATGACCCGTGGAGAAAACGCAAGGATCTGTTCGATGGTGAAACCGAACCCCGAGGACGCCCGCGTACGAGGAGCGGCGAGGAAATAGACGAACTGTTGAAAAATTGGAATGATTGCCTACTGCCGGGAAAGAAGCAAAAGGCGCCAGAGCTGGGAAAGAAGCGAAAGGCGCCAGAACCGCTGCTGAAGGTATGGAAAATGAGGTCTGTTTTCTGGGACTTGCCGT
Source organism: Secale cereale (assembly GCA_902687465.1). Lineage (NCBI taxonomy): Eukaryota > Viridiplantae > Streptophyta > Magnoliopsida > Poales > Poaceae > Secale > Secale cereale. Next base: position 823,694,302 of record LR738715.1, read on the forward strand.
ACTGGAAGATCCACCGTGTGCCTCACAGCCTTGATGTCATGCATATCATGAAGAACGTGTGCGAGAGTCTGCTTGGTACCCTGCTCAACATGCTAGAGAGGACCCAAGATGGGCCGAAAGCAAGGGCAGACTTGAAATCAATGGGCATCAGGCAAGAGCTTCACGCTGATGATGATGATGATGATGATGATGATGATGATGAGGCGAAGCAGAACACGGAAAGTCGTCGCAAAGGCAAAAAGGCCAAGAAGACCGGAAATGACTACCCTCCCGCGTGCTTCACTCTAAGTCAGGAGGAGATCGAGCAGTTTTCCACCTGCCTCGTAGGAGTAAAACTTCCTTACGGTTACGCAGGGAAGATAAGCAGATACCTAGACCCAGCGAAGCAGAAGTTCAGCGGGATGAAGTCTCACGACTGTCACGTGCTGATGACGCAGATACTTCCAGTTGCAATCCGTGGGATCATGGACGCGCACGTCCGTGAAACGCTATTTGGCCTATGCAACTTTTTCGACGTCATCTCTCGGAAGTCGGTTGGCGTGAGGCAACTCAGAAGGCTACAGGAAGAGATCGTGGTGATACTATGCGAGCTTGAGATGTACTTCCCGCCCGCATTCTTCGACGTTATGGTGCATCTACTGGTCCATATCGCGGACGATATCATCCAACTCGGGTCGACGTTCCTGCACAACATGATGCCGTCCGAAAGGATGAATGGTGTCATCAAAGGATACGTTCGCAACATGTCACGTCCAGAGGGAAGCATAGCCAGGGGCTTTCAGACCGAAGAGTGCATCTCCTACTGCACGAATTATCTAGGCATCGAGAACCCCGTTGGTCTGCCCGTCAACAGGCACCTCGGCAGGCTCGCTGGATGGGGTCACCGTGAGGGTCACCGCGAAATGCATGTCGACTTCGAGGGTCGACTCGCCGACTTTGGAAGAGCAAACCTAGTCGCGCTACAACACATAGACGTGGTCGATCCTTGGGTGGTAGAGCACAAAACCTTTATTGAGAAGACGTACAATGACCGAGGCCAACAGAGGACGATTGGAGATATAATCAAACAGCACAACTCATGTTTCACGGGTTGGTTCAAGCAGAAGCTTCTGTCGTACCCTTTACATGAGGATTCTTTCGCGGAAGAACAACTCATATTCGCCTTGTCACAGGGCGCCGAGCACAACCTGATGACCTATGAGGCGTACGATATCAACGGCTACACATTCTACACCGAGGCCAAGGACATGAAGAGCGATGGTTATCAGAACTCCAGGGTAACGATGGAATCCTACATCGGTAACGACAAGGACAGATACTACAAAAGGATCGAGGAGATCTAGGAGCTGAGCTACGCTGGAGAGAAGGTCCCGATGTTCTGTGTCAGATGGGCCAAGAGCGTCCTAAAAGAAGACCGGTATTTCACCACCATGGTTATACCCGAAGCCAAATCCAAGACCGCGGGCGCAAACGTCACCGCGAAAAATTAGCCATGGGTACTGGCTTCCCAAGTTGACCAATGCTTCTTCATTACTGACCCGTCAAAGCCCAGTCGTGTTGTCGTGAGGAGAGGCAATAGGAAGATCATCGGAATGGATGGAGTAGCCAGTGAGCAAGACTTCGACAAGTACGGCGACCCGAAGATCGAACATGACGACGATGATGAAGTAGCAGCATACACAACAAGAAGAGGTAGGACTACCCTACCTAAAGGACGTCCGTTCCACAGAAGAACTCCATTTACAAAAAAGAAGGGCAAGAAGATTGTGAACAGATAGCTAGCTAGCTAAGATCGATTGTATTTAAATTGTAATCTTCATTTCTCGATTGTATTTCATGGGCACTTTTTGAACTATCATGAATATTTTTAAATTTCATGGGCACTTTTTGAATTCATGAAAAAATATTGAATATTCATGAGGACACTCGATCTCGACCCCCCTCCATCTCGATCGTTATCCCCCCTCGCCAGATTCCCCTTGCCAGATCCCCCTCGCCGCCGAGCACCCCCGCACCCTCTCCCGCTCCACCACCGCCGACGACCCCCGCACCCTCCCCCGCTCCACCATGACAAATGAATGCAACTAAACAAAATTTGATTATATTTTCAAAAAACAAATTTGATTATATTTTCAAATAACAAATTTGATGGTATTTTCAAATAAAAAATTTGTTGATATTTTTTTATATTCATAAATATTTTCAAATAAAAAAATTTGATGATATTTTTTAAAAAATTATTACTGTTTTTATTAAAATTTATTACTGTTTCATATTCATATTCATTTTCTAAAAATCTATAAGATGCAACAAAAAAAATTACTTATGGGGCACCGCTGGCTGGTGCGGCATTGCTATCTAAAAAAATAATAAAAAAATTTACTTATGGCGCACCGTCCCGCTGGTGCGCCATTGCTATCACATTCTAATGGCGCACCGCAAGGGGGTGCGCCATTAGTATTCTCCCCCACTCCATCTATTCCCCGTGGCTGCCTCTCTCTCCCTCCCTGCCTCCCTCGTCAGATCCCCCACTCCATCGATCTATTCTCTCCGCCTCTCTCGCCAGATCCCGCCGCCGTCACGCCTTGCTCCTCCCCCTCCGTCCACCGCGCCTCCCTCGCCGCCTCGCACCGCCGCCGCAGGTTCCCAGCCCCTCCTCGCACCGCCGCCGCAGGTTCCCAGCCCCTCCTCGCACCGTCGCCGCCGCAGGTTCCCCCAGGTGGCAAGGCCATCCACCACCACGACACCGCCGTCACCGCAGGTTCTCCTCGCACCGTCGCCGGATTCCTCCTCTGCGTCGGCCCCTCCCCGCGTCTCCCCTTCCCTGCGTCGGCCCCTCCCCACGTCGGCCCCTGCCCTGCGTCGGCCCCTGCCCTGTTATACGTCCAAAACGTATCTATAATTTCTGCTTGCTCCATGCCTCTTTTGTGAGATATTGCTATGATATTTATGCACTTCCATACACTTTTGATCATATTTGGACTAACCTATTAACTCAGTGCACCCCAGTGCCAGTTTCTGTTTTCTGCTGTTTTTGTATTTCAGGTTTTCCCATTACTTAAATTGCCAGAAAAATTCCGGGAAAAATATATAAAAAATCAGCGCTCCAGAAGCTTCCACGCGCCAGAAGTGGGGCCAGAGGGGAGCCAGGGGCAGCCCAGGCAGCCTGCCCACGCGGACCCCCTCCTGGCCGCGCTGGGGGGCGCCTGGGCCCCCCTTACCTCGTCTGGTGACCCCCTTTGGCATATATTTACCTCGCGTCCCGAAACCCTCGAGGACGGAACCCTTTTTCGCGATCACATCTCTGTTCCGCCGCCGCCGCGCTTCCAAGATCGGGAGCACCAGGAGAACTCTTCCCGGCACCCTGCCGGAGGGGAGAACCACCACCGGGAGCTTCTCCACCACCATGGACGCTTCCCGGATGAGTTGTGAGTAGTCCCCCTTGGACCATGGGTCCATGACCAGTAGCTATGTGATGTTCTCCTCCCCTCTTTGTTCTTCATCGATTAGACCTCGTGAGCTGCCCTACATGATCGAGGCACATATGTAATCTTTATGCTGTTGCTATGCTGAGTTTGCTGGGATCCGATGGATTATGAGATTATGTTCAGATTGTGTGTGAGTAATATATTTGATTCACCTCTTTTAAATTTATGTTCTTGAGTAATTCTTGTATGTTCTCCGTTGCTATTTTTTGCTTTGGCCGAGTAGTAGGTAGTAACTCCAAGAGGGAACATTATGCTTGATTGTGGGTTCATACCCCTCGATGACTAGCTTGAGTGATAGAAACATGAGTCTAGGGGATGTGCTGTTGTCACAAGGGGGAAAACAACGGTGCTTGTACTTGCGGGTGCAAGGATTGTTTACTTTACGCAAAGTTCTTTTAATGCAGTTGTCTGTTCCCTTGAGTTTACACTATGGGTGGGACTCGCAACTTAATACCAGCGAGATGTTCTGGATAGATATCTCAAGGTGGATGATTAGTAGTAGATGCAGATGGATTTCGGTCTACTTGCCTTGGCATACCGCTCCTGCTTTTGAGCCTCTACCTTTCTTGCAGCATAGTTAGCATTGGTTTGCGCACATAATCCTGTCAATTGCCGAGCTGTAATTCGTTTACCTCGCTTAGCTGTTTTATCGTCTTTTGGGAGAGAGACATCACTAGTGAACATCATGGGACCCCGGTCCATATTACCATCACTGATCACACCCGCTATTTACTTCCTGTTCTTATTTCCTAGTTGCAGTCATACCTATCACTATTATCTCTTGCGTTTGATCCTTTGTAAACGACAAGGCCGGAGGGATTGACAACCTCTCTGTACTCGTTGGGAGCAAAGTTATTTGTATATGTGTGCAGGTCCTGTCAAGCAAAAGTATTGGGCGCTATTGACACCTTCTTGTCGACCCTCGGAATCTCACAGGATTCGATCCTTGGTATCTTTGCCAAGGGAAAACTGCCGCTACGCTACATCTCAAACCTTCCACTTGGGGTAACCAACGAGGGGCGAGAAGCCATCAAGCAAAGTTTTCTGGCGCCATTGCCGGGGACTCCACTCTTCAAGATAGGGGAGTTAGACGCTATCTTTTATCTTTGCTTTTTAGTCTTGCTAGTTTACCTTTCAGTTTTGCTTTAGTTTCCTTTACCAAAAAGCACAAAAAAAATTATTTGCTTTTCTGTTAGTAGTCCTTTCTGTTTAGTCAAGCATGTTGGGATTCGGTGCTTTGAGGGAATCAGAAGTTCTAGATTGCCATCAAAGGGATGGAGAAAATATGAAGAAGTCATGGGACAGAATTTCTGATGCACATAGGAGAATAATGCCTTGGATACCTATAAAAATTGTGCTTAGAAATTTTTACCATGGTCTTTTTGAATGGTGTAAACACTCTCTTGATATTATAGCTGAAGGAGATTTCCTAGAGTGTGATGAAGCTAGAGCTCTTGAAATTATACATGGTCTATATAGTTACTTTGTGAATGATCATGATTTTGATACTCTCATATATAGACTTGCTACTATTGAGAAAAGAATGGATGCTCTAGACTTGATGAAGGTAGAAAAACCCAAACCCAATAAGAGAGATATTTTGGAAATAAACAATGATTGGGAGCCTTTTGTTTGGATTAGCATCTCTAATCAAGACTTCCTTGCTTATTGTGATATTGGATCTATGGTTTCTACTATGCCAAAAACTGTTCATGATTCTTTAAAATTTAACATGGATAGATTATCATCCTATCATGAACATGCTAATGGAGATATTTCTGAGATCTAGGGAAGAATAAAAGACGTGCCAGTTACATTCCTTAAAGGGATTGCAATGGTTGATTTCTTCATCATGAAGCCAAACCAAGGAAATATAGTGCTTGGAAGGGACTTCCTCCGAGCCGTAAAAGGCTTCATCGATATAGGTAATGGACAAATCCGCCTACGCGGGAAGGCAAAAGGTATGTACCCCTTTCCTAGAAGGAACAAGAGTGAACTTGTTGAGGAACCATTTGAAGCAATTTATAACTCCGATTATTATGATGATTATTGATTCCTCTTTGCATTATGCCTAGCTTAAAGGCATAAAAGAAAGCGCTTTTGGGAGGCAGCCCACAATGAATAAAGTTTTATTTTGCTTTTGTTGTGTCTTGATGTTTGTTACTACAGTAGCATCATCATTGTATCTTTTCTTTTCAGCTTTGTGCCAAGTTTAGCCTCTGATTGCAACAAAGTTCAAAAGTTGTGACGTGCTGTCCAGGAAACAGATTCTGTTCTTGGACAGAAAAATTCGTATAAAATCACTAGATCATCTTTTTGGTCTGAATTTTTTCGACAGCGTGCTCTATACAATTGGCTTTCGGGCGTCTGTTCTGAGTTTTTTTCTTTCAGTTGCAGAAGTGCCCTGAAAAAATTATTTACTACCTGCTAGTCTGTTTTTCACAGATTCTGTCCTGTTTTGCCTTTTCTCCGTTTTGCAAACCTTGAGCTTGCTTTTTCTTTGCAAAACCTTTTGGCAATCTTGAGAAACAGTAGCTCTTCAAGATTATCTTTATTTCCAGCAAGGAAAAAATTATTTTATTATGGGTACGAACCTCGCTAATCAGATTATGATGAGTTATGTATGAAGGGAGTTTTCAAGTGTGCGAGGGAAGATGATAAAAAGATTCAGGAGGGTCAAACGCTCAAGCTTGGGGATGCCCCCATGCACCCCAAAGAAATATTCAAGAAGACTCAAGCGTCTAAGCTTGGGGATGCCCCCGTGCATCCCCTTCTCCATCAACAATTATCAGTTCGTCTTTCGTTCCACTATATTTTAATCACTTCATGCATTATGTGCTATGCTTGGAGCGTCTTGCTTTTAGTTTTCTTTAGCTTTGCTTGCTGTTCATAACGAATTAGAACCCAGCTTTCTTTGTGTGGGAGAGAAACACGCTCCACTTCAACCTAGAACACAACATAGGATTGTCATGCTTATCTTTGCTGTGTATGTTCTTTGTCTTTCCATAGCTACTGTCATGTTTAGCTCTTAGTTTTCATGCTCTTCTTTTTAAAGAGCTTTTGTTTAGTTGGTTGTTGAACTCTCTTGAGTTTTCATGTTCATCTTGTTAAGAGAGTTTGTCTGTTGCACTTAGTTGTGTGTCTTAACTTAAAGTAGGTAATTGAGGTTGCTATTTAATTTTAGTAGTAACTTGCAATAGTTTTGAGGTATTGCCATGAGTAATGTTTGAACTTTTGGTGTCAAGAGCTTTAGCCTATTAGTGATAGATGTCGTATTTTGGGCAATCCGTGTTTATTTTCGAAAACCTACAAAATAGTTGAGAACTTTAGCTACCAAATGGATCACTAATCTTTGGAGGGATCGAATATTAGAGTACACTCACGTACCATGGGTCGAGGATGAGCAAGGGTAACCAAACCCCCATACACACCTCCTCGGGGTACTTGTCTCTTTGTGAACCTCCTAATTAGATTGAGAGTTACCGATAATAAGTGCATGAGTTCTTCGGACTAATGTGAGTATTCGAAGGTTGACACTTCCACCTATCCATATTTTTCTAGCCTCTTCGGTACCGTGCATTGCCCTTTCTCACCTCGAGAGTTGGCGCATACTTCGCCGGTGCATCCAAATCCTTGGCACGATACGCTCTGTCATCATAAACCTCATTATATCCTTCCTCAAAACAGCCACCATACCTACCTATTAAGGCATTTACATAGCCTTTCCGAGATACATTGCCATGCAACATCCATCCTCTCATGACTTGATCTTCATGTCATACATGCTTTTTGCTTGATCGATGAGCCGCATGCTAGTTGGGCCTTGCCCTAATCATTGCTACATGACGCGCTAGTATCATTGCATATCCTGCTACACTAGCAGAGGCATACATTTGCATACATCATGATAGTTTCATTTTCTTTATGTTGAGTACTTTTGTAAAGTGTGAAAGATCTTCTATACTTCTTGTAATACATAGAGTGTTGCCCCTAAAGTGAGGAAAAGATCCCAAAGAGGACCAATCAAAAGAGCCCAAAGAGGATAAAATCAAAAGATCCCAAAGAGGACAAATGAGAGATAAATAGAAAGAGCCATTGAGGTCACAAAAAAAGAAATAAAAAGAAATAAAAAGAGAGAAGGGGCACACTACTATTTCCTTTGAGAGATCCACACTCGTACTCCATCTTATACCTTGTACTCCATAGAGATTATCATTTATGCATATAGCTATGTGGGGACCTTTACACTATAGAACTTGGCTTGTATATTCCAATGATGAGCCTCCTCAAAAGAGCTCTAGGTCTTCTTGAGCAAGCAAGTTGGATGCACCCCCACTAGTTCCATTGGAGAGCTTACCTTAGCTCATATATGCATCCGTTGCATGGCAATCCCTACTCCTCTCATCATATCTATCATTCGGCTTTCTCTCGCCGATGATTGTCCTCATTGATGTGAGCCTTTCACACCTTTTTTGTCTTCCCCCTCTATCATTTCTCTCTTTGCCATCCTAAGTGTCGACTTTCTTACTTACGCTCATCCATTGCATGAGTGCTCAAAATATCGAAAGGGAGTGGATCATTTTGACTTGTACCTGGCTGACGGTCTGGGGATGAGTCAAGATAAGATTCCAAAGAAGCCTAAGTGTGAAACTTTAGTAGATTAAGTTCTCAACAATACAAAAACTATGTTATACTCTCTCATATTTCCCTATCCCCTTTCTTGCACGCAAACACCATTTGGACACATTCGAGTCACGGACAGCGAGAGCTCTTGCACCTTTATGTTCTTATGTTACTTGTTACAATTCTAATATAGACTCTTGCTTGTTATGACTTGAATTGGATTACATGCCTTTGATTACTTTACTTAAAAGTTCTTATTTGTTTGATATCATGTCACCACCGAAATTATGCTTGTTATCATTTACCTACTCGAGGACGAGCAGGAATTAAGCTTGGGGATGTTGATACGTCCAAAACGTATCTATAATTTCTGCTTGCTCCATGCCTCTTTTGTGTGATATTGCTATGATATTTATGCACTTCCATACACTTTTGATCATATTTGGACTAACCTATTAACTCAGTGCACCCCAGTGCCAGTTTCTGTTTTCTGCTATTTTTGTATTTCAGGTTTTCCCATTACTTAAATTGCTAGAAAACTTCCGGGAAAAATATATAAAAAATCAGCGCTCCAGAAGCTTCCATGCGCCAGAAGTGGGGCCAGAGGGGAGCCAGGGGCAGCCCAGGCGGCCAGCCCACGCGGCCCCCCTCCTGGCCGCGCCGGGGGGGGGGGGGCGCCTGGGCCCCCCTTACCTCCTCTGGTGACCCCCTTTGGCATATATTTACCTCGCGTCCCGAAACCCTCGAGGACGGAACCCTTTTTCGCGATCTCATATTTGTTCCGCCGCCGCCGCACTTCCAAGATCGGGAGCACCAGGAGAGCTCTTCCCGGCACCCTGCCGGAGGGGAGAACCACCACCGGGAGCTTCTCCACCACCATGGACGCTTCCCGGATGAGTTGTGAGTAGTCCCCCTTGGACCATGGGTCCATGACCAGTAGCTATGTGATGTTCTCCTCCCCTCTTTGTTCTTCATCGATTAGACCTCGTGAGCTGCCCTACATGATCGAGGCACATATGTAATCTTTATGCTGTTGCTATGCTGAGTTTGCTGGGATCCGATGGATTATGAGATTATGTTCAGATTGTGTGTGAGTAATATATTTGATTCACATCTTTTATATTTATGTTCTTGAGTAATTCTTGCATGTTCTCCGTTGCTATTTATTGCTTTGGCCGAGTAGTAGGTAGTAACTCCAAGAGGGAACGTTATGCTTGATTGTGGGTTCATGTCCCTCGATGATTAGCTTGACTGACAGAAACATGAGTCTAGGGGATGTGCTATTGCCACAAGGGGGAAAACAACGGTGCTTGTACTTGCGGGTGCAAGGATTGTTTACTTTACGCAAAGTTCTTTTAATGCAGTTGTCTGTTGCTTTGAGTTTACACTATGGGTGGGACTCGCAACTTAATACCAGCGAGATGTTCTGGATAGATATCTCAAGGTGGATGATTAGTAGTAGATGCAGATGGATTTCGGTCTACTTGCCTTGGCATACCGCCCATGCTTTTGAGCCTCTACCTTTCTTGCAGCATAGTTAGCTTTGGTTTGTGCACATAATCCTGTCGATTGCCCAGCTGTAATTCGTTTACCTCGCTTAGCTGTTTTATCGTCTTTTGGGAGAGAGACATCACTAGTGAACATCATGGGACCCCGGTCTATATTACCATCACTGATCACACCCGCTATTTACTTCCTGTTCTTATTTCCTAGTTGCAGTCTTACCTATCACTATTATCTCTTGCGTTTGATCCTTTGTAAACGACAAGGCCGGAGGGATTGACAACCTCTCTGTACTCGTTGGGAGCAAAGTTATTTGTATCTGTGTGCAGGTGCTGTCAAGAAAAAGTCTTTGGCGCTATTGACACCTTCTTGTCGACCCTCGGAGTCTCACGGGATTCGATCCTTGGTATCTTTGCCAAGGGAAAACTGCCGCTACGCTACATCTCAAACCTTCCAGTTGGGGTAACCAACGAGGGGCGAGAAGCCATCACCCTGCGCCACCGCCCTCGAGCCATCCCTTCGACGCCTCCGCCACCGCTGACACCAACCCCGACCCCGACGGTGACCGGCCGCGCCCGCACAGGTACCTCTCCTCCTTCCTTCTAGTAGATTGAATTTTTGTTCACATCTCAACTATGTTGCTGTAAATTTTTATCATATCTTCTTCTAGATTATCACACGATCTGTGTCTTGTACAATTTTCTGTCCTGGTACTCAATGATGTTACTCAGGGTCTGTTTGGATGCAAAGTATTTTTGTAGTTTTTCTAGAATACCCTGGTTTCTGAAAAAAAAACCTTGGTTTTGAATACTTTAATGCGTTTGGCTTCAGCAAAAACTGAAGCTTTGTAAACCATAATATCCCAGAAACTATGGTATTTTTGAAGTATTTGAAAAAGTGGTCTGGACCTCTTTTTTCTAAACAGAACAGAGGAAATGCAGTTGACGTATGACATCAATCTAATTGATTAATGAACTTAAGTTGCCAAAGACTCTTGATCAATCATGCACCTCCTGCTTAAATTAATCCAACCATTGAAGGCTGGCTGGTCGATCTATTTCTTGCACCTGTCTAGTTAGCATAGCAGTAAGCAAATCTGCTACATAGGTGCGGACGAGCTGATCCTGTGTGTGGTAGCTGCATGCACTCGGCGGCCTTTGCGTCGTGTAGCTCAGTGAGTTTCAGCTGTCACCCAACGTTACAATCATTCAAAACTCTAGTATAACAACACCAGCCAAACACCTAGGTAATATTGCTAAAACTGAGAAAAACCATGGTTTAAAGAAACTATAGTATTCACTGTGTACACATCTGAATACTGTGATTTTCAATTACCATGGTTCTCTAAAAACTTTGTTGCCAAACTAGGCCAATGATGTGCTATACTGAGTGCACAATTATGAATTTTTGTTACAACCAATGAGTCCCGTGCATATATTTGAGAAGTGGGTATGATAATCTTAGTTTAACAGGCTAAGCTAAATCCAAACTAGGGGTATACCAGAACATACATGTTAAGTTCTGACACCATTGTAATTAAAGTTTGCTTGTTTTGGCTTAATCATATATGGATCAGAAAGTTTAAACAAGATATGCCACCTTACATTCTCATGTATGACGGTATTCCCGACGCCGAGCCGTGGAGATTGATTAGTTCTGCTTGTTCATGGTTTCTAAATCATTTATCTGGTTAATAAGAAATAGTGTTGTCCTCCAAAAAATTCATCAATGATGAAAATAATTTATCTGGTGTAATAAGACATGGCCTTCTCATGCAATTCACTAGTCCTACTTACTCATGGTTTCTAAATCTATTACTACATCGCCAAATTCTTTACAAATTTTCAGAAACTATTTTTGTTGGTTCACCAATCAATCTTAATTAGCATCCATGTAAGTTATGTTATCTCCAATACCACCAAAAAAGACATGGTGATGCACCCCGATAGTTGATTGGTCATCATTGTTACTTTTCAGTCCAGAGCAGATCTTCTTAGCTCAGATCCTAAGTAACTTCTCTAAGTACCTACACACCAGAGGATTAGTAGCACTGATAGTTCTACTAGAGCAGATCTTAGCTGAGAAAATGATCTAGCTCCTACACATGTATAGATCAATTAGTTTAGTTCTAGTGTTGTTGGACTTTTGCACCCACACATAATTTGTACTACTAGCTGCAAATCTTTACCAGAGAGAGATTCATCAGCAGAAGGTTCCCAAGAATAAACCAGTACTAGCTAGTACACTAGCACATTACCACTGCCACCTCCAAGTAAATAGCAGGGTATCTGATCAGCAATGTAGTTAATTAGCTAGGGCCTGAAAGCTACTAGTAATCTACTGTCTCTGCCTGCAAATGCCTGCACAGGTAGGGAATGTAAGATGAAGCATGTACTTTTCCCAAGTAATCTAATGGGCTGGCACAAAGTGAAAAACAATAGTTAATTAATCAGAGGTAGATTATAATTAGATGGCCAAAAGAAGGGCCATGGCTTTGAGGAGCACATTACCTCCATGTTCCATGTTCTCATGTCCCATCCTCTTCATGCATATGCATTTAGTTGAAGCAGTTTCATGATCTGCTTTTGTATGTTAAATTTCAGATAATTGTGCTGCCACACTGATACACTGTTATTTCAGATAATGCTGCTTATAGTTTCTCTTATACAATGTTGGTGCTTGTCTTTATGAAGCTATTTGAAATGATATACTATTTGAAATGATATGCTCAAGCCTATCCAAACTGGAATTTGAATAGTCTAAAGTGGAGTTGAAAGCCGGATGCACTCCAACCAGATTTTTGCTGGGTTTTGTCTCCGACCATCGTGTCGTGATGATTTTGCAGGTACCCCGAGAGGCCCTTGAGTTTGTTGGAATGTCGATTAACTTCCGTTTCGGCAAATTCGGGTACTCCATATGTCCTATTTTCAGCAAAGGTCATGCTGAAATTTTCCGTGAATTTTAGCATGACTTTGCTAAAAATAGGACATATGGGGTACTTCTGACTAATGCATGGGCCGGGGTATCTTAGTAGTTAATTAAGTAGGATCAACTGCCCCTTTATTCTTGTTGCATTAAACCATAGGCGGCAACAGAGCCAAGTAATTAGGCCCAACTTAGAATTCTCCTTCCCAGCTTAGCTTTTAGGATGCCTCAGTGTCGACAAACCATAAATTATAAAACCTTGGCTTTTAGGGTGCCTCGGTGTCGATAAAAACCTAAATGATGAAAGCTTAGGCTTTTAGGGTGCCTCGGCGTCGAAAAACCCTCTATGATAAAAGCTTAGCTTTTAGGATGCCTCGGTGTCGACAAACCCTAAATGATGAGACCATGATCTTGTTCCTTGACAATAACCAACTTTTTGACCAAACTTTTTTCCTATTTAGAGAGAAACATGGCCCACAACGATGAGGCCGGGGGTTCGGGCGGCAAGGCTTTCTAGGAGCTGTCCCAGGAGATGGAGGAACAACCACACTTGTATGAGGACGCCGCCTTCCCCACCGATCCTGACACCACTGATGGTGCCGCCGAGGATGACCCCACTGATGGTGCCGTCGGAGATGACACCACTGATGGTGCCGCCGAGGATTCCACCACTGATGATGGCGGCGCACGCACAGATGGCAGCCAACCGAAGAGGCAATGGAAGGACCGGTGCCCGACCGTGGTCCACACCCTCAAAGAGGAATTTAGTGAAGTGGACTCCGACGGGAATCCAACGGCGCCCAAATGAATAGTCAAGGGGTACTCGCTTCAGCTCGGGTGCATTCTCCGGAGCATCGTCTCGATCAACACCGAGAACCTGAGGCATCCTGACCAAGGGAATTTGCGCAACCTCTCTTCACGAAGCTGCACGAACGATACACGTTCCCCGCTGAATTTGAAAACACAAGCCTCAAAGGGAATAAAGTGAACAATGCCGCCCTCATGAAGATGAGCACGGCCCTGTCTACTTGGAAAAGCACGGTGAAGAGAATGATTGACAAAGGTTTTAGTTATGAGAAGATCAAGGAGAAAAATCCTTCGATCACCGAAGATGACTACAACGACTTCAAGATCAAGTGCTCGAGCACCGCAACCTTCGAATCAAATCAGTGGGGGGAAAGAAATGCGGGAGCTGAACTTAGGGGAACACACACTCGGTCCCAGCGGTTACAGAGTGGCGGAGCCTATATGGGACAAGGAGGAGGCGGACCGTGCCGAGCAAGGCCTACCGCCCCTCTTCGATAAATACGGTGACAAGCAGACCAGGAACTTTGTCAGGGCCCGGTACAAGAAGGACCCGAAAACAAAGGAGCTTACCACGGATCCGAAGACCAGGGCGCTTGAGCTTGTTCTGGTAAGGAATACACCCCCGGGTAATTAGCTCCATATGGTTGCATTCTAATTAATGAAGCCAAATTTCTAAATGGTTCACATTCCTTCCGCAGGCGACTGAAAGCAGTAGTGCTGGGTCGACTAAGAGCAACCCTTGGGACACCATTCTAAATAGGGCGTTGAATGTAATGAAGGAAAAGGCTAAGCTCAGTAAGCCGTCGTCAGCTGGTCGTTGATACGTCCAAAACGTATCTATAATTTCTGCTTGCTCCATGCCTCTTTTGGGTGATATTGTTATGTTATTTATACACTTCCATACACTTTTGATCATATTTGGACTAACCTATTAACTCAGTGCACCCCAGTGCCAGTTTCTGTTTTCGGCTGTATTTGTATTTCAGGTTTTCACATTACGAGAACTGCCAGGAAAAATCCAGAAAAATTATATAAAAAATCAGCGTTCCAGAAACTACCATGCGCCCGAAGGACAGTCGGGGGGGCCACCAGGGCTCCAGGCGCCCTGGCGGCGCGCACCCCCTGGGCCGCGCCGGGGGGGCGCCTGGGCACCCCGAGGCTCCTCCGATGCCCCCCTTTGGCATATATTTAAAGCGTCTCCCGAAACCCTCGAGACAGGAACTCTTTTTCGTGATCTCATCTCTGTTCTGCCGCCGCCGCCGCTTCCAAGATCGGGAGCACCAGGAGAACCCTTCCCGGCACCCTCCCGGAGGGGAGGATCACCACCGGGAGCCTCTCCACCACCATGGAAGCCTCCCGGATGAGTTGTGAGTAGTCTCCCTTGGACCATGAGTCCATGACCAGTAGCTATGTGATGTTCTCCTCCCATTCTTGTGCTTCACAAATTAGTCCTCGTGAGATGCCCTACATGATCGAGGCACATATGTAATCCTTATGCTGTTGCTATGATGAGTTTGCTGGGATCTGATGGATTATGAGATTATGTTCAGATTGTGCTTGAGTAATATATTTGATCTACCTCTTTTATATTTATGTTCGTAAGTAATTCTTGCATGTTCTCCGTTGTTATTTATTGCTTTGGCCAAGTAGTAGGTAGTGACTCCAAGAGGGAACGTTATGCTTGATTGTAGGTTCATGCCCCTCGATGACTAGTTTGAGTGACAGAAACATGAGTCTAGGGGATGTGCTGTTGCCACAAGGGGAAAAACAACGGTGCTTGTGCCCGCGGGTGCAAGGATTGTTTACTTTACGCAAAGTTCTTTTAATGCAGTTGTCTGTTGCTTTGAGTTTACACTATGGGTAGGACTCGCAACTTAATACCAGCGAGATGTTCTGGATAGATATCTCAAGGTGGATGATTAGTAGTATATATTGATGGATTTCGGTCTACTTACTTTGGCGTACCGCCCATGCTTTGAACCTCAACCTTTCTTGCAATGTAGTCAGCATTGGTTTGCGTTCGTGGTCCTATCAATTGCCCAGCTGTAATTCGTTTACCTCACATAGCTGTTTTATCGTCTTTTGGGAGAGAGACATCACTAGTGAACATCATGAGACTCCGGTCCATATTACCATCATTGATCACATCCGCTAATTACTTTTCGCTTTTATTTACTATTGCAAACAATATATCTATCACTACTATCATTTGCGTTTAATCCTTTGTGAACTACAAGGCCGGAGGGATTGACAACCTCTCTGTACTCGTTGGGAGCAAAGTTATTTGTATCTGTGTGCAGGTCCACGTTGATTGCTAATATCTGGCGCCGTAGCAGTTGACACCTTATTGTTGAACCTAGGAGTTATTTGTATATGTGTGCAGGTCCACGTTGATTGCTAATATCTGGTGCCGTACCAGTTGACACCTTATTGTTGAACCTAGGAGTCTCTGGGGATTCGATCCTTGGTATCTTTGACAAGGGAAAAACTTCCGCAACACTACATCTCACACCATCCACTTGGGGTAACCAACGAGGGGCGAGAAGCCTAGCAAGAGTTTTTCTGGCGACGTTGCCGGGGACTCCACTCTTCAGGATAGGGGAGTTGCACGCTATCTTTTACCTTTGCTTTTTAGTCTTGTTAGTTTACCTTTTAGTTTTGCTTTTAGTATCTTTTATCGAAAATCACAAAATAGTTATCTTGCTTGCTTGCTACTATGGGTTCCACCGAGAACACCAAGTTGTGTGACTTCACTAGTCACAACAACGATGACTTTATCAGCACATCTATCACTACACCTGCCACTTCAGCACCTTCATATGAAATTAAACCTGCTTTACTGAACTTAGTCATGAAAGATCAATTCTCCGGTGCTGGAGATGATGCTGCTTTACACTTGAACAACTTTGTTAAACTTTGTGATATGCAAAAGTACCAAGAAATAGATGGTAATATTTTTAAGCTTAAGCTTTTTCCTTTCTCCTTGAGAGGAGGAGCTAAAATTTGGTTTCAGTCTTTGCCTAGAAATAGCATAGATTCATGGGACAAGTGCAAATATGCTTTTATTGGGAAATACTATCCACCTGCTAAGATTATCCAACTGAGAAGTAACATAATGAATTTTAAACAATTGGATAATGAACACGTTGCCCAAGCTTGGGAACGTATGAAATCTCTTATCAAGAACTGCCCTACTCATGGTTTGACTACTTGGATGGTTATCCAAACTTTTTATGCAGGCTTGAACTTTACCTCGCGGAACTTGTTAGATTCGGCCGCGGGAGAAACTTTTATGTCAACTACACTTGGTGCTGCCACAAGGCTTCTCGATGAGATGATGACCAACTATTCCCAATGGCACACCGAACGCGCTCCAACAGGTAGGAAGGTAAACTCTGTCGAGGAGATTTCCTCCCTAAATGAAAAAGTTGAGTTAATCATGTCTCTACTTTCGAAGCAATCTTCTTTTGATCCTCGTGATGTTCCTTTAAATTCTTTGATTGCTCAAGAACAAGTAGATGTGAACTTTATCTCTAGAAACAATTTTAACAACAATGCTTATAGGAGTAACTTTGGTAGCAATCCTAGACCGTTCCCCTCTAATTCTTACGGGAACAACAATGTTTATCCTAGCACCAAGAACTCCACTACTGAACTAGAGATTATGCTTAAAGATTTCATCACTACCCAAAAAGCATTTAATAAGAGTGTAGAAGAAAAACTAAACAAACTAGATGATCTCTCTTTTAAGGTAGACCATTTAGCCAATGAGATAGAATTGCTTAAAATTAAAACTTCTCCTCTTGAGGAGAGGAAGGTCACTCCTATTAATGCTACTCAAGTGCAAATTAATGAAAATATTAGGATGATGGCTAAACTTAAAGAAAGATGGGCTAGAGAAAGGGAGGAAGAGGATAGAATTAAGAGCCTTCCTACCCACCACACTGTTGCTACTATCCAAGTTGTTGAGGATATCCAAACTCTTAGCACCCAATGTACTCCTGGTCCCGATGGACCTATTAATGGTGATGCTATATGACTATAGAAACTACCAAACAAGTGAACCTAAAGGACACCACTACCACTTTACTTGATGCTAGTGACCTTGATTTTGATAATTGCACTCTTACCAAAGTTATTGATTTCCTTCACAAGATGTATAGAGATCCCCGCACTAGCACGCTTAACCTTGCCTTCACAGAGCATATCACTAATGCTCTCATTAAAGCTAGGGAGGAGAAACTAAGAGTAGAAGCCTCCATACCTAGAAAGCTAGAAGATGGTTGGGATCCTATGATAAAAATTAAATTGAATGACTTCTCTTACTATGCATTATGTGATGTTGGAGCTAGTACCTCTGTTATGCCCAAAAGAATATATGATATGCTTAAATTGGAACCTTTTGATTCTTGTTCTTTTGGTGTTCGTCTCGTTGATTCTTCCATAAAGAAACCTTTGGGGAGGATCGACGATGTTCTTATCGTTGTCAATGAAAATTATGTTCCCGTTGATTTCACTATTATGGATATTGAATGTGATCCTTCTTGTCCAATTATTTTGGGACGTCCCTTTTTACGCACCGTTGGTGCTATCATTGACATGAAAGTGGGTAATATAAAATTTCAGTTTCCTCTCAAGAAAGGGATGGAACACTTCCCTCGAAAGAAGATCAAGTTACCTTTTGAGTCCGTTGTACGGGCTAGCTATTCTTTTACTCTTGATAAAACTTGATCTCTATGCATTATGCCTAGCTTAAAGGCATAAAAGAAAGCGCTCTTGGGAGGCAGCCCAATGAATAAATTTATTTTGCTTTTTGTTGTGTCTTGATGTTTTTTACTGCTGTAGCATCATCATTGTATCTTTACTTTTCAATTTTGTGCCAAGTATAGCCTCTGATTGCTAGAAAGTTCAAAAGTTGTGAGGTGCTGTCTAGGAAACAGATTCTTTCCTTGGATAGAAAAATTCGTATAAAATCACCAGATCATCTTTTTGGTCTTAATTTTTTTGACAGCGTGCTCAATATAATTTTCTTTCGTGCTTCTGTTCTGAGTTTTTTTATTAGAGTTGCAGAAGTGCCCCGAACAAATCATTTACTACCTGCTGTTCTGTTTTTCACAGATTCTGTCATGTTTTGCCTTTCCTTCATTTTGCAAATCTAGAGCTTGATTTTTCTTTGCAAAAACCTTTTAGCAATCTTGAGAAACAGTAGAACTTCAAGAATATCTTTATTTCCAGCAAGGTACAATTATTTTATTATGGGTACTAACCTCGCTAAGCAGATTATGATGAGTTATGTATGAAGGGAGTTTTCAAGTGTGTGAGGGAAGATGATAAAAAGATTCAGGAGTGTCAAGCGCTCAAGCTTGGGGATGCCCCCGTGCACCCCCAAGAAATATTCAAGGAGACTCAAGCGTCTAAGCTTGGGGATGCCCCGTGCATCCCCTTCTCCATCAACATTATCAGTTCGTCTTTAGTTCTGCTATATTTTAATCACTTCATGTGTTATGTGCTATGCTTGGAGCGTCTTGTTTTTAGTTTTCTTTAGCTTTTCATAACGAGCCGGAACTCGGCTTTCTTTATATGGGAGAGAAACACGCTCCACTTCTACCTAGAACATAACATAGAATTTTCATGTCTATCTTTGCTGTGTGTGTTCTTTGTCTTTTAATAGCTACTATCATGTTCAGCTCTTAGCTTTCACGCTTATCTTTTCAAAGAGCTTTCGTTTAGTTGGTTGCTTGAACTCTCTTTAATTACCATGCTCACCTTATTAAGAGAGTTTGCTTCCGTTGCATTGGTTGATATGTCTATGATAAAGATGCTACGTGCATGATGGCGCTTAGTAGTTCAGGTTTTTTTATGGTTAATCTCAAATAGCTGGGAGGTTCCCAATGTGTTATTGGAGTACCAACATGATTTGTTTGCCTATATATGATGTGGTATGGTTTAGTAATATCTTCCTTCGAGAATTTATTTTGATTGACTTGGCGTATGCTCACGCATATTTAAGACTGTAAAGAAAGTCTGTCAAGCCTTAATGATCTTTTGTTTCTGAGTAGCGATATAACTTCCATGCCTGATTCAATGTTGCTTTGTCGCTCTGCATGATTATGACTGTCATTGCTCTCTTAGTTGGTCGCTCCCAGTGTTTTGCAAACCTCCACCTGTACTAAGCGGACTGACTGCTTGTGCATCCACATCCTTTTAAACCAGTTATGCCATATGAGTCCACCATACCTACCTATATGTGGTATTTCACCGCCACTCCAAGTAAATTTACATGTGCTACCTTTAAAACCTTCAGTCTTTGCAATACATAGCTCATGGGAAAGTAGCTTAAAAACTATTGTGGTAAAGAATATGTCGCTTATGTATCTTATTTCTTATAAGTTGCTTGCTGAGCGGTATCCATGTTTCTGGGGACGCCATCAACTGTTACACTTTTGTTGAATATCATGTGAGTTGCTATGCATGTTCGTATTGTCTGAAGTAAGGGTGATTTGCCATGAGTTGAATGGTTTGAGTATGCATATTGTTAGAGAAGAACATTGGGCCGCCAACCAAAGCCATGTATCATGGTGGAAGTTTTAGCTTGGACATTAATCCTCAATCTCTTATGAGAATATGCTTAAGCATTAAAGAGGAGTCCATTATCTATTTTCTATGTTGTCCCGGTATAGATGTCCTCAACTTGAGATCTATCAAAAACGAGAGATCAAATGCGATCTATCTCCTTGGACCTTTGTACAGGTGACATAGAGGTACCCCTTTGTGACACTTGGTTGAAACATATGTAATGCAATGACAATCCATGGAAATCCGAGCTAATTAGGACAAGGTGCGAGCACTATTGGTATTCGATGCATGAGGCTTGCAACTTATAGGATGTCTTATGCATAACACATATGAAGTACTACTACCGTTGACAAAATTGTTTCTATGTTTTCAAAATAAAAAGCTCTAGGACATGAGTAATCCCTGCTTCCCTCTGTGAAGGGCCATTCTTTTACTTTTATGTTGAGTCTCCACCTTCTTTTAAAAGCACCAACTACTGAGAGCATGATTGTCATTCTGAGTGTAATGTGCATTATCCCAAAGTAGCATTGTCTTTTGCATGATTGTGATATCGTTTATTCTGAAATCATTGTATCTAGTCATCACTTAAACCTTGGAGGTGCCCCTGCATTTATGTTTTGCATCACTAAAGGGGGCAAGCTAGATATCACTTTATCATATTTGCACACCATGTTCATTACAAATCTATTTTGATGTTTCAATATCATATTGTAAAACTTTCAGTCCTTTGTGATTCTCTCATGAGGCAACTTAATTACTATAGATTCATTATCTCAGTAAGCTTTTGTCATATGACTATGAAAAAGTCCTATATGGTTAATAGCATGTCACCACAGAAATTATTCTTCTCATCGTTTACCTACTCGAGGACGAGCAGGAATTAAACTTGGGGATGCTGATATGTCCAAAACGTATCTATAATTTCTGCTTGCTCCATGCCTCTTTTGGGTGATATTGCTATGTTATTTATACACTTCCATACACTTTTGATCATATTTGGACTAACCTATTAACTCAGTGCACCCCAGTGCCAGATTCTGTTTTCGGCTGTTTTTGTATTTCGGGTTTTCACATTACGAGAACTGCCAGGAAAAATCCAGAAAAATTATATAAAAAATCAGCGTTCCAGAAACTACCGTGCGCCCGAAGGACAGCCGGGGGGGCCACCAGGGCTCCAAGCGCCCTGGCGGCGCCCCCCCCCCTGGGCCGCGCCGGGGGGGGGGGGGCGCCTGGGCCCCCCGAGGCTCCTCTGAAGCCCCCCTTTGGCATATATTTAAAGCGTCTCCCGAAACCCTCGAGACAGGAACTCTTTTTTGCGATCACATCTCTGTTCCGCCGCCGCCGCCGCTTCCAAGATCGGGAGCACCAGGAGAACCCTTCCCGGCACCCTACCGGAGGGGAGGATCACCACCGGGAGCCTCTCCACCACCATGGACGCCTCCCGGATGAGTTGTGAGTAGTCTCCCTTGGACCATGGGTCCATGACCAGTAGCTATGTGATGTTCTCCTCCCATTCTTGTGCTTCACTAATTAGTCCTCGTGAGCTGCCCTACATGATCGAGGCACATATGTAATCCTTATGTTGTTGCTATGATGAGTTTGCTGGGATCCGATGGATTATGATATTATGTTCATATTGTGCTTGAGTAATATATTTGATCTACCTCTTTTATATTTATGTTCGTAAGTAATTCTTGCATGTTCTCCGTTGTTATTTATTGCTTTGGCCAAGTAGTAGGTAGTGACTCCAAGAGGGAACGTTACGCTTGATTGTGGGTTCATGCCCCTCGATGACTAGTTTGAGTGACAGAAACATGAGTCTAGGGGATGTGCTGTTGCCACAAGGGGGAAAACAACGGTGCTTGTGCCCGCGGGTGCAAGGATTGTTTACTTTACGCAAAGTTCTTTTAATGCATTTGTCTGTTGCATTGAGTTTACACTATGGGTGGGACTCGCAACTTAATACCAGCGAGATGTTCTGGATAGATATCTCAAGGTGGATGATTAGTAGTTGATATTGATGAATTTCGGTCTACTTACTTTGGCGTACCGCCCATGCTGTGAACCTCAACCTTTCTTGCAATGTAGTCAGCATTGGTTTGCGTTCGTGGTCCTGTCAATTGCCCAGCTGTAATTCGTTTACCTCACATAGCTGTTTTATCGTCTTTTGGGAGAGAGACATCACTAGTGAACATCATGCGACTCCGGTCCATATTACCATCATTGATCACATCCGCTATTTACTTTTTGCTTTTATTTACTATTGCAAACAATATATCTATCAGTACTATCATTTGCGTTTAATCCTTTGTGAACTACAGGGCCGGAGGGATTGACAACCTCTCTGTACTCGTTGGGAGCAAAGTTATTCGTATCTGTGTGCAGGTCCACGTTGATTGCTAATATCTGGCGCCGTAGCAGTTGACACCTTCTTGTTGAACCCAGGAGTCTCTGGGGATTCGATCCTTGGTATCTTTGCCAAGGGAAAAACTTCCGCAACACTACATCTCACACCTTCCACTTGGGGTAACCAACGAGGGGCGAGAAGCCAGCAGTCGTGTGCCCGCAAAGGCTTGTCCACAAAATGGTCGTCATACTATAACACTGGTGGGCTAAAGGAGAAAAAGACCATCTCGGAAAGCCAGTCGCGCGAGGTTCCAGAACTCAAGGCACAAGTGGCGCAGATTCCAGAGATTGTCCAAGAGCAAGTGGAAAAACAACTGGGAGCGACGATCACCGCCATTGTGCCTACCTTGATTGAGGGGTTGCAGGCATGGATTGCGAGCGGCCAACAGGGGCCGCCCCCGATTCCGAGCTTCACGGCCAGCAACTCGCAGAACGCGATGCTGGAGCCATTGGTGTCTCCGGCGGAGGCGGCATTGGTGTCTCCGACACCGGCACAGGACCTTAATGCACCCGGGTGTACGCCGGCCGGCACCTCTGCAGCAAGCGGCCCCTCCGTCAACTGCACGCCGACCATTGGCGGTGCCTCGACATTAGCCGAGCTCGACGCCATCATCACGATAACTAATTAAGCCTCTCTCGGCCGAGGACTTCATCTCCTTGCCTTTGACTGGGCATCCCTGACGCCCTACATGTTTTCGCAGGGCGTCGCCGACGTTCCGTGCACTCTCCTGCACTTCGTGAACAACGAGTTGATCGATGTCACCAAGGGAAAAATCGTTCAACCGGGCAACCCCGTGTTCCACGGTACTAGGATTCCACCCAACTTGTATAGGGTTCAACTGGTTCTGGTGCTGCCAGGCTGCGATGAGTTGTTACCTCTGATTCAACCCGTCAGGGCCGACGAAGATGATGTGATGACCCTCAGAGCCTGCCTGAGCTGGCCCCTGCTTTGGCCGAAGAGCCAGATTCGTTTGGGGGCAGGGGACACCACCCCAAAGACAACACCCTCAGTCGTGCCGGCGCCAAGCCATGGCGAGACCGCCGCAACGGTGCCGGACATCCCTATGCCACTGGATCCAAACATGCATATGGCACAGGATTCGAACGACGACGATGACAACGACGACGATACATTTGCCAATGTCGATCAGTACTTTGCCGATCATGGGTACGGTGGCGACTTCATGGGGCCTCCTTCTCAAGAACCCAACCCTACAAAAGACGTGCGCGATCTAGCTGGTACCGCGGAGAAACCAAGTTGCAACAGGCGTCGTATGCCGTTCAGTTCTCAGGAGACGCCTCCAGCTGCCGACTTCACCGAGCCTCAGATAGGCGAGGTGGGAAATATTATCAGCCCCAACACAATACGGGAAACAGATAATTTTCCGTCAGGCTTCTACAGACGGCAAAGGCAGTATTACAAACGGCAATGATTTTGCCGTCAGCTCTTGACGGCAAAGTGTGTCGGCAAAGTCGAAATCGGCAAAAAAATCTTTACCGTCAGCTTTTCATCGGGCAGACGGCAAAGATTTTGCCGTCTGCCAACTATAGATTTGCCGTCTGCCATAAATATTACAGACAACAAAGAAAGGTGTCTTTGCCGTCAGCAAGAATATATGTCTTTGCCGTCATCCTCAAAAATTACAGACGGCAAAGTTTTTTTTAATTAAAATAACCTTAACCCATAGTCCAAGTGTAGAGGACAAAAATTAACACCACACCACAGTATACATAACACTTTGTTCCAAGAATCTAGGACGAACGGCAAATTTCACAATACAAGACTATACAGAATACATCATCACTTAATGATCCAAGGCAAAACTGCTATATTTCATTAGATTACAAAAGAGCAATGGCTAATGTAGCAGCCCAAGATCTAACACACACAACGATCTGCACGCCCGCGCCAACCCTGCAACCATCCTCTGTGCCATTTCTCGCCGGAGCAGCAGCAACCTGCAGCCGCACCCCTCTCCCTTCTTCTTCTGTTCTCCAAGGACAGAGCACACAAACGCCCGAGGAGTCGTCGCCGCTCCTCGAGGTGGGAGGTGGTGCAGCATCGAGGGATGGGGTTGGGGCCGACGGAGGCACGCAGGGTCACGAGGCTCGGGACGACAGAGGCCGGCGGGGGCGATGGGGCCGACGGCTCCCAGGGCGAAGCAGAGTCCCGTGGGGGCGACGGGGTAGGTGCTGCTCAGGGCGCAGCAGAGGCCGGTGGGGGAAACAGGGTCGGCGTCACCCAGGATGAAGCAGAGGCCGGGGGCGGTAGGGCCGGCGGCGCCCGGGGCAAAGGGCGAAGGAGCCGGGGCCAGCGAGCGAGATGGTGGCCACCGCGAGGCTGGGGACGTCAGGCGTGGTGGTGGCGAGTGCCGGCGGGCTTGGGGGAGGGGGATGGGGCGGTAGCGCTGGGGCCGAAGGAGGAAGTGGTCGGGACCGGCGGCGACGTGGTGGCCGGTGAGCCGAGCGAGGTGGTGGCGGGCGCCGGCCTGCTCGATCTAGATCGAGACCAGAGAGAGAAACGAGAGGGGGAGAGAGAGATCATGGTGGGGCTGCGGTACTGGTTAGATAGATAAGGAGCGATGAGTGGGGGCGTGGGGTGCGTGGGTGCATGGGGCTCGGGGTCATGTGGGGATGTGTGGCTCAGATTCGGCCATGCCATCGATCCATGTGATCGATCCGTGTGCTGTGTTTCTTTCTTTGCCGTCTGTAATTGTCGTCTGTAACAAAAAACGCAGACGGCAAAAATCTTTGCCGTCTGCGATTTTTGTTACAGACGGCAAAGTATGCTCTTTGTCGTCTGTATTTTTTTCGTAAACGGCAAAGTCTATTTTGCCGTTAGTATTTCTTTGCCGTCTCTTGATGACGGCAAATCCCCTCTTTGCCATCTACCCCGACGAAAAGATGACGGCAAAGACGCCTCCTGACGGCAAATTAGCTGTTTCCCGTAGTGACACATTCAAGAAGGCGGTCTGTGAGCAGAACTCAGTCCCATTACAGGAGAAGAAGAAGGCATGGAAAAGAAAGACTAACAAGGGTGCGAGCCAGCCGGCACCGAGTACGATCCGTGCTCAGGACAGGCCACCTTCACCCGAGGATGTAATGAGGAGGGTGCATGTGGTGGGTAGGCCGATGCTAGCGAGTAATATGCTCAATGCTGGAACCGGTGCTATGCGGAGTCTGCATGACAGTGTTCTTTCTTTGGAGAAGCGGCGTCTCGGAGAGAAGGATGTGGCATACCTGGTTTTCGCGGCCAAAGTGCCAGAGGGCAAGGGCTTTGTGGATAACTCCATCGGGGGTACGATCGTCCTGCGGTTTGATGACATCTACGCTATGTTGAACCTTCATCCGCTGCACTACACCTTCGTTCGTCTATTTTCGCTGAGTATGGAGATGCGGATCATTCGCGACAAGACCCCGGACATCGTGATAGTCGACCCCTTCTACATGCGTGCCAAGATCTTGGGCAGCGCTGGGGCCCGGCAAGTCGTGAGTTCTTACCTCGAAGGCGTCATTCTGGCAAACCGAGATAAGGATAACTTCCTCGTACCTTACTTTCCCGAGTAAGTCCTCCCCTCAACCGCCCCGTAACATAAGAATTCTTAGATTTCGATCATTTTTCTATTAACATTCCGTGTTTTGTGCAGTGACAAACATTGCACACTCATCCTCCTAAGCCCCAAATATTCCATGGCCACGTATTTCGGCTCGGACCGTCAGTCGAAGGTAGACTACACAAATGCCAAGAATGTTCTTGATGATGTTCTCCCCGGCTACGCCAAATCTGGAGGCACCTTCACCAGGCCTATTCGTAAGTACGACAAGCACGTGTTCTCCCACAATATGACGTTCTGCTGCGTCCAGCAGCTGCCTGGCGGTCAGAAGGGTGCCTACTACGCCATCCATCACATGCGGGCGATCGTACGGGACCATCATCACCTTCTGCTACCGAGTAAACTCAAAGATTGGGCCGCGAGCGTGTCGGCAATCTAGGATGCGGACATCAGACAAGAATTCTTTTGCATCCAGTCGGAGTTTGCGGAAATCATCCATCAACATGTCCTTCGTACCTCGGGGCAGTTCTACCTCAGAAATCAACCGTCCAACAGTGACATCGACACAATGCTACAAATGCAGGCTGACAACGCCCGCGATTTCATGACTCCCATGATAGACGGCGGCTTCATCCATGCTCCGGTCCCTTGAGTCGAGTCGAAAGTAGTGATGCTGTATCTAGTTCTGAAACATCGATTAGCTCTTGTTGTAATTAAACTTTAATGAACTTGTAGTATGTCTCTTTGGTTTCGACAGTCGTTCAACTTAGATGTAATCGATGCTATTAATGTCTTGCTTTTCTCTTCCGATCGTTCTGTTGCATACTTATATATTGCTTATGTATTGTCTGTGAATTGGTACTAATGTTTCGTTTGGCTTGTGCATAGCGATGCCGTCGTATATCGTGTACAAGGGTAAGGTTCCCGGAGTCTAGGACGACTGGGAGGAGTGTCGGAGACAGGTTCACCGATTCAGCGGTAACAGTTACAAAGGGTACACCACTAGGGCCAAGGCGGAATCTAGATACGCCCGCTATCTTGCGAGAGAGGGGAGGGAGCGTTGGAGACGAGTTTCATCGTGATGAACGAAGCTCTCTTCTATGTGCTGGTAGTTTAGATGATCGATATCGACTTGTAATGTGAAGACAAACTCGCTACTCACGGTCTCGAGACTTGTAATATAATGTTCTATCTTTGTTCGGTCTTTTGAATTCGGAGACTAATATGATGAATTGTATTCGGAGACTGATATGATGAATTGTATTCAGAGACTAATCTTCTATTGTATTTGATGAATCTGTTGTTGCTGTGTGCTGCTGTCTATATTCTGTCCAATAATACATTTTGTAACATGTGCAAAAACAGAAAATTAAAAAATAATTTAAAAACCTAATATTCATACTAATGGCGCATCACATCACAGTGCGCCATTAGTATGCCAAAGGATACTAACGGCGCATCATTCAACAGTGCGCCATTAGTATTCCAAAGTTACTAATGGCGCATCAGGCAAGAGTGCGCCATTAGTATGCCAAAGCACCTGGGTATATATGGCCCCCTGGGAGGCATACTAATGGCGCACCGTGGTATATACTAATGGCGCATCTGTGGTGCGCCATTAGTATACCAGATACTAATGGCACACCACAGGTGCGCCATTAATAAAATATACTAATGGCATGGCACTAATGGCGCACCACTAATGCGCCATTAATGGCCAAAATAGGTGCGCCATTAGTAGGCCTTTTCCTAGTAGTGGTATGTTATACCTTTTCCAATGTCAAGTATCTTTACCTTAGACCATGAGGTTGTGCAACTCCCGGATGCCGTAGGAGTACTTTGGGTGTGCCAAACGCCACAACGTAACTGGGTGGCTATAAAGGTACACTACGGGTATCTCCGAAAGCATCTGTTGGGTTGGCACAAATCGAGACTAGGATTTGTCACTCCGTATAACGGAGAGGTATCTCTGGGCCCACTCGGTAAGACATCATCGTAATGAGCTCTATGTGACTAAGGAGTTGGTCATGTGATGATGAGTTACGGAACGAGTAAAGAGACTTGTCGGTAACGAGACTGAACATGGTATTGGTATACCGACGATCGAATCTCTGGCAAGTACTATCCCGGTAGATAAAGGGAATCATATACAGGATTGATTGAATCCTTGACATCGTGGTTCATCCGATGAGATCATCGTGGACCATGTGGGATCCTACATGGATATCTAAAAGATATTGTTGGTTATTGGCCAGAGATATGTCTCGGTCATGTTTGCATGATTCCCGAACCCGTAGGGTCTACACACTTAAGGTTCGATGACGCTTGGGTTATAGGGAATGAATGTACCACTACAGGAATCAGCTTCTTTGTCGACTGCCATGGCAGTCGGCAAAGGCATGAATGGCAGTCGGCAAAGCTCTTTGCCGACTGCTAGCAGTCGTCAAACAGTCCGGCTGAATTAACGCCGGTAAAGGCCTTCTTTGCCGTCTGCTTCATAGAAGCAGTCGGCAAAGCTCTTTGCCGTCAGCCGTTTGCGGCCAGCAGACGGCAAAGAGCGTAGACGGCAGTGAGGTGAGGTGGGAGCCGTTAGGGGTTAACGGCGTGGTTTGCCGTCAGCCGGCAGACGGCAAAGATGCTAAGGTCTTTGCCTTCAGCTGGCGGACGGCAAAGAGGCCAAATAGGAGTCACTGGGAAGCTGCCACGTGGCCTTCTTTGCCGTCTGCCAGCACTCGGCAAAGACCTTAAACTCTTTGTCGTCTGCTGGCAGTCGGCAAAGACCTTAGCCTCTTTGCCGTCTGCTGGCAGTCGGCAAAGACCTTAGCCTCTTTGCCGTCTGCCAGCAGTCGGCAAAATGCCCAAATAGGCAACCAGTGTTCCCAGGTTGAACAGGGAGCTGCCACGTGGCCTTCTTTGCCGACTGCTTGCTGTCGGCAAAGCTCTTTGCCGTCTGCTAGCAGTCGGCAAATCTCTTTGCCGACTGCTAGCAGACGGCAAAGAGCCTATATAACCCCTGTTTTTAATTGAATTCATTCAATTTGACAGAAATTCATAGATATACACAGATAATACATATATACACAACAAGCATATCCAACAATATATTTCCTTAAGTCCAACATATATCCATATGACATAAGAAGTTTCCAACAACATATCCAACAATATATTTCCTCAAGTCCAACATATATCCATATGACATAAGAAGTTTCCAACAACATATCCAACAATATATTTCCTCAAGTCCAACATATATCCATATGACATAAGAAGTTTCCAACAACATATCCATAGTGACATACACATCCAAACAAGTTCCCAAACATGTTTTCATAAACAAAAAGGAAGCACAAGGAGAATATATGAGTCCATCAATGCAAGCTTCCTCATCTCAAGCAAATCTGCAAATTGGGAAAGATGAAAGTTAGAAGAAGAATAGCTAGAAGAGGAAAAGAAGAAAAGAAGAAGAAGAGGAAAATAAGAAGAAGATTGTATCTTCTCTTTCTTTCTCTCCTCCCCCAATTCTTTATCTTCTTCTTTTCCAACAAATGTAGTTAAAAAAGCCAATTTAGAGCTAAGCTAGGTAAATAGGTCATTTTGGAGATAAGCTAAGTTCAATGTATCATATTGGAGCTAACCTAGGTAAACTTGGTCATTTTGGAGCTAAGCTAAGTTAAATGGATCATATTGAAGCTAACCTAGGTAAACTTGGTCATTTTTGAGCTAACCTAGGTAAAAATGTCATTTTTTGCTAAGCTAGGTAAAAATGCTAAGTGTGTAGGTCAATTTAGAGCTAACTTAGGTAAATAGGTCATTTTGAAGCTAACGCGGGTAAAATGGATCATATTGTAGCTAACTTAGGTAAACTTGGTCTTTTTGGAGCTAACGTAGGTTAAATGGATCATATTGGAGCTAACATAGGTAAACTTGGTCATTTTGGAGCTAACCTGGCTAATTAGGCCATTTTTGACATAACTAAGCTTATTGTGTCATTTGTGGACTAAATAGGCTAAATTATGTCATAAATGGACTAAATAGGCTAAATAAGAGGAGGAGAAGAAGAAGAAGAAGAAGAAGAAGAATAAGAAAAGAAGAAGAATAAGAAAAGTTTTTTCTTATTCTTCTTCTTTTCTTATTCTTCTTCTTCTTCTTCTTCTTCTTCTCTTCCTATTCCTTCTTTTCTTCCTATTCCTTGATTTTCTTCATCTTATTATGCCATTTGTGGACTAAATAGGCTAAATTATGTCATAAATAGACTAAATAGGCTAAATAAGAGGAGGAAAAGAAGAAGAAGAAGAAGAAGAAGAATAAGAAAAGAAGAAGAAGAAGAAGAACATTTCTTCTTCTTCTTTTCTTATTCTTCTTCTTCTTCTTCTTCTTCTCTTCCTATTCCTTCTTTTCTTCCTATTCCTTGATTTTCTTCATCTTATTATGTCATTTGTGGACTAAATAGGCTAAATTATGTCATAAATGGACTAAATATGCTAAATAAGAGGAGGAAAAGAAGAAGAAGAAGAAGAAGAAGAAGAAGAAGAAGAAGAATAAGAAAAGAAGAAGAAGAAGAAGAAGAAGAAGAAGAAGAAGAAGAAATGTTCTTCTTCTTCTTCTTCTTCTTCTTCTTCTTCTTCTTCTCTTCCTATTCCTTCTTTTCTTCCTATTCCTTGATTTTCTTCATCTTATTATGTCATTTGGGGACTAAATAGGCTAAATTATGTCATAAATGGACTAAATAGGCTAAATAAGAGGAGGAAAAGAAGAAGAAGAAAAGAAGAAGAATAAGAAAAGAAGAAGAAATGTTCTTCTTCTTCTTCTTCTTTTCTTCTTCTTCTTCTTCTTCTTCTTCTTCTTCTTCTTCTTCTTCTTCTTCTTCTCTTCCTATTCCTTCTTTTCTTCCTATTCCTTGATTTTCTTCATCTTATTATGTCATTTGTGGACTAAATAGGCTTTTCCCACCCATGTCACGAGCATGTCCCCGGCCATATCGGCATTCTTTTTTTAAATAAAAAAATATACTTCTGGGATACGCGTATCGGAGCCATATCAGCTGTACCGGAGTATCGGTGCCGTCTGGAACGGCAACACGGCCATTCGTGACGTATCATCGCTTCAGAGATTAAATGTTCAATTTAATAAGAAATCAAAAAAATTCAGCAATTTCAGACCTTGCACACAAATTACGCACATCTAGTTGCCTAGTAAGCATTTACCAGTATGGTATTAGTAAGCTATAAGATTTGAATCAAAGTTAATACCGACTGTATCTTGTTAGCATAGCAACCGTTAATCTAAGCAGGCATAACTCTGAGGAAATGACTTCCTAGGTTCAAAAGCTTATGTACTATTCAAGAGTAATAAATATGCACCTACTTCAGGCTGGTTATGTTACTTTCAACAGTGGAGCTAACTATGGTAGTATAATCTGCCATTTTTTATCGAAGGCTACTTTTGGAGAGAATTTTTTTAATAGCACGACTATTACACGGAATGACTATAAATTCAGTATTGGACATTCATACATGCATTCTGTAGCATCCAACTACATTAGTAAACAAAATTGGTTCCAACTGAGCTAGACAGACAAGACAACTATCTAGTTCACTATAATTAGAATCCACCATCATAAGTTAGTATATCAAACTAATCTTTGTACTGGAGCTTGTTACTTGCAAAGCTGCTATTATCAAGAACTTGTTATTTAATTATACTTCGACATCTTGTACATCAGCTTGTTGTTTATACTTTGATACCTAGTTAAGCAAAGAACAGCAAACAATTCGAAATATAGTTTATTCACATAAGATCTGAAGGCATGAAACCAAGCTGCTCAATAATCATATCATTTGCACAAGGCAGAAGCTCATAAAGGAATACCTTAACACAGTAGCGGCATGAACCAGAATGAGGAGATAGGATCAGATAATATCAAGAAATAACTATTCCAAAGCAAGTAGGCATGCCATGTTTCAAAATAGATACATAGCTGACAGAACACCTATTTCTACTAGCATAATTTTCAAATTTCAGTGTGTATCTATAGCAAGATTCTTGCTGTTTACAAAGTACTAAACAGTGTAATGCTCAGTCAACCATTTTTTACACAGAAAAAAGAATACAAGAGAAGGCAGCACCTATGCTCTTCATAAATGGTTCTATGGCAGGAAGACCAATGACTCTGTCTCAAGTATTGCCCAATAACAAAAGACTAAGCTTCAGAATACAAAGGGCATGCAAAAGCTCAGTTCCAGGACATGTAAAAGCTTCCAGTAATTGTATGCATAAAAAGACTCACATTCAGGACATGCATACATAGGCCAAGTAAAATCTTAGTATGTATGTTTACTGCAGTTTCATTTGCATGAAGCATATAAGAAACGAAATGCTAAATAAGTTTCAATGTTCTCATAGCAGCAAGCAAGTATCCTAGACTTAACTACCAAGACTATTACCTCCACAGCTTGCTTGTGGTCGCGTACCCGCATTGCTGCTTTTTCCATGAACTTAGAATTCACTCCCAGCTGCATAAATAAAAGCGGAGACTTTTAAGCAATAAACCACAAGTCATTGGCAAATATATAATCATAAGATCATAAGCCAAATACCTAGCTGTTAATAGTTCGTACAGGCGTGGCGACACTGCTTTGGGCCGAGGACGTAGGCAAGGCACTACCCGGGGGAGATGGCGTAGTCGACGCTGCTTGGTGGAGAAGACAAAGAAGATGCAAGCTGCTCACAGAACAAAAAATCCCCAAAAAAAATATTTCAGTGAAAGCACAAAGTGAAAATTAGAGAACAGTTTGTAAGAATTACATATAGGAGAAAGCGCACGGTACTCAGCTAGCCTCATGACCCATTTCTTCCAAATTTTTTTCTACTTAGGAGAATAGCTTCCAATCTCCACTACTGAAAACTGATAAAACACAACCACATGTCTCGGGTTCGTCTCCCTCTATGGGTAACCTCAAAACATCAGAAACTACACCACACACCAGCACTACTACCAAACCTGGACGCAGAACCTAAACAATGAGCATCCAAAATGTTCTAATTATCTGCAACAAAACATCAGTCTTATTGCAGAGTGAATTTATTGCACTTGTAGATTCCAAAAAATGTAACTAAACTACAGGAGAAATGTAGAACAGAGGAACTAGAATTCTGCATATTATATTGTATCATCCAAGCTAAGATGGCAACGACAGCATCAAATTGGGTCATTAATTCACCATGGATCTTGTCTGCGTCTCCAAGCAGCTTTTGCATGTCCTTGCTGCGGTAACAAAGGGCATGGTGACCGTGGCGGGGCAGACGGGGCGAGGCGGGTGTGCGAGCTTACAGCGGCTGAAGGGGAGAGGCTGCCGGCGCGTGGAGGCGTTGGGGAGGTGGCCGGCGAGGTGAGGTCGCCGGGCGCGGCCTCCGGCGAAGGGGGCCGGCGACGGAGACGGGCGAGGCGAGCGACGGGGCTCCGGTCGAGCCGCGGTGCAGGGCCTCCGGGGCGGCGGTCGTTGGGCGCTAAAGTAGACCCCAGACTTGTCAGCCTTCTTGAGCTTCCCAGAGTTGAGCTCGACCAAAACACAGGCCAATGCCTGAGCTAACGAAGATGACACCCACACCATCTGCAGACCCAACAACAGTTTTTTGTCATCTTCATTAAAAAGAATAATCCATGAATTACTGATGGAGACAAAAATGAGGTAACAAGTAGTTTGGAGAGAAGCCAGGAGACAGTACCGGTGGAAATCATTGTAGCTGAATTGCTAGTCGACGGCCTGCATCAAGGAACACAAGAGACACATGGTTAGTACTACAGACAAACAAATGAAGCAGTTTTTAACGCCGATTAAAATCATACACACCAGCAGCGTGGCGAAGGTGGTTCCGTTCTGCTTTAGTGCTTGTAGAGGATGATGCAGAGCTTCAGCTCTTGTCAACGCCGAGCTTTTTGACCATATAATCTGAGCCATAAACAATCAAACAGCAAGAGAAGTACGTCAGCGCCACACATATAAGAATGAGCTGTGATTCTCTCCCTGCTGCAAACTGATACGATTAAAAACAATTAGTGAAGCTAGTATAGTTTGGTTCTCTGTAAGAGCCTTGGAAGTTTTTCGGTAACAATATTCAGTGAAGCAGCTGATGCCAAAGGCCTCGTGTAGGGTGGCTGAATGAGGTCTGGATAGAAGAACAAAATCACACTGGTAGTATCCACTACCAGACTCAGTTTACAGTTTGAGCCATCTTATTGGAACAGGTTTATTTGCATTACAATCAAAACATTGCACAAGCAGTCTGTCAAACAAATCAGTTAGCTTTGCTTGGAATCAAAGATGATAAAGAGATCTTGAGATTAATTTTTCTTCTCTCGGAATCAATATGCTTTTGCAGTGGGATTAGTTTACAATGAAAACAGCATGCCCAGCCTCTCTAGATTCTTCTCCCGTATTATCTTTTGATTGGAATACTTACTAACCCACATTGGCAACTTTTCTTTGCTCACTCATGCTGAAATTGGAACTGGACTGCATCATGCAATGAACCAAGCCTAACACTTACGCATCAGGGAAGCCTACTAGATGGAAACAGGGAGAGGGGGAGAGGTGTGGACGAGAAGGGATACCTTGCAATCTATGGCGTCAGGGTCACGCGGTTCCCTCCCGAGTCGAGAAGAAGCACACCTGGACGGCCTACAACATAGTGGAGTACAAGCCATGTGAAACAATACTGCTATGCTCAAAAAAATTGTTGAAGCTCGCTGGTACAGAGCATCAGATTGGAAATGTAAAAAGGGAACAACGGAAGTACACCTTGCTGTTGATGGCGGGGAAGAGGAGGGTGCCGGACTCCTGCATCTGGTAGAGCCACTTTTCGCCGGTGGTGGCCTCCTCGGAGATGCGGACGAGCCTCTCCTTCATCTTGCGGTACTTGTGGGCGTCGGTCTTGAGGCCGTCGCGGACGATGGGGGGGCACGACCTTGAACTCGGGGTTGTCGGTGACTCGGTGGACTCCGGTAGGGGGGCCTTGCCGGACTTGTGGAACTCCTCGGCCCTGACACCCTCGTGGATGAGCAGCGTGGCGTCGTCGACAATGAGGTCGGGGCCGCCGCCGACACCCCAGCCGAGGCAGCGGTCGGTGCACCACCAGTACTCCTCGAGTCGAGTCGCCATGGCTAGCTAGGGTTCCGGGCGCGCGCGAGGAGGGAGGGAGGGAAGGTTGGAGGAGGCTCCTTCTCCCCCCTCTGCCGGCGGATCCTGCCGGAGGAAGGCCTCCGCGCCGCCCTGCTCTGGGATCCGGCGCCTCGAGCCGTCCACGCCATGGGTAGAGGCCGGGACTGTCGGATCTGGCCGGAGAGGTTGAAGGAGCGGAGCGAGGGCACCATGGGGGCGTGCAGTGCGCCGGTGGAACTCGCCGGAGTCCACCGGTGTGGGCGGCGGCGGCAGCGGCGGCGGCGTGGAGTCTCGTGGGGAGGGAGAGAGGGACTCGCGTGAGGTGTTCTGTTCGATGGGGGCTTCTGTGTCTTTTTTTCTCATTCTTTTTCTTCTGTTCGGATGGATGGGCTGCGCGCGGGACGCCCGAAAATTATCAATGCGAGAGAGCGCGCGGGCACGAAATTAAGGCCCGAAAAGAGAGAGGGAGGAGGTGGGGGCAACGGCTTTTTTTTAACCCAAAAAAAAATAGCCCCACCTCATTGCCGACTGCCAGCAGACGGCAAAGAATCTTTGCCGTCTGCCAGCAGTCGGCAAAGAATTATTTGCCGTCTGCCAGCAGACGGCAAAGAGGGTAACCGTTAGCCCGCCCACGCCGTGACACTGTGGGCCCCCTCATATCTCTTTGCCGTCTGCTGGCAGATGGCAAAGAAATCTTTGCCGTCTGCCAGCAGACGGCAAAGAAGTGGCCGGTGTGACCTAGCCAGTGCAGTACCCCCATGGGGCCCACATTGGTCTTTGCAGTCTGCTGGCAGATGGCAAAGACCTCTTTGCCGTCTGCCAGCAGACGGCAAAGATCTGGCAGATAGCAAAGACCCTCTTTGCCATCAGCTGGTTCTTTGCCGTCTGCTTTGACAAGACAGACGGCAAACAGCCTCTTTGCCATCAGCTGGCAGACGGCAAAGATCTGGCAGATGGCAAAGACCCAGATTCCAGTAGTGTACGTGGTTACCAAATGTTGTTCAGAGTCCTGCATGTGATCCCGGACATCGTGAGGAGTTCCGGAATTGTCCGGAGGTAAAGATTTATATATGGGAAGTCATATTTTGTTCACCGTAGTGGTTTCGGGGTCACCGTTATTGTACCGGGACAACCGGAAGGTGTCCGGGGGTCCACCGGGTGGGGCCAGATACCCCGGTGGGCCAAGTGGACCAAGTAAGGGGGTGACCAGGCCCTGGTGAGCTGGTGCACCCCCAAGGGCCCAAGGCGCCTAGGGTTGTGAAACCCTAGGGGTGGGGGCGCGCCACCTGCTTGGGGGGCAAGTACCCCCCACCTGGCCGCCCCCACTCTAGATCTGATCTAAGGGGGGCGGCCCCTCTCCCTTGCCCCTATATAAAGAGAGGGGGTGGGAGGGCAGCCGTACCAAATCCCTGGCGTAGCCCTCCCCCTCTCCCAACTCCTCCTCCTCTCCCGCGGTGCTTGGCGAAGCCCTCCTCGAGTGCCACGCTCCTCCACCACCACCACGCCGTCATGCTGCTGTTGGACGGAGTCTTTCCCAACCTCTCCATCTCCCCTTGCTGGATCAAGGCGCGGGAGACGTCACCGGGCTGCACGTGTGTTGAACACGGAGGCACCGTTGTTCGGTGCTTAGATCGGATTCGGCCGCGATCTGAATCGCTTCGTGTACGACTCCACCGACCGTGTTCTTGCAACGCTTCCGCATCACGATCTTCAAATGTATGAAGATGCACTCCCCTCTCATTGCTTCTAACTCCATATATTGATCTTGGTGATGCGTACATTTTTTTTGAATTTCTGCAACGATCCCCAACATTAATTAGATGCTCTAGAGAGCTAAGTATGTACTTTGAATTTAATGTGATGATGAACTTCTATTAATTTGATCACTTATCTATCCATGAGGTTCTGTAATGGTTTTTGACACACTTAATTATATATAAATGCAAGCAGATGAACCGGCAATGGATGTACGGTGGCAAACACACCTCCGAGTACATTAATGGCGTGCATAATTTTCTCGAAGTGGCTGAGGCAAACAAGCAGAATGGTTTTATGTGCTGTCAATGCCCTAGTTGTGTGAATACGGGGTCTTTCTCTGACTCGAAAACCCTTCACACCCACCTGCTTTATAAGGATTTCATGCCACACTATAATGTTTGGACCAAGCACGGAAAAATAGGGGTTATGATGGAAGACGGTGAAGAAGAAGAGGAGGATGACAACTATGTGCCCCCGGAATACGGTGATGCTGCAACAGGGGATGTTGTTGAAGGTCAAGAGGAACCAGATGATGTTGGGCCCGATGATAATCTCCGCCGGGTCATTGTTGATGCAAGGAGACATTGGGAAAGTGAAAAGGAGAAGCAGAAGTTCGATCGCATGTTAGAGGATTACAAAAAAGGGTAGTACCCCAATTGCGAAGATGACAACACAAAGCTTGATACCGTACTGGAATTGCAGAAGTGGAAGGCAGAGAATCATGTGCCTGACAAAGGATTTGAGAAGCTACTGAAAATATTGAAGAAGAAGCTTCCAAAGGATAACAAATTGCCCGATAGTACGTACGCAACAAAGAAGGTTGCATGCCCTCTATGACTAGAGGTGCATACGATACATGCATGCCCTAATGACTACATCCTCTACCGCGGTGCATACCGTGATTTGAACGCATGCCCGGTATGCGGTGCATTGCAGTATAAGATCAGACGAGATGACCCTGGTGATGTTGACGGCGAGCGCCCAAGGAAGAGAGTTCCTGCCAAGGTGATGTGGTATGCTCCTATAATACCACGGTTGAACCGTCTGTTCAGAAACAAACAGCATGCCAAGTTGACGCGATGGCACGCAGAGGACCGTAAGAAAGACGGGAAGTTTAGAGCACCCGATGACGGGTCGCAGTGGAGAAAAATTGAGAGAACGTACTTGGAGGAGTTTGCAGGTGACGTAAGGAACATATGGTTTGGTTTAAGCGCGGATGGCAATAATCCTTTTGGGCAGCAGAGCAGGAATCACAGCACCTGGCCTGTCACTCTATGTATCTATAACCTTCCTCATCGGCTGTGCATGAAGCGGAAGTTCATTATGATGCCAATACTCATCCAAGGCCCTAAGCAACCCGGCAACGACATTGATGTGTACCTAAGGCCATTAGTTGAAGAACTTTTACAACTGTGGAATGGACAAGGTGTTCGTGTGTGGGATGAGGCCAATCAGGAGGAATTTGACCTACATGTGTTGCTGTTTGTAATCATCAATGATTGGACTGCTCTCAGTAACCTTTCAAGACAAACAAACATGGGATACCACGCATGCACGCACTATTTAGATGACACCGAAATTATATACCTGGACAAATGCAGGCATAATGTGTACCTGGGGCGTCGTCTATTTCTTCCGACCAACCGTCAATGTCGATAGAAAGGCAAGCATTTCAAAGGCGAGGCAGATCAACGGAAGAAGCCCGCCATGTGTACCGGTGATCACGTACTTGTTATGGTCAATGATTTACAAGTAATCTTTGGAAAGGGTCCCAGCGGACTATCTGTTCCGAATGACGATGAGGGGCGCGCACCCATGTGGAAGAAGAAATCTATATTTTGGGACCTACCGTACTGGAAACACCTAGAGGTCCGCTCTTCAATCGACGTGATGCATGTGATGAAGAACCTTTGCGTGAACCTGCTAGGCTTCTTGGGCGTCTATGGGAAGACACAAGATACACCGGAGGCACGGGAGGACCTACAACGTTTGCACGAAAAAGACGGCATGCCTCCAAAGTAGTATGAAGGTCCTACCAACTACGCTCTTACCAAAGAAGACAAAGAAATCTTCTTTGCATGCCTGCTCAGTATGAAGGTACCGTCTGGCTTCTCATCAAATATAAAGGGAATAATAAATATGGAAGAGAAATGTTCCAGAACCTAAAGTCTCATGATTGCCACATGATTATGATGCAACTGCTTCCGGTTGCATTGAGGGGGCTTCTACCAGAAAACGTCTGATTAGCCATTGTGAAGCTATGTGCATTCCTCAATGCAATCCCTCAGAAGGTGATCGATCCAGAAATCATACCAAGGCTAAGGAGTGATGTGGCGCAATGTCTTGTCAGTTTCGAGCTGGTGTTCCCACCATCCTTCTTCAATATCATGACGCACGTCCTAGTTCATCTAGTCGACGAGATTGTCATTCTGGGCGCCGTATTTCAACACAATGTGTTCCCCTTTGAGAGGTTCATGGGAGTCCTATAGAAATATGTCTGTAGCCGCGCTAGGCCAGAAGGAAGCATCTCCATGGTCCATCAAACAAAGGATTTCATTGGGTTTTGTGTTGACTACATTGCTGGCCTTAAGAAGATTGGTCTCCCTAAATCACGGTATGAGGGGAGACTGATTGGAAAAGGCATGCTTGGAGAAGACTCAATAATATGCAGGGACGGGCATTCTTGGTCTGAAGCACACTACACAGTTCAACAGAGCTCTACCTTGGTGACTCCGTCAGTCGATGAACACAAGAACAGTCTGCGCTCCAAACACCCGGAGCAGTGTGACGACTGGATTACATGTGAACACATCAAGACTTTCGGCAGTTGGTTGGAAACACGTCTCTGAGGTGACAACACTGTTTGTGATGACTTGTACTCATTGTCCAGGGGACCATCTTCGACTGTATTGACTTACAAAGGATACGAGACAAATGGGAATACATTTTACACGATCGCCCAAGATCAAAAGAGCACCAACCAAAACATCGGTGTCCGCTTTGATGCAGAAACCAAGAAGGGAAAGGACACGTATTATGGTTACATAGTGGACATATGGGAACTTGACTATGGACATGATTTTAAGGTCCCTTTGTTTAAGTGCAAATGGGTCAATCTGTCAGGAGGCGTGGTACAGGTAGACCCAGATTACGGAATGACAACAGTGGATCTGAACAATCTTGGGTACACAGACGAACCGTTCATCCTAGCCAATGATGTGGCGCAGGTTTTCTATGTGAAGGACAAGTCTACCAAACCCAGAAATATAAAAGATAAGGAAGCGACATACGATGAGCCAAAGCGCCACATATTTCTTTCAGGAAAAAGAGACATCGTGGCAGTGGAGGGCAGGACATACATTTCCGAAGATTATGAAAAGTTTCATGAAATTCCTCCCTTCAGTGTCAAGGTTGACCCAAGCACCCTGATAAACGATGAAGATTATCCAAGGTTATGGCGCAATAAGCAAAGGACACAAGCGAAGAAAAAGTGAAGACTTTCTCTCCACATCTATTATGATGATGCCTTTGATCTAGAATACAACTATAGTTACATGTGAAGAAATGAAATGCCTGTTGTAACAGACGAGTTTCCGTATGAAACCCTGATACCTCGAAAGAGATTGTCCGTTTTGTACACGAAGTGCATCCAGTTTTTGTCGTAATCCTCTCTAATTTTTTGCACATGCTATGTGGGTTAAATGATGATACCATGCCAACTTTCAACCTTTTAAGAGTTCATTTGAAATGCTTTTCAAATTCAAGGTCTTATCTCTCAAAAAATTAAGTAAATGCATGAAAAATAACAAATGATGTCAGAAAGGGTTGAAAAATGATGATGTGGCTTTGAATGGTGCATTTTGAACATAGAAAAATTATGTAGTTCAAAGGAGTTAAAAAATGAAATCCCTTTCTAACAGATGAGTTTTCGTGTGAAACCCAGATACGTCGAAACAGATAGTCCATTTTGTACACGAAGTGCATCCAGTTTTTGCCATAACCCTCTCTACTTTTTTGCACATGCTATGTGGGTGTAATGTCAGGACCCCGATCGTAAGTCACACAGGTCTAGCCTGTAACACATCATATCACTTTGCCGCCTCACGCACGGTATCCCAACGGGTGCCACCTTACCTGGCCCGGGACCGTTTGCGCATGTTGGCACACATATATGATAGTGTCGCTAGCATCCATATGACAGAGAACCCGGGCCGACATGACTAGTTATAAACCAAAAGTGTCACTAAATTACAGAGACATGCACACATATATGATAGTGTCGCTACAAGGACTTACAGGAACAACGCATGACATTTCCCCTAAGGGACAGACACAGGAACGAAGAAGGACACATGCTGGCCAGCCTAAGTGTTCCGGAGCTGTAGCAAGCTACCAAGGCTCAGTGGAAGCACTAGGAGACATTTCCCTGTAAGATAGGCTACCAAGGGTAAACAACTAGGTGTCGGATCCCACACATAGCAATACACATTACATGTACGCATAACATGCAAGTATGTGTTGTACAACATGGCATCACAACATAACTCAACAACTCATATAGATAAAGGCCCAGAAGAGCCATCAAAACATTTATTACAAACAGAGGTCACATGACCCAACATTCAGAGCATACAGGCAACGGAAGCATAACATGTCCGAGTACAGACAACAACAAATGAAAAAGGTTGAGAAGCCTGACTATCTACAAGACCCTCCCAACGTTACAAGATCGTAGCTGAGGTAACAAGCTAAATGGCGAAGTCCACGCGGAATCACTAGCGAGACTGAAGTCTCTCTGCAAAAACAAAAATTAAGCAAACATGAGTACAAAGGTACTCAGCAAGACTTATATCAGAACTAGGTACATATGCATCAGTATCGACAAAGGGGTGGTGGAGTTTGACTGCAACAAGCCAGCTTTGACTCGGTGGCTATCCTGAACTACAACTGCGAGTAACTCTTTTGAGGTGGCGCACACGAGTCCACATATTCACCAATCAATACACCACTATGGATCCGCTCCCGTCTCCCTACGAGAAGGCCATCCATAGCACTCACGCTTATCTTGCGCGTTTTAGAGTATCCACTTCCACTTGTCTATGAACTGTTATAGGCAACCAAGAAGTCCATTACCGCGGACACGACTATTCGAATAGATCATATATAACCCTGCAGGGGTGTACTTCTTCACACATGTTTCCACCACTTAGCGTCTGCACACGACATGTGCTCGGCAGACTTCAAGCGAAAGCCGACGTGGGTGTAGACCACGACCTAACCAACCACTCAAGTCTCTAGTCCAGGTTTATCGCCTATTTGGGTTCCATCCGTGGGGAGATCCGGCTGGGGTGTCGCTCAAGGCCCCAAACGATGTGTACAGGGTTCCCACGTCACCAAACGGCGTCCGGTAAACCGTGCCACGTACCTGCCGCGTCACAGCCCACCCCGAGGGTCAGCGCTGCGCACGACCTCCAGGAAACTACAAACACCATAAACTAGTTGCAACTCCTGGACAGAGAACAAGGGCAGTCAATAAGTCGAGCGGGGACATATTTCAGGGCCCAACGTGTGGTAGTAGCTGTTCATGGATCAACCAACACAGAACTCAGTTCCTGAGGACGGCTTCAATGAGACAACCCACCATGTACTCCTACATTGCCTCTCATCGCTACCTTTACCAAATCGTGTTCACACACTTAGCTCTCAAAAGTAGAACATGTTCACCACATTCCAATTCATCCTCGATGAATCAGACCTGACACAACTCTAAGCAATAGCAGGCTTAACCAGAAAGCATGAATGAGTAGGAACAACATGGCTCAAACAACTCCTACTCATACTAGTGGGTGTCAACTATTTACTGTGGCAATGACAGGTCATGCAGTGGAAAGGGGTTCAACTACCGCGGCAGGTAACAGTTGTAGCGTTGTTGTCCTAATGCAGTAAAAGAGAGCAAGAGCGAGAGAGTGGGATTGTATCGGAATGCTCAATGGGGTTTTTCTTGCCTGGCACTTCTGAAGATAGAACTGTGTCTTCATCAGTGTCATCGATCACATCGTCGGAACCACGTCTATCAACAAACACCGGCAACAGAGAAAGAACACAATCAATGCAATGCGACAATATGATGGATGATCATGACATGGCAATATGCTGTTGATTGAGCTAATGCAACTTCAACCATATTAAATGAA
Source organism: Secale cereale (assembly GCA_902687465.1). Lineage (NCBI taxonomy): Eukaryota > Viridiplantae > Streptophyta > Magnoliopsida > Poales > Poaceae > Secale > Secale cereale. The sequence goes on from LR738715.1 coordinate 823,737,297, forward strand.
GTTGGTTTGAACCAAAGGTTCAAATTTGAAACTCCATATGTGATTATTCAAATGCCATTTATTCAAATTGTCCTAAACAGTGGCTGCAAGTCATTCAAACATGCATGAAAATGCCATAAACAGATTCCTTGGAATTTTCTGATCAATTTTCATATATGATTTATTTTCATCTGATTTATAGATTATTTTCTGTGATTTTTAGAAATTTTGGCTATTTTCTGAAATAAATAAATCATTTCTGATTTATTTTAAATTCCAGAAAATACTTATTACATCAGCATGATGTCACTGTGATGTCAGCAGTCAACAGTTGCTGGTCCAGGTCAAACCTGACCAGTGGGGCCCACTGGTCAGTGACACTGCTAATTAACAGGGTTAATTAGTACTAGTTAATCCTAAACTATAATTAGACAGGGCAGGGCCCACACGTCAGTGACCAACTGACTAACCAATTAATTATTACTAATCTAGGTTAATTAACAGGGCGGGCCCGCAAGTCAGTGAGAGAGAGGGGGCAGTCAAACCGGGCAGTGGGGTCAACCCACGCCGGTCAACGGGTCAAACCCGCCGGCGAGGCCTGAGACGGTGGTTGTGCTCGGAAATCGCCCTCCGGCGACCAAAATGACCGCGGAGACTATCTACGTGAAGCCCGCGTTCCCGCGCATCCGTTGCGGCAAGCGGCAGTTGCTGGGGCGGCCGGAGTTCGTCGGAAATGAGCTCGCGGCGGCGGCCGACGATCGGGCATCGACGGAGTCGATGCTGTGGTGCACGAGGGGAGAAGATGGTGGTTGCTGCGGGCTCGTGGAGGTGCGCTGAGCGCGATAGAGTGCTTGGAGGCGTGCTTTGCTAGCTCTGTCCATGGCAGCATCATGACCGGCGGCAAGGAGCTCCGGTCACGGCGGGAATGGCGTTACGGCAAGGGGGCAAGCAACAGGAGGGAGGGGAAAGACGGCGAGGCTCACTGGGAGGTCGGAGCGCAGCTCAGTGGGCTCGGGGACGACCTGGAAGCGGCGAATTCGTCGATGGCGTCCGGCGGTCATGCGGAGAAGACAAGCTCGAGGACGAGGCCTCAGGGCGTCCGGGGTCCTGTGGTTCGCCGTAGAGGTCCACGGCAGCGAGGCGGAGCTCGGGGGCTCGTCGGAGAGGCGAGGGGGAGGCTGTGGCTGCGGTGGCTTTGGACGGTCGCGACGACGCGTTCGAGTGCGTGCGAGGGAGAGAGCCAGGAGAGGGGAGAGAGATCGAGGGAGAGTGAGAGAGGTCCAAGGGGTGGCGTGGCGCTGCGAGAGACGTCCAGGGGGAGCAGGAGGCAGCCAGGCAGGGTGGAGGTGGACGCACGGCGATGCGCGCGCGTCGGGCACGCGCCCGTCCTCCTAGCGCAGTGGGGAGGACGACAGGAGCTGCGCTGGGTGGGCTGGGCCGGCCTGCAACAGTGCTGGGCCAAAGGTGAGTTCTCTCTCTCTCTCCTTTTTTTCTATTTCTCTTTCTGTTTTCTATTTTTGATATTTGTTTTGGCTTTAACAAAAATGCCAGAGCATTTTCAAAAATCATGAGACCGCTTCTGGCCACTGTTTGGATTATTTCCACCAGCCAACATTTCAGTCCATGAATATTTGGACATTTAAAATAATATATAAAATTTAAATGTCCAAATGCAAATAAGGTATGATTTAATTCAGTGCCCAAAATGTTCTACAAAAATGTTCACTAATTTAGGTTTGGTCTCAAAACCTTGCCAAAATTATCAAACATTGATGAAGGCATTTTGGGTCATTGGAAATGATTTTATTCTTGACCCTAGTTGAAAACATTTGGTGCTAGGGTTTGAACATCCCCATTTCAACTTTTTGTGAAAAGTAAACATGATGCAACACCAGATGCTAGCACTAGGCAATAATAGAAGCTAGGGATGTGACATGAAATGATGATACCATGCCAACTTTCAACCTTTTCAGAGTTCATTTGAAATGATTTTCAAATTCAGGGTCTTATAGCTCAAAAATCCAGTAAATGCATGAAATATAACAAATGAAGTCAGAAAGGGTTGAAAACTCATGATGTGGCTTTGAATGGTGCATTTTGAACACAGAAAAAGTCTGTAGTTCAAATAAGTTCAAAAAAATGAAATCCCTTTGTCACAGATGAGTTTTCGTCCGAAACCGTGATACCTCGAAACAGATAGTCCGTTTTGTACACGAAGTGCATCCAGTTTTTGACGTAACCCTCTCTACTTTTTTTCACATGCTATGTGGGCGAAATGATGATGCCATGAGAACTTTCAACCTTTTTAGAGTTCATTTGAAATGCTTTTCAATTTCAGGGTCATTTAGCTCAAAGAATGATCTGGAAAACTTTTATGAAACTCTAATAACAAAAATAATAAACTAAAAGAGTGAACTAGAAACTTTAATGAAACTCTAATAGAAAAAGAATGAACTAGAAAACTTTAAAGAAACTCTAATAGCTAAAGGAATCAACCAAAAAGCTTTTATAAACCTCTAGTATTATTGAAACTAAAATTATATAAAATTTATGCAACTAAAATTATCAAAATATTTTATGTTCAAAACATTAAAAGAAAAAAGAATTATCGTAAAATAAATAAAAAGAAAAAAAGAAAAGAAAATAAATAATTGAATAAAAATAAAATAAATAAGTAGAAACAAAATAAACTTTAATAAAGTAAAATAAATAAACTTTAATAAAATAAATAAAAATAGCAACAATAAGTATTTTGTTGAAAGTCAATAGTAAGTATTTTGTTGAAAGTCGAAACAAAATTAAAAAATAAAGGAACAAATAAAATAAAAAAATAATAGAAATGTGCCACCTACTGGGCCACCACGGCCTGAATACGACTAGAAACCCAACCATGGGCCAGGATTCAGGCCCGCAGCAGGCCCAGTAGGCCAACAGGCACACGGTCACAATTAGGCCCGAAAGCCTACAGTTGAGAGGAGCTCGAGAGGGTGGGCGCAACAGCGCTTATAAACCACTCTCGAGCTCTCTCAACTAGCAGGGTGGGACTAAACTTTCGGCCGTGATGCGGGCAGCACTAGGACATTGGTCCTGGTTGGTGCAGCCAACCGGGACCAACGGCCTCTGCTTCCCGCCATTTGGGCTGATGAAAAGAGACCTTTGGTCCCTGTTGGTGGCACTAACCGGTTCTAAAGGGGGGTATTCGTCCCGGTTTGTGCCACGAACCGGGACCAAAGGGGTGTGTATATAAACAACACTTAGAGATTTTTCAGTTTTCATCCGCCATTTGCCCCCCGACGACGCCGAGCAAATCGACGCCGCCAGGCTCCTCCTCCTCGCCGTCGTAGCGCCCTGCCCCATCGCCGTCGCCACGCAGCCCACGCCGTCTCGTCGTCGCCGGCCCGTCGTCGCCGCCCCGCGCAGCCCCGTGTTACTTCTCGAGCTTGAGTTGTATTCCCTCGAAGAGGAAAGGGTGATGCACCATAGTAGCGTAAGTATTTCCAACAGTTTTTGAGAACCAAGGTATCAATCCAGTAGGAGACCACGCGAGAGTCCCTCGCACCTGCACAAACAAATAAGAACTTCGCAGCTAACGCGATAAGGGGTTGTCAATCCCTTTATGGTCACTTACGAAAGTGAGATCTGATAGAGATGATAGTTTGATATTTTTGGTATTTTTGGATATAAGAACATAAAGTAAAAGCGGAAAACTAAATTAGAATGTAGATTGATATGTTGAGAATAGACCCGGGGGCCATAGTGTTCTTTAGTGGCTTCAATCATGATAGTGATATTCTATGGTGGGTAAACAAATTACTGTCGAGCAATTGATATAAAAGTGAATAATTATGAGACTCTCTAGGCATTATCATTATATATAGGCAGCACGTCCAAGACAAGTAGACAGAAACGATTCTGCATCTACTACTATTACTCCACACATCGACCGCTATCCAGCATGCATCTAGATTATTAAGTTCATAAGAACAGAGTAACTCCTTAAGCAAGATGACATGATGTAGAGGGATAAACTCAAACATAGTGATATAAACCCCATCTTTTTATCCTCGATGGCAATAATACAATACATGCCTTGCTGCCCCTACTGTCACTAGGAAAGGACACCGCAAGATTGAACCCAAAGCCAAGTACTTCCCGCATTGCAAGAACTATAGATCTAGTAGGCCAAACCAAACCAATATTTCGAAGAGACTTTCAAGGATATTATAATCATATATAAAGAGTTCAGAGAAGTACCAAATATTTCTCGATAATCTTGGTCATAAACCCACAATTCATCGGATATCGACAAACACACCGTAACAAGAGATTACATCGAATAGATCTCCCAGAAGACCGAGGAGAACTTGGTATTAAGATCCAAAGAGAGAGAAGAAGCCATCTAGATACTAGCTATGGACCCGAAGGTCTGTGGTAAACTACTCACAAATCATGGTGAGGCGATGATGATGATGTAGAAGCACTCCATGGAAGATCCCTCCTCTGGCGGAGCTCCGGAACAGGCCCTGAAATGGGATCTCACGGGAATAGAAGGTTACGGCGGTGGAACTAGGGTTTTCACTATTGTTCTGATGGTTTCGGAGTACGTAGATATATATAGGAAGAAGGAGGGCACCGGGGGCCAAACGTGGGGCCCACGAGGCGGGGGGCGCGCCTTGTAGGGCGGCGCCCCCCACCCTCGTGGATGCCATGTGTGCCCTCTTCCGTGGTTCTCAAGTCTCCCGTGCGTATTTTGCTCCAAAAATGTCTCTCCCGAAGTTTCATTCCGTTTGGACTCCGTTTGATATTCTTTTTCTGTAAAACCCTGAAATAGGCAAAAAACCGCAATATGGACTGAGCCTTTGGGTTAATAGGTTAGTCCCAAAAATAATATAAAAGTGTATAACAAAGCCCATTAAACATCCAAAACATCATAAATAATAACATGGAACAATAAAAAATTATAGATATGTAGGAGACGTATCAAGCATCCCCAAGCTTAATTCCTGCTCGTCCTCAAGTAGGTAAATGATAAAAATGGAATTTTTGATGTGGAATGCTAACCAACATAGTTTTTCAATGTAATTCTCTTAATTGTGGCATGAATGTTCAGATCTGAAACAGTCAAGACAAAAGTCTATATTGACATAAGAGATAATAATACTTCAAGCATACTAACAAAGCAATCACGTCAAAATACTATGGCTAAAGAAAGTTATCCCTACAAAATCATATAGTCTGGCTATGCTCCCTCTTCATCACACAAAATATTCACATCATGCACAACCCCGGTTTCCGCCAAGCACTTGTTTTCATACTCTATTCTTTCAAACCTTTCAACTTTCACGCAATACATGAGCGTGAGCCATGGACATAGCACTATGTAGAATAGAGAGGTGGTTGTAGAGAAGACAAAAAGGAGGGAGATAGTCTCACATCAACTTGGCATATCAACGGGCTATGGAGATGCCCATCAATAGATATCAATGTGAGTGAGTAGGGATTTACATGCAACGGATGCACTAGAGCAAAAAATGTATGAAAGCTCAACAAAAGAAACTAAGTGGGTGTGCATCCAACTTGCTTGCTCATGAAGACCTAGGGCATTTTAGGAAGCCCAACGTTGGAATATACAAGCCAAGCTCTATAATGAAAATTCCCACTAGTATATAAAAGTGACTAAACATGAGACTCTCTATCATGAAGAACATGGTGCTACTTTGAAGCACAAGTGTGGAAAAAGATAGTAGCAATTGTCCCTTTTTCTTTTCTTTTTCTTTTTCTTTTTTTGGGCCTTTCTTTTTCTTTGGCCTTTCTTTTCCTTTTTTTGGAGAAGCTTTCTTAATTTAGCCTTTCCTCACATGGGACAATGCTCTAATAATGATGATCATCACACTTTCATTGATTTACAACTCGATACTACTACTCGATACTAGAACAAGGTATGACCTATATGAATGCCTCCAGTGGGATGTGCAATGAATCAAGAGTGACATGTATGAAAAATTATGAATGGTGGCCTAGCCACAAATACGATGTCAACTACATGATCATGCATGGCAATATGACAATATGAAGCGTGACATATGAACGAAATGGTGGAAAGTTGCGCATGGCAATATATCTCGGAATGGCTATGGAAATGCCATGATAGGTAGGTATGGTGGCTGTTTTGAGGAAGATATATGGTGGGTGTATGGTACCGGCAAAAGTTGCACGGTACAAGAGAGGCTAGCAATGGTGGAAGGGTGAGAGTGCGTAATATCCATGGACTCAACATTAGTCATAAGAACTCATATACTTATTGCAAAAATTTATGAGTCATCAAAACAAAGCAATCAACGCATGCTCATAGGGGGGAGGTTGGTAGGAGTTAACCATCGCGCACCCCCGACCTCCACACAAAGGATGACACTCTACAAATACCTCATGCTCTAACTTCGTCACATAGCGGTTCACCATACGTGCATGCTACGGGAATCACTAACTTTAACACAAGCATTTCTCAATTTCATAATAACTTCACTAGCATGACTCTAATATCACTATCCTAATATCTCAAAACAATTATCAAGCATCCAACTTCTCATCATATACAATACACTTAGTGTGAAAGTTTTTACTACATTGATCTCGGATGCCTATCATGTTAAGGCTAGTTTTAGAGCCAAAGCACATTACCATGCAGTTTTAACAGACTCTCAAAAGGATATAAGGGAAGCATGAGAGATCAACAATTTCTACAAAATATAATCACCACCCTGCTCTAAAAGTTATAAGTGAAGAACTAGAGCAAAAACTATTCAACTCAAAAGATATAAGTGAAGCACATAGAGTGTTCTAACAATTCCTAGGACATATTTAACTCTCTCAAAAAGGTGTGTCCAGCAAGGATAATTATGGCAAACTAACAAGCAAAATCTCAAATTATACATGACGCTCCAAGTAAAACACATATCATGTGGTGAATAAAGATATAGCTCCGAGTATAGTTACCGATAGATGAAGACGAAAGAGGGGATGCCTTCCCGGGGCATCCCCAAGCTTAGGATCTTGGTTGTTCTTGAATTTTACCTTGGGGTGCCTTGGGCATCCCCAAGATTAGGCTCTTGCCACTCTTTTTTCCATAGTCCATCAAAGCAATACTCAAAACTTGAAAACTTCACAACACAAAACCTAGACAAAAATCTCGTGAGCTCCGTTAGTATAAGAAAACAAACCACTACTCAAAGGTGCTGCAATGAATTCATTCTTTGTTTATATTGATGTTAAACCTACTGTATTCCAATTTCTCTATGATTCATACTTGCCAATACTACTCATAGATGCATTGAAATAAGCAAACAACACACGAAAAACAGAATCTGTCAAAAACAGAACAATCTATAGTAATCTGTAACTTTCGCATACTTCTGTAACTCCAAAAAAATTGAAATAAATTGGTACAAGTGAGGAATTTGTATATTAATTATATTTAAAAAGAATCAAATAAATAGCACACTCCAGTAAAATCTGATGACCATTCTAGCGAGCGCTAACGATTCTGTTTTTCACAGCAAGATCATATAAACTTCACACAAGTCTCCCCAAAGGTTCTACTTGGCACAAACACTAATTAGAACACAAAACCACATCTAAACAGAAGCTAGATGCAATATTTATCCCTAAACAGAAGAAAAACAAAAAAAAATATATAATTGGGTTGCCTCCCAACAAGCGCTATCGTTTTACGCCCCTAGCTAGGCACGATACAAAGATAGATATAGGTATTGCCATCTTTGGAAGGCAATCCATAAGTGGCTCTCATAATAGATTCATATGGTAATTTGATTTTCTTCCTAGGAAAGTGTTCCATGCCATTCCTTAACGGAAATTGGAATCTAATATTTCCTTCCTTCATATCAATAATTGCACCAATCGTTCTAAGGAAAGGTCTACCAAGAATAATAGGACATGAAGGATTGCAATCTATATCAAGAACAATGAAATCTACGGGAACATAATTACTATTGGCAACAATAAGAACATCATTAATCCTTTCCATAGGTTTCTTAATAGTGGAATCCGCAAGATGCAAATTTAAAGAACAATCATCAAGCTCATGGAACCCTAGCAAATCACACAAAGTTTTTGGGATAGTGGAAACACTTGGACCCAAATCACACAAAGCAAAGCATTCATGATCTTTAATTTTTATTTTAATAGTAGGTTACCACTCATCATAAAGCTTTCTAGGGATAGAAACTTCTAATTCAAGTTTTTCTTCATAAGATTGCATCAAAGCATCAACTATGTGTTTTGTAAAAGCTTTACTTTGACTATAAGCATGCGGAGAGTTTAGTACGGATTGCAACAAGGAAATACAATCAATCAAAGTACAATTATCATAATTGAATCCTTTGAAATCCAAAGTAGTGGGTTCATAACTATGCAAAGTTTTAATCTCTTCACTCCCACTTTTAACAATTTTAGCATCAAGATCTAAAAACTCCGAATCATTGGGACACCTTAAAGTAGACTCATCTCCAATCCTATCTTTATCAAGATTCATACTAGAAAACAAGGATCTAATAGGAGACACATCAATAACTTTCAGATCTTCATCTTTATTTTCATGATAACTAGAAGAACACACTTATACATAATTCTCACTTTTAGCACGCATCCTAGCGGTTCTTTCTTTGCATTCATCAATGGAAATTCTCATGTCTTTGAGAGACTCATTGATATCATGCTTAGGTGGGATAGATATAAGTTTCAAAGAATCAACATCATGAGTAATTATATCCACACTTTTAGCCAATTCATCAATTTAAGTTATTTTTCTTCAAGCATAGCATTGAAATTCTTTTGCGAAATCATAAACTCCTTAACACTAGTTTCAAATTTAGAAGGAATCTTTCCATAAGAGTTATTGTAGGAATTTCCATAATTACTAGAGGAATTACTAGGAAAAGGCCTAGGATTAAAGTTCCCTCTATAAGCAATGTTACCAAAATTATTCCTACCAACAAAATTCACATTGAAAGATTCATTATTATTTCAGTCAAAGTGGACAAAGGCATATCATTAGGACCAGAAGAAGCACTCTTCGCAGAAAATAATTTCATAAGTTCATCCATCTTTCCACTCAAAACACTAATCTCTTCAATAGCATGTACTTTTTTACTAGTTGATCTTTCGGTGTGCCATTGAGAATAATTAACCATAATATTATCTAGGTTTTTGGTAGCTTCTCCTAAGGTAGTTTCCATGAAAGTGCCTCCTACGGCCGAATCTAAAAGATTTCTAGAAGCGAAATTCAAGCCAGCATAAAAGTTTTGAATAATCATCCATAAGTTCAAACCATGCGTAGGGCACCCATCACTAATTTCATTCTCTCCCAAGCTTGTGCAATATGCCCATGATCTAGTTTCTTAAAATTCATAATATCGTTTCTAAGAGAGATGATCTTAGCAGGAGGGAAATACTTAGAGATAAAAGCATCTTTGCACTTATTCCACGTATCAATACTATTTCTAGGCAAAGAGGAAAACCAAGTTTTAGCACGATCTCTCATTGAAAATGGAAATAACTTCAATTTAACAATATTGTTATCCGTATCCCTTTTCTTTTGCCTATCACGCAATTCAACAAAGTTGTTTAGATGGGTAGCGGCATCTTCACTAGGAAGGCCAGAAAATTGATATTTCATGACAAGATTCAATAGAGCAGCATGATTCAGCATCGGTAATAGGAGCAATCGGAGTGCTAATAAAATCATTATTGTTGGTATTGGGGAAGTCACACAATTTGGTATTGTTCGGAGCCATAGTGACAAGCCAGCAATCCAACACACAAGCAAACAAGAAGCGAGCGAATGATAAACACATGGCAGAAGAAGGGCGAATAAAACGGCAAGGGTGAAGTGAGGGAGAGGAAAACGAGAGGCAAATAAATGTAATGCGAAGGATAAGGTTTGTGATAGGTACTTGGTATATGACTTTTGCGTAAGCGTTGTAACACTCCAAATTTTTGGATTCGAATTCTTCCAAACTTTTGGTCTTTTGGGAGTGGGATATTTGATCTTCTCTTGAAACCCCTTTATAAAAACTTTTCTGGCCAAAGTGTGAGTGTTCTTCTCAAGCTTGATTCTGGTCTTGAAGGTTTTCTTCTTGTGTTTGCTCAAACACAAGTTGTTCTTCAAAAGGGTTTGTTTGATTCTTTTCCCTCCATGAGTATCCATCTTATAAGAATCTTGGACTTGTCTTCCCTCTCAAACTTTTCTCTTACCATGGCACCCAATGAAAGTATTTCTCTCCAAGACCTCCTCTTCACCTTGAAACAAGTCTCTCATTAATTCCAGTAAGTTTCAACCTTATTGGAATTTTTCTTGTAATTATTTTGCACCAAAAACAATTTATGTCCTTTGAAATGAACCATGGTGATTTACAAAGGAACCACCATGTTCATTTTGATATTTGATTCCAAACCAACTCCCCTGGATAGTCCTTAGTATCCACAACCTAGACCCATCTTGTTTCACTGGTCCATAGTTCAAAATTTTCAAATTTCATTTGGTGCAAGTTTGGACCAGATTTGCAAATTTTGGTGAAATTCATATTTTTCTTCTTCCTAAAAAATCTGTGAAAATTCAGGCAGCCTCTAGATGCATCAAGAGACCACTCCACCAAATATCAGCTCTAGAAAGATTTTCCACATGCCAAAATCATTTCGTCAAACACCTGGCGTGCACTGTTTCTGTCAGTTTCAGAAAAGTTAACTAAACTTAACAGGCGATAGTGCAGCTTCGTCAGTTTCGTCAGAAGACGTTCGTCAATCTCACCAGTGCCTCTTTGGATCTATGCTGCACTGCACCTCTCTCTTATCCAGAGCACTGCACGCGCACATGGCTGGTTCTTGGCATCGGTGGCACCCTGGCCCGCCCACGCCGGCGTCTTCCGCGGCAGCCGAGCCACCCGTGGCGGCCGACAGGGGGCACCCTACGGCACAACGCCGTTCGGCACCGCCCAAGCCGCCTGGGAGCTCGCGTGGCCTTCTCCTTGCCAGCGCACGCCTGCGGCACCGTCGCCGTGGCCTGGCACGCACAGGGTGCACTCTCTGCCGCCGACGTGCCGCACGGCCGTTCCATTAGGGATAGGCCGTAACCGCCCCTGCCTTACTAGGTTAGGCACCAAAATGGAATCAGTGCACCTCTTGGTCGATGCTCAAGCACCTAATCCACCTGTCCGGCCACAGCGCCGCCGTAATCGATCGCCGGACTTATCCCGTTCACGGCAACCGCCTCGGGCCGGCTATAAATAGCGCCTCCGAGCTTGCTCTCGACCTCGCACATCTCCACCATCTCACCAAACCCCAGCCAGCCACTGGAAGAGCCTCGAGGGGCCCTTCTTCCTCAACTCCGGCCACCTCCGTCCGCCTCGGGTTCCAGCAACGTTCTCTCTGGTGAGAGCTCCTCCACCACCCTGGACTCGTTCATAGCCTGCTGACACCTCTAGGAGACTAACCCCCACTTCAATTTGGCCCCAGCAACTCTCCCCGACGGGGCCCATGACCACCCGAGCCGCCGTCTGCCGGAGATAGGGTCGCTGTCGACGTGGGGCTCACCGACGCTCTACTCCACCACCCACCGACGCGGAAGAACACCAGGAACCCGTAGGTACCACTCCCTCCCTCTACCTCGCCATGGATCGGCGTCGGCGACCACCGCAGCCTTCTGGCGCCGGCGCGACTCTGTTCTATTTTCAAACCTGACGAGTGGGACGCCCTCGTCAGCCTCTCAGTCTCTTCCGAAACGTTTTACTGGAAGGCGCCTACGGGCAAAGTATGTTTTCCTTATTCGGCTGGCATACTGCGTACCGAATCGTTTTCTGTTTTTATATTCTAGCCCTTGGAAACTTTCTGTTTCATTACAAACAAGTCCCTAGATAGAAAATTGAATAACTTTTAAACAAAAGATGATTTTGAGTTGATTCTTTTTCTGTCCTCTTTAGTTTTCTGTCTAGTTTTTTGTAATATTTATTTGAAAAATATTTGGGTCAACTTTTATGCACGCGCGGTATTTATGTAAGTATTCGTTTTGTTTGAACCCATAGATACCGAAGGACGTAACGGAGCCGCGAACTTCACCAAGTTAGACTCGGACTACTCCGAACCAGGCAAGCATGTTTGAACCTTTGATATGATGAGTGTGTGGCATGTTTGCTTGAGTAGTTCTTCTTCATAGCATGGTCATATAAGCATTTGTGATGATTATATTTTCATGCAAGCAAGCTTCGGGTGAGCCCCGAATGATATTGGTTGAACAACCCCGATCATGTGGTGACATGATGGGTTGTGTACTGGTATTGTTGGAGCATGCCAGTAAATGGTTAACTCCAGTATCAACGTGGATCAAGTCGTGATTCCGTTCGTCTCCTTTTTGGTACTGTCATATGCCGTCTGCTAAGATTACGGTTTAGTCAGTTGCAAACCTCTTTCCGTGCACACACCAAGTAGAGGGGCCGGGATGAGGGTTCCATGGTCCATGATTAAAGCCCGTCATCTGGTCAGGGGGCATGGGTGTTTTCGGTTGGGACCGAGAGGGGGGCACCCCTTACAGCGCGCATATATAAATTTGATCCCATGCTATTCGAGGTTGTAGCTTCCCCGTCTTAAAGTTTTTCATGAATATTGTCACGGGTGATTCCGGACAGCAGGATGTGAAATGGGTGTGTACTGGTCAGTTGTGTTTCTGCTAAAACACCGTAGACGGAACTAGTCCCTGTGGCTAGTGGAATCCGTTGGCTGTGATTTAAGAGTACAAGCTCTGCAGAGTCAAAATCTTCCGAGTAGCCATGTTTATGGCCTAGAATCAATCTTCGTGTCAACCCCATTGACCGTCTCTAGTAATTTATGATAGTGACAATAGTGGTGATTTTGTACAGGTTCATTTTTGGTTGATGAACTAACCTGTTATCTCTGCACTGATTTATCTCTTGAAGTATTTTACTGTTATACCATTGTTTATATAAGCCCTTTTTGTGATGTCGCTCAGACGTCCGACTATGGCATTCTTGTTATTTACTCTCATTATAAGCCCTTTATGTGATGTCGCTCAGACGTTCGACTGTGGCCTTCTTTTTATTTACTTTCATTATAAGCCCTTTATGTGATGTCGCTCAGACGTCCGACTGTGGCATTCTTGTTATTTACTTTCATTATAAGCCCTTTATGTGATGTCGCTCAGATGTCCGATTGTGGCATTCTCGTTATTTATTTTTGTTATAAGTCCTTTATGTGATGTCGCTCAGACGTCCGACTGTGGCATTCTCGTTATTTATTTTTGTTATAAGCCCTCTATGTGATGTCACTCAGACGTCCGACTATGGCATTCTCGTTATTTATTTTTGGTTATAAGCCCTTTATGTGACGTTGCTCAGACGTCCGACTGTGGCATGTTTTTATTCATTTTCCCTCACGAGGCATCGCTCAAACACTCATTTGCTTTTCTTTTATTTACCTTGTGGATTTCGGGAGGACTACCGCCCGACTTCCATTTTTACATGCAGCGCAGAAATTATATTATTCGGATACATATTGCTAGAATACTCACATGCTTCATGTTTGCATTTATTATATCTTCTGTCTGAACTGTCTTGCGAGTACATTCAAAGTACTCACCTGGCTTGTTGATTTGGCTAGATGTTGACGAAGGCGATCTCATGGATGAAGAGTTCGATAGCGAGTCCGACGTCTAGTGGAGTCCCAGTCAGTCTCTTGCGATCCTGGAGTTGATCACTGTTATATAACCGCTGCCGCCACCCACCAAATAAATTCATCGGGTCTCACTCCGACACTCGATGAATTGTAAGATATTGGAGTCACGCCACCCACTACACTATGACATATCCACCACCTCTTTTTATTACGAGTTAGTAGTTATGCCACCCTACCTTTGTGTCATAATCGCCCATATGTATTATATCGGCGTGCTTGTAATAAATTGTTGAGCAACCTCAGCTCAACCATGTATAATATTCAGTACTCTGGAATTCTATATCAAGGATTTGTCTACCAGTAAGAAGTAATCTTCTGTGCTGGTTCGATAAAAATGTCGGTTCTCTCGGTAATTATTTTACTGGAAAACCGGTCCTGACAACCGACGCTACGACCGACACTTGACCCTTCCCAGACTGTAGTCCTAACCCAGGGACACGGCTATTCGAATAGATTTAATCTCTGCAGAGGGTGTACTCTTTACCCACGAATAACGGATTCCTTTAGTCCCTCTGGACTAATTCCGTCTACGGTCTTTTAATTTGAAGACACATCTGACCACACACACCAGCTTAACTTACCGGTTTCTGGTATCACCCACGACACCTGTCAAGCCAAACTCTAAGTGAGGAGGCTACAACCTCGACTAGCATGGGATCACAAAATTTATAACGCGCGCAAACTGGGGAAGCTATCCCCTTCGGCTTCAACCAAAACACCCATGCCCCCAGACGAGGTGGCATGCCTACTGGATGCAGCCGGTATCTTCCACCATGGCCTCTTTGTACGGTGTGTGCTAGAACAGGAGTCAACAATTTACTGAACCGTACCCTACCTGTAGCAGGGACAAGTGGTAGTACGAAACGAGTATGGGGGTTACTGGAACAAGACTTGATCTACGGTCAACTCAGGAGGTTCAAGCATCGTTGGTATGATTAGCATAGCTGATACATTCCACAAATATATTCGGAATCACCATCCGTCATGCCTCACCAAGCCATACCGGACTCCACCGTCTCAACGAGGGGCTAGTGACAAGCTCGTGTCTACACAAGACAACGACTTTCACGGTTTTCTTCCGTTAGGCATGGAAGGCATACGAGGGGGATCACTGTCATGCAAATTAATTATTCACAGCACGGGGTATACCTCATGCACTCATGGGTATGATCATATCATCACACATGAAAAAGAAATGAATGCATCCATTTTGAGGTGACGTTGTAATCGCATCAACAACACTCACAAGCATTAGACCAGGGTTCAGAACTGCTTGCCTTCAAGTAGTGGGGAGGTAAAGTGTATTCCAAAACTTTTGGAAGTCTTCTCCCTCTTCAACATCCTATTTGAAAGAATATGAATTCAATACATAAACTCAAAACAGCACCAAAAAAGTTGTCTGGAAAATTTTCAAATAAATATGAAAATAAACTAGACCAAATTTGAGGGACAGCAGAAAAAGAATCAAGTCATTTGGACTTATATTTAAAAAGTTAAGGCCAGTCAAAGCTTTAGTCAAACTCTGTTTTTAAATTTAAAACAGAAAAGAAAACGTTTCAAATAAGAATACGCTTTCGGGTCAGGGGATACGTACTTCTGAGGTTTACGTCTCCACTTATAATTGCATGGAGGTGGGGCTGTGTCATTGACAGTGGGTCCATGGGGCCCACTGGTCAGGTTTGACCAGTCGCCTCTCCCTCCTCTTACTCCGCATGAGCGGAGGCGGGATTCCGGCGATCATTGCCGGCGAACGGACGCTCCTCGAGGGCATCTGAGGGCAGGAATGGATCCACCAGACCGGGGCGGTCCTCCCGGTGGTCGTTGGGTCGTCGGGGGTGGAGGGGGTCGTCGGCGGCGAGCTCCGCGACGGAGGTCTCGGTGGATTTAGGGGCTTGGCCTGAGGGGGTTCCTGGCCGCGTTTCAGATGCTGAGAAGCTCTGCAAGATCAAGTGGAGTCTAACGGTGGAGTCGGGAAGGTAGGGGAGGCTCTGGATGCGCCGGAACGGACCGGAACGAAGCGGCGGCTGAGCTGACCGGAGACAGAGAAGAAGGCCTTCTCGTGACGATTGCGGGCTAGGGGAGCTCCATGGGGGTGGCCTGAGGTTACCTGCGGGCTTAGGCGAGCTCGGGGGCCTCTTAAATAGCGCAGCCATGTCGGTTCACGGCGGCCGTGGATAAGATCGCCGGGGACCGCCATTCTGTAGCTGCAGAGGGACGTGGCGGCGACGAGCGCTTGCGGATGAGCTTGCACTCCTCCAGATTGCAGCTGGCGAGCGCTAGTGGCTTGGGCGGTGCCGACCACGGCAGAGGTCCACTGTGACCGCCGGCGTGCCGCCAAATGAGTTTTGACGATGGTGCTGTGGAGTTCCAGGGGCGGCTTGGAGCGTTCAAGATGACTGCGCACGCACGCCATGTGCTCGATGAAATGCCAGCGCATTCTAGAGGGCGTAGGAGAGGCTAGGGTTTAGCAGGCCTACATTAGGGTTAGCTAGGAACTTAGTGGATATACTGGTTAGGCAAAGCAAGCTGGTCCATTGCACAAACCAGAAACCATGTCAAAACTGACCGTGCATGCAAGGTGTTTGACAAAATGCCAGAAGCCTCTAGGCATTTCTTGGGGTGGCCAAAAACTCCAGGTTGGGTTCTCTTTGGGTGTTAAAGAGAGTGGTAAGGTCAGTTGGCCAATCTTAGAAACTTGCTAGTGCAAGATTTGCAAAACTCCAGTTCTGGACAGAAAGAGAAGGGCATAATGATCCAATTGCTCCAATCTCATGGACATAATGGGTTGGTAGGAAGGATTACAAGTAGGAGAAAGCTTATGGCCAAAGGAGCTAGTTAGAATAGGGCTGTAGTAAAAAGTGGCAATCTAGACCAGAGAGTAAAAGAGGGTGTTTTGCTCAACTTCTCCAAAGAACACCCAAGGGTTTTTGCATGAAAGTGATGTAGGGGCTTCATCTGACATCCCCGAATTTTGGTGGAATTTTTGGACAATTCCATCAGAGGGTTGTAGTGCAAACAGAGCTCTAAAACAGAAGGAATTCACTTTAATAAAAAAAACTTAGGGAGAAAATAATAATGCAAATGATCCAACAACTAGAAAGATTGTTCTTCTTGGCTTAGGGCAATTAAGTCCAAACAACATACCAAGAATTTTGCACTAGGTCAAAAACTCCACAAAATCAAAAGGAAGGAGGCTCTGAAAATTAAAGAAAAAACAAGAAAGGATGAAACTCCTGGTCAAATCTTCATTACTAAAACAAGGGCAAAATTTTGGGGTGTTACAACACCACCCCCCTTAAGAACAATCTCGTCCTCGAGATTTGCTAAAAGTTGTAATAAAAACAACTTCTACTGTCACAAAAAGATTTCACCACAAATAACCGTCCTGCTTATGCAATAAAATGCTGCTATAGTGCATGGGCAATAAGTGGTGTAACTGTAGTGTGAAATACTGGCGCTGCGTGGAAAAATCTACGGTCGGGGAAAACGAGATATTTCTACTCTGGGCTGTAGTAAACTTAGAAATCATATTTCTAAATTTTAAAATACGCTGGTTGCACCAGAGAGCACAGTGCTCTCAGTGGCTGACAGGTGGGCCCTGGGCCCACTGTCAGTCTCTTCTTCTACCTCCGCTTCTCTCTTCTCCTTCTCTCCCGCGCGCTTTCCCGCGCTTTCTCCACCGGCGACGGCTAGCTCGTAGGGCATCTAGGTCGTACTGCGGTAGTGCGCGGCGCGCTAGCTGCCGGTGCAGCATGCACTCACCTCGCGGGCCAGCATGCTGTCGGCACTGCTCGCGGATTCGCCCCTGAACACCAGCGGTCGAGCGACGAGCGGCGCTGGTGGACTCCGCCCACCGTACACCAATCTCGAGCTATAAAATGACCGAGGTGCTCCTTCTTCCTCCTATCACATGGCCTCGTTTCTTCTTCTTCTTCCCCCTACTCTATTTGTGTTTGCAGGAGCTTGGGTCGAGGCTCTAATGGCGGAGGTGATGCCGAACTGGTGCATGACCCTAGTGTGCGTGGGGTTGGCGGCATTGCCAGGGCTATCTGTGCTCTTGTGTGCGATGATCCTTGATGATCGTCGTGATGCTGCTGCTCGAGTGCTAGCTCTTCGCGGCGGCGGCGATCACAAGGATTAGGCGTGGGGGTCGGGTGCTAACGGTGGTTAGTGTGTGGAAGGCAACTAGTGCCTGAATAAACTCCCACGAGTTTCTCCTCAAGAGACTGTGGTGTGCTAGAGAGATGATCAATTAGATGAAGTAGGTGTACGTGGACTAGCAACTTAGTGTACTGTGTGGAGCGGCCGGAGTAGTAATTCTGTTGTTGCGGTGCTGCGCGAGAAAATAAAATATCTACATTATGCAGAGAGATATGTTGCAACAATTCAGGGAAGAAAACAAATAATATCCCACTCCAGGTTTTTACTTAGCGCAAAATTAAGTCAAGACTTATCAATAGTGGAACTATTCCGTAAACTGAAATTAATTATTTAATTCGACACACAGCTTACAACTCATAAGTAGATGCTGGGATAACGAACATAGCAGCTACGTCTAAAACATAAACGGTAAATGGACAGGGTCCTGTAAAAAAGTCTCGGGTGCTAGGGGACACTCTTCTTCTATCGGCAGGAGCGGGTTGACTAGTAGATGAATGTGCTTCTCCTGCCCGGGCCTCAGTGGTCTGCCGATGGCGATCCGAGGATTTAAATCGGCGAGGCTTTTGGAGATAACCCATTATCCGCTGGGTCAAACGCTCTTGCGCGATGACATACTGCGTAAGGTTGGCTAGTACAGGGTCTCTCTCAATTCGTCCACCAGGAAAAGATGTTGCTTCTCCGGGCGCTGCACGGCTCGGAAAGTAATAATACCCTCGCTCACTGGCATAGGGCACCGCAAATCGTAGGCGAGCAAGCGCTTCATATGCGGCAGCCTCTATGGCCATCTGAGGAGTTGGCATGGATTTCCCATGAAGGAAAATTCGGTGGGGTCTTGGTTTGGGTTTGCGGGGGGGG
>LR738715.1:823765471-823782590 GCA_902687465.1 Secale cereale
CCCCCGGTCCACCGGCCGCCGCCGCCGACCCCCCGCACCCTCGATTCCCCTACTCAACCGCCGCCGCCGACCCATGATATATTCGAAATAATAAATTTGATGATATTTTTTCATATTCATAAATATTTTCAAATAACAAATTTGATGATATTTTTTAAAAAATTATTACTTTTTTATAAAAAAATATTACTGTTATGATTTAAACAAGTTTGAACATATTTAAACACAAATAAGTGTCAAACAGCAATATTTGAAAAGCAAAAAAAAAATTTGGGGATCCTGGGAATCGAACCCAGGACCTCCTGGTGGTGTGCAGAGTGCTGACCAGTCGGGCTAGTGCGGGCGTTCTGATAGGTAGTGGGTTAGGTGGAATATATAGCTTTCTGTCGGGCTACTGACTAGAACACAATACTAATGGCGCACCTGGGGGTGGTGCGCCATTAGAGTCTACATACTTATGGCGCACGGAGCTGCGGTGCGCTATTAGTAATCCCCCATACTTATGGGGCCGGCCGCACCCTCCTCTCTCTCCCTCTCGCCAGATCTCCCCCCTCTCCCCGACGCCTCTTTCTGCCCCGGCCTCGACGCCCCGTCCCCCGACGCCCCGGCCTCCCCCAGGTGCGTGGCCATCTCCGGCCGCCTCCTCCAGATCCTCGCCGACCACGGGCCCCTCACCGTCGCCAACACCAAGGTATAAAGCTCCAAACTCCCCATGGCATCCCCCTCCTACCTACCAGTCCTTGCATTCTTCTTTTCTTGCTTTTCCTTTTTTCGCCTCTGTGCCCTAGGTTTCGGGGTGATGAGTCGGTGGTAGGGTATAGGCCTGATAGAGGGGGGAGGCTTTTGTAGTGTTGATCTGTATTATCATCCCATTAATTTGGTTCAGTGTAGGAGCTCAAGTCTTTTATAGTGTTGATCCTCTGAATGTCGGATGGTGTGAATTGAGGTGCAGAATCAGTGTACATTCAACTGCCAGTTTCGTTGCACTATTGACTATGATCATCGCGGCAACGAGACTTTGCAGAGCCAAAGTGTATTACAGCAACACAGGCTTAATTTACAGGGAAGGACGAACACACCGCTGCCAAAGTTTACTTATTGGTAGTACAACACAGGCTTAATTTACAGGGTAGTGAAAGTTTATTTATTGGTAGTACAGCACAGGCTTAATTTACATGGTAGTGAAGATCACACCGCCTTCGGGGCTCTGACTGGCCTGTGGCTTGTGTAGTTGAAAATGCGCATCAGCTTTGGTCGCGGAACTCATTCATGAAGGACTCGTGGAACTCCTTGAGGCGCGGGATCATCGCCTTGATCTTGTCCTCACCGGGGAGGATCGTGCACCGGATATGCCATGCCCCGGTAGCCTTGTTGCGCCCAGACACCTTTGTTGCATCCATGGCAGTCGTTTGCAACAATATCCTCCTAGCCTACTGGGGATGCCATCAGATAGTAGCTAGAGCACTCCATTTGATGTAAATACAGTATGAAAGGTGGCATTACCCTCTTGTTTACTTCTCTTTTTGGATGAGTTATGATGGTCGGAGTCGAAGGCCATGGGCGTATAATTGGTTGCTGGAGGTTAATTCCTCTATATGTCTACCAGTAGTGCAGTATAGTCTATATATAGATGATTCTAGCCAATCTTAACTGAGTATCGTCGTCCTGCGACACAGCATATCGAGGGTATTAATTGAGTATCCCGCTATGCATCCATGAGTAGTGCAGTACATTGTATATATATGCTTCTAACCAATGTTAGGGTAATAATTGAGTATCCACGTCCTTACACACGGGATACAGGAGTATTAATTGAGTATCCCTCTGTACGTCCAGGGGTGGTGCAGTGTGTGTGTGTGTATATATATATATATATATATATATATATATATATATATATATATATATATGCTTTTAACCAATTTAGAGTATTATAATTGTGTATCCGTGTCCAGCTACAAAAGGGATATTGCAGTACTAATTGAGTAACAGGAGTATCCTATCTTTAATGAATTTAGGAAAACAGAAATAAATGAGGATACGGTGGGCATACCTGTTGCTGCTGAATTTAGTAAAAGGAAAATGTATACCTTTACTACTTGAATTTTTCTAGTATGAGCCTTATGTAGTTGTTCTCAGTTGACTGCTCATGAGCTACATGAGCAAGTTTGAACTTCCTCCCTTCTTTCATCAGCCTTCTGACCTCATCAATAAATAATTATATATAAAACTAAACAATGAAATAGAGAAAAGCAAACAAAAAAGAAAACTATTTGAAAAAGGGTAAATAAATAAGGAAAAATGGAATAGTAAGTGTTGACACCAGATTTTTGAGTTGTTGTCAGTTTGCTATCAAGCCGTGACTGTATGTCACACTAGGTTTTAGGTTTTAGGTTTTTTTTCATGTACACTAGTACTACTTGTATGTCACACTAGCACAATGATAATAATGGTGGTCATGTATTTGGTTCCTTGTTGTAAATATTTGAACTTGAAATTATTGTTTTACAAGCTTCTGCAACTTTTTCTTAACTGTTGATGCTGCTGTTATGCCTGTATTCACTGCTATTGCTACTGTACTTGTCATGATGTTGTACTTGTGATGATGCTACTTGTGATCTTCTGAAATGACCCATTGGCGAATTCATTAGGCGGGGATAATGATTTTGCAGGTACCCCAAGAGGCCCTTGAGTTTGCTGGAATGTCGATTAACTTCCGTTCCGGCAAATTCGGGTACTCCATATGTCCTATTTTCAGCAAAGGTCATGCTGAAATTTTCCGTGAATTTTAGCATGACTTTGCTAAAAATAGGACATATAGGGTACTTGTGACTAATGCATGGGCCGGGGTATCTTAGTAGTTAATTAAGTAGGATCAAGTGCCCCTTTATTCTACCTGCATTAAACCATAGGCGGGAATAGAACCAAGTGATTAGGCCCAACTTAGAATTCTCCTTCCCAGCTTAGCTTTTAGGATGCCTCGGTGTCGATAAACCATAAATTATAAAACCTTGGCTTTTAGGGTGCCTCGGTGTCGATAAAAACCGAAATGATGAAAGCTTAGGCTTTTAGGGTGCCTCGGCGTCGAAAAACCCTCAATTATAAAAGCTTAGCTTTTAGGATGCCTCGGTGTCGACAAACCCTAAATGATGAGACCATGATCTTGTTCCTTGACAATAACCAACTTTTTGACCAAACTTTGTTCCTATTTAGAGAGAAACATGGCCAACAACGATGAGGCCGGCGGTTCGGGCGGCAAGGCATTCTGGGAGCTGTCCCAGGAGATGGAGGAACAACCTCACTTGTATAAGGACGCCGCCTTCCCCACCGATCCTGAGACCACTGATGGTACCGCCGAGGATGACCCCACTGATGCCACAACTGATGGTGCCGCCGAGGATGCCACCACTGATGATGGCGGCGCACGCACAGATGGCAGCCAACCGAAGAGGCAACGGAAGGATCGGCGCCCGACCGTGCTCCGCACCCTCAAGGAGGAAATTACTGAAGTGGACTCCGTCGGGAATCCAACGGCGCCCGAACGAATAGTCAAGGGGTACCCGCTTCAGCTCGGGTGCATTCTCCGGAGCACCGTCTCGATCAACACCGAGAACCTGAGGCATCCTGACCGAGGGAATTTGCGCAACCTCCTCTTCACGAAGCTGCACGAACGATACAAGTTCCCCGCTCAATTTGAAAACACAAGCCTCAAAGGGAATAAAGTGAACAATGCTGCCCTCACGAGGATGAGCAAGGCCCTGTCTACTTGGAAAACCAATTTGAAGAGAATGATCGAGAAAGGTGAGAGTTATGAGAAGATCAACGAGAAAAATCCTTCGATCACCGAAGATGACTACAATGACTTCAAGATCAATTGCTCGAGCACCGCACACTCCGAATCAAGTCAGTGGGGGAAAGAAATGCGGGAGCTCAACTTAGGGGAACACACACTCGGTCTCGGCGGTTACAGAGTGGCGGAGCCTATATGGGACAAGGAGGACCCGAAAACAAAGGAGCTTACCACGGATCCGAAGACCAGGGCGCTTGAGCTTGTTCTGGTAAGGAATACACCCCCGCGTAATTAGCTCCATATGGTTGCATTATAATTAATGAAGCCAAATTTCTAAATGATTCACATTCCTTCCGCAGGCGACTGAAAGCAGTAGCGCGGGGTCGACTAAGAGCAACCCTTGGGACACGACTCTAAATAGGGCGTTGAATGTAATGAAGAACAAGGATAAGCACGATAAGCCGACGTCAGCTGGTCGTGTGGCCGGCAAAGGCTTGTCGTCAAAATGGTCGTCATACTATAACGCTAGTGGGCGAAAGGAGAAAAAGACCAGCTCGGAAAGCCAGGCGCGCGAGGTTCAAGAACTCAAGGCACAGGTGGCGCGGATTCCAGAGATTGTCCAAGAGCAAGTGCAACAACAGCTCGGAGCGACGATCACCGCCATTGTGCCTAGCTTGATCGAGGGGTTGCAGGCGTGGATTGCGGACGGCCAACAGGGGCCGCCCCCGATTCCCAGCTTCACGGCCAGCAACTCGCGGAACGCGATGGCGGGGCCATTGGTGTCTCCGGCGGAGGCGGCATTGGTGTCTCCGACGCCGGCACGGGAGCTTAATGCACCCGTGTGTACGCCGGCCGGCACCTCTGCAGCAAGCGGCCCCTCCGTCAACTGCAAGCCCGCCGTTGGCGGTGCCTCGACATTAGCCGAGCTCGACGCCATCATCACGGTAACTAATTAAGCCTCTCTCGGCCGAGGACTTCATCTCCTTGCCTTTGACTGGGCATCCCTGATGCCCTACATGTTTTCGCAGGGCGCCGCCGACATTCCGTGCACTCTCCTGCACTTCGTGAACAACGAGTTAGTCGATGTCGCCAAGGGCAAAATCGTTCAACCGGGCAACCCCTTGTTCCACGGTACCCAGATGCCACCCAACTTGTTTAGGGTTCAACTGGTTCGGGTGCTGCCAGGCTGCGACGAGGTGTTACCTCCGATTCGACCCGTCGGGGCCGACGATGATGACATGATGACCCTCAACGCCTGCCTGAGCTGGCTCCTGCTTTGGCCGAAGAGCCAGATTCGTTTGGGGGCGGGGGACACCACCCCAAAGACAACACCGCTAGTCGTGTCGGCGCCAAGTCGTCCCCATGGCAAGACCGCCGCAACAGTGCCGGAAATGCATATGCCACTGGATCCAAACATGCATATGGAACATGATCAGAACGATGACGACGACGATACATTTGGCAATGTCGATCAGTACTTTGCCGATCATGGGTACGGTGGCGACTTCATGGGGCCTCCTTCTCAAGAACCCAACCGAACGAAAGACGTGCGCGATCTAGCTGGTACCGCGGAGAAGCCAAGTTGCAACAGGTGTCGTCTGCCGTTCAGCTCTCAGGAGACGCCTCCAGCTGCCGACTTCACCGAGCCTCAGATAAGCGAGGTGCGAAATATTATCAGCCCCAACACACTCAAGAAGGCGGTCTCTGAGCAGAACTCGGTCCCAATTCAGGAGAAGAAGAAGGCACGCAAAAGAAAAACTAACAAGGGTGCGAGCCAGCCGGCACCGAGTACGATCCGTGCTCAGGACGGGCCACCTTCACTTGAGGATGTAATGAGGAGGGTGCATGTGGCGGGTAGGCCGATGCTACCGAGAAATATGCTCGATGCTGCAACCGGTGCTATGCGAAGTCTGCATGACAGTGTTCTTTCTTTGTAGAAGCAGCGTCTCAGAGAGAAGGATGTGGCGTACCCGGTTTTCGCGGCCAAGGTGCCAGAGGGCAAGGGCTTTGTGGATAACTCCATCGGGGGTACGATCGTCCTGCGGTTTGATGACATCCACGCTATGTTGAACCTTCTTCCGCTGCACTACACCTTCGTTCGGCTATTTTCGCTGAGTATGGAGATGCGGATCATTCGTGACAAGACCCCGGACATCGTGATAGTCGACCCCTTCTACATGCGTGCCAAGATCTTGGGCAGTGCTGGGGACCGGCAAGTCGCGAGTTCTTACCTCGAAGGCGTTATTCTGGCAAACCGAGATAAGGATAACTTCCTCGTGCCTTACTTTCCCGAGTAAGTCCTCCGCCTCAACCGCCCCGTAACATATGAATTCTTAGATTTCGATCATTCTTCTTTTAACATTCCGTGTTTTCTGCAGTGACACACATTGCACGCTCATCCTCCTAAGCCCCAAATATTCCATGGCCACGTATTTCGACCCGGACCGTCAGTCGAAAGTAGACTACACAAATGTCAAGAAGGTTCTTGATGATGTTCTCCCCGGCTACGCCAAATCTGGAGGCACCTTCACCAGGCCTATTCGTAAGACCGGCAAGCACGTGTTGTCCCACAATACGATGTTCTGCTGCGTCAAGCAGCCGCCTGGCGGTCAGAAGGGTGCCTACTACACCATCCATCACATGCGGGCGATCGTACGGGACCATCATCAACTTCTGCTACCGAGTAAACTCAAATATTGGGCCGCGAGCGTGTCGGCAATCCAGGACGCGGACATCAGACAAGAATTCTTTCGCATCCAATCGGAGTTTGCAGAAATCATCCATCAAGATGTCCTTCGTACCTCGGGGCAGTTCTACCTCAGAAATCAACCGTCGAACAGTGACATCGACACAATGCTACAAATGCAGGCTGACAACGCCCGTGATTTCATGACTCCCACGATAGACGGCGGCTTCATCCACGCTCCGGTCCCTTGAGTCGAGTCGAAAGCAGTGATGCTGTGTCTAGTTCTGAAACATCGATTGGCTCATGTTGTAATTAAACTTTAATGAACTTGTAGTATGTCTCTTTGGTTTCGAGAGTCGTTCAACTTAGATGTAATCGATGCTATTAATGTCTTGCTTTTCTCTTTCGATCGTTCTGTTGCATACTTATATATTGCTTATGTATTGTCTGTGAATTGGTACTAACGTTTCGTTTGGCTAGTGCATAGCGATGCCGTCGTATGTCGTGTACAAGGGTAAGGTTCCCGGAGTCTACGACGACTGGGAGGAGTGTCGGAGACAGGTTCACAGATTCAGCGGTAACAGTTACAAAGGGTACACCACTAGGGCCGAGGCAGAATCTAGATACGCCCGCTATCTAGCTGGAGAGGGGAGGGAGCGTTGGAGGAACCGGATGAAGACGAGTTTCATCGTGATGATGCTCATCGTGATGACCGCAGCTCTCTTCTATGTGATGGTAGTTTAGATGATCGATATCGACTTGTAATGTGAAGCAAACTCGCTACTCGCGGTCTCGAGACTTGTAATATATTGTTCTATCTTTGTTCGGTCTTTTCATCACGATGAGTTTCATCGTGATGATGCTCATCGTGATGACCGCAGCTCTCTTCTATGTGATGGTAGTTTAGATGATCGATATCGACTTGTAATGTGAAGCAAACTCGCTACTCGCGGTCTCGAGACTTGTAATATATTGTTCTATCTTTGTTCGGTCTTTTCAATTCGGAGACTAATATGATGAATTGTATTCGGAGACTAATATGATGAATTGTATTCAGAGACTAATCTTCTATTGTATTCAATGAATTTGTTGTTGATGTGTGCTGTCTATATTCTATGCAATTATACATTTTGTAATCTGTGCAAAAAAACAGAAAAATAATATTAAAAAAAACTAATATTCATACTAATGGCGCATCACAACATAGTGCGCCATTATTATGCCAAAGGATACTAATGGCGCATCACCAGACAGTGCGCCATTACTATGCGGACATTACTAATGGCGCATCCTGCTGTAGTGCGCCATTAGTATGCCAAAGCACCTGGGTACACATGGCCCCAGGGAGGTATTCTAATGGCGCACTACTGTGCATACTAATGGCGCATCAGTGGTGCACCATTAGTATACCAGATACTAATGGCGCACCAGAGGTGCGCCATTAGTAATATATACTAATGGCGTGGCACTAATGGCGCACCACTAATGCGCCATTAATGGCCAAATTAGGTGCGCCATTAGTAGGCCTTTTCCTAGTAGTGAGAAGAACAATCTTTCTAGTTGTAGGATCATTTACATTATTATTTTCTACCTAAGTTTTTTTATTAAAGTGAATTCCTTTTGTTTTAGAGCTCTGTTTGCACTACAACCCTCTGATGGAATTGTCCAAAAATTCCACCAAAATTCAGGGATGTCAGGTGAAGCCCCTACATCACTTTCATGCAAAAACCCTTGGGTGTTCTTTGGAGAAGTTGAGCAAAACACCCTCTTTTGCTCTCTGGTACAGATTGCCACTTTTTACTACAGCCCTATTCTAACTAGCTCCTTTGGCCATATGCTTTCTCCTACTTGTAGTCCTTCCTACCAAACCTTTAAGTCCAAGAGATTGGAGCAATGTGATCATTTTTGGTCCATGAAATTATGCCCTTCTCTTTCTGTCCAGAACTGGAGTTTTGCAAATCTTGCACTAGCAAGTTTCTAAGATTGGCCAACTGACCTTACCACTCTCTTTAACACCCAAAGAGAACCCAACCTGTAGTTTTTGGCCACCCCAAGAAATGCCTAGAGGCTTCTGGCATTTTGTCAAACACCTTGCATGCATGGTCAGTTTTGACATGGTTTCTGGTTTGTGCAATGGACCAGCTTGCTTTGCCTAACCAGTATGTCCACTAAGTTCCTAGCTAACCCTAATCCAGGCCTGCTAAACCCCAGCCTCTCCTATGCCCTCTAGAACGCGCTGGCATTTCATCGAGCACATGGTGTGCGTGCGCTGGGCGCGCCCAGAGCATGCGTTTTGCATGTGCGTGCGCCCGAGCCGCCGCGTCATGCCTTGGCCACAGCCCGCCTGCAGATCCATGCCCCGGCCTCTTCCACACAACAGAAGGCTCCAAGCCGCCCCTGGAACTCCACAGCGCCATCGTCAGAGCTCATTTGTCGGCACGCCGGCGGTCACAGTGGACCTCTGCCGTGGTTGGCACCAGCTGCCCTCTGGAGCAGTGCAAGTTCATCCGCAAGCTCGTCCGCAAGCGCTCGTCGCCGCCACGTCCCTCTACAGCTACAGAATGGCGGTCGCCGACGATCTTATCCACGGCCGCCGCGAACCGACATGCCTGAGCTATTTAAGAGGCCCCCGAGCTCGCCTAAGCCCGCAGGTAACCTCAGGCCACCCCCATGGAGCTCCCCTAGCCCCCAATCGCCATGAGAAGGCTGTCTTTTCCGTCTCCGGTCAGCTCGGCCGCCGCTTCGTTCCGGTCCATTCCGGTGCATCCAGAGCCTCCCCTGCCTTCCTGACTCCACCGTTAGACTCCACTTGATCTTGCGGAGCTGCCCAGCATCTCAAACGCGGCCAGGAACCCCCTCAGGCCGAGCCCCTAAATCCACCGAGACCTCCTCCGCCGTGGAGCTCGCCGCCGACGACCCCCTCCACCCCCGACGACCCAACGACCACCGGGAGGACCGCCCCGGTCTGGCATATCCATTCCTGCCCTCGGATGCCCTCGAGGAGCCTCCGTTCGCCGGCGACGATCGCCGGAATCCCGCCTCCGCTCGGGCAGAGGAAGAGGAGGGAGAGGTGACTGGTCAAACCTGACCAGTGGGCCCCATGGACCCACTGTCAGTCAAACAGCCCCACCTCCACGCATTTTAAGTGGAGACGTAAACCTCAGAAGTACGTATCCCCTGACCCGAAAGCGTATTCTTATATGAAATGTTTTCTTTTCTGTTTTAATTTTAAAAACAGAGTTTGACTGAAGCTTTGACTAGCCTTAACTTTTTAAACATAAGTCCAAATGACTTGATTCTTTTTCTGCTGTCCCTCAAATTTCGTCTAGTATATTTTCATATTTATTTGAAAATTTTCCAGATAACTTTTTTTGTTCTCTTTTGAGTCTATGTATTGAATTCATATTCTTTCAAATAGGATTTTGAAGAGGGAGAAGACTTCCAAAAGTTTTGGAATACACTTTACCTCCCCATTACTTGAAGGCAAGCACTTCTGAACCCTGGTCTAATGCTTGTGAGTGTTGTTGATGCGATTACAACGTCACCTCAAAATGGATGCATTCATTTCTTTTTCATGTGTGATGATATGATCATACCCATGAGTGCATGAGGTATACCCCGTGTTGTGAATAATTAATTTGCATGACGGTGATCCCCCTCGTATGCCTTCCATGCCTAACGGAAGAAAATCGTGAAAGTCGTTGTCTTGTGTAGACACGAGCTTGTCACTAGCTCCTTGTTGAGACGGTGGAGTCTGGTATGGCTTGGTGAGGCATGACGGATGGTGATTCCGAATATATTTGAGGAATGTATCAGCTACGCTAATCATACCAATGATGCTTGAACCTCCTGAATCGACCGTAGATCGAGTCCTGTTCCAATAACCCCCATACTCATTTCGTACTACCACTTGTCCCTGCTACAGGTAGGGTATGGTTCAGTAAATTGTTGACCCCTGTTCTAGCACACACCGTACAGAGAGGCCATGGTGGAAGATACCGGCTGCATCCGGTAGGCATGCCACCTGGTCCGGGGGCATGGGTGTTTCGGTTGAAGCCGAAGGGGATAGCTTCCCCAGTTTGAGCGCGTTATAAATTTTGTGATCCCATGCTAGTCGAGGTTGTAGCCTCCCCACTTAGAGTTTGGCTTGACAGGTGTCGTGGGTGATTCCAGACACCGGTAAGTTAAGATGGTGTGTGTGGTCAGATGTGTCTTCAAATTAAAAGACCGTAGACGGAATTAGTCCAGAGGGACTAAAGGAATACGTTATTCGTGGGTAAAGAGTACACCCTCTGCAGAGATTAAATCTATTCGAATAGCCGTGTCCCTGGTTTAGGACTACTGTCTGGGAAGGGTGAAGTGTCGGTCGTAGCGTCGGTCTTCGGAGGAGAAACTGCTAAAACAGAACGTGGATGATGATTTATGACCTATGATGACGGTTACTCTTGTTATTATTATTTTGGACTAACCCTTTATTAACGAGTATCCATGGGATGGTTCTACCTCCTGGATACTCACTATTATTTATTTTATTTTAAGCCCTTTATGTATGTCGCTCACACGTCCGACTGTGGCATTTCTTTATTTATTTTCCTTATAAGCCCTTTAGATGGTGTCGCTCAGACGCCCGACTGTGGCATGCTCGTTATTTATTTTCCTTATAAGCCCTTTTTGTGGTGTCGCTCAGACGCCCGACTGTCGCATGATCGCTATTTATTTTATTATCACTCCCTAATTGCATATGCCTATTTATACAGATGACCTGCTTGCATTATGGACTGTCATATCATAATTAACATCGTTATCATCTAATATTTTTGAGCATGACTATATTTCACCCGTGTTCAAAATGTTTGCGAGTACATTCAAAGTACTCACTGGCTTGTCCCTGGCTATTGTCTTTGTCGGGGAAACTGATCGCCCACGAACACCTATGGGACCAGAGCCCCTTTTCGGTACGGCAAGGGTGCGGATGGAGCACGAAGAGCGGATCGAGGTGCACACGTGAGCAGTTTACCCAGGTTCGGGCCGCACGGATGCGTAAAACCCTACTCCTGCCTTGGTTTGTTATTGAGTTCTTGGCTCGGGAGTGAGAAGATCTACAGTACTTGACGCTTGCAACACCGAGCGTGAGAGTGAACTGGAATCGGAACCCCCCCTACGTTGTGCATGGGCTTCCTTTTATAGGACAAAGGGGTCACCGACAGGTAGCAACGTAGGTGAGGGTAAAAATGTAAAACTGGTGGTAGTTGTAACAGTGTATGTACAGTGCTCTGTACCTAACCCTGACGGTGGGGGACAAGGGCATTGAATGCCCGTCACCGTCGCCCCAAACAGTGTAAAAAGCGTCCGTCCGGGCGTCTCCGTTCGCCACGACGGTGGCCTCGTCATCGCGGCTTGACACCGTGTCCCCCATGCAGCACAGCCTTCCGCCACGTGCCCCTGGAAGGGCCCCAGGGCGACGCGTGGCCGGATGAGCTGGAGCGCGGGCACACAGCGGGAGCTTGCCGCGGCAAGCACCTTGCCGTGGTTGCTACCTTGCCGCGCCCGAAAGCTTGTTGCTCTCCGGGCCTTGCCGGGGCGCGCGATGCGCCACGGCAGGTCTTCTGAAATGCCGTGCTTTGGCCTTCCTGGCAATCTCCTCTTGCCAGGGTCTTGTGCTGTAGGGGTGGTTTTTGAGCCTGGAGCGGCCTTCCCGGCAAGCTCCTCTTGTCGGGGCCTTGTTTCTTTGACTTGAATACTTTGTTCTTGAATGGCTCCAAAGGAACCAAAGTGGGCCTTGGCGGGCGCGTGGCAAGCCCTACATCGGGACGCTGCTACTGCCCGTGCACAAGCCGGGATACTAAGGTACCCCTACTTTAGTACACCGACAGGAGCCCCCGGGCCTGGGCCACACACGGTGCCGAGCGCTGTTGGGCCAGGCCCAAAACAGTGCACGGGCACTCGCGGCCCACGACGCGTCGTATCTCACTCTGTATCCGCCGCATCCCTCCCTAACGGCACGCGTCGATTGCGGCGTCGTGGGAGAGATCGTGGCATGTTTTATTAATGGGAAAATGCGGAACGTCCCCCACTCCCCCTTAAAAGCAGAGGAAGCAGGGGCAGTTTCCCCCATTGCTCCATTGCGTCTTCAACCTCCAGAAACCACCGCTGCTCCCCTCCTCCCCGAAGGTCGAAAGAGAGCAACGCTCCAACCTTCTTCCGCCGCCGCCAGTCTCTCCAGCGCCGCCGGCCTTCCTCGCCGTCCCCGCCATGGCCCCGAAGAGCGACAAGGCGAAAACCGCTAAGACCGACCGGGCGGCGAAGCTAGCAGCAATGCGGAAGAGGATGGTGGTCTTCCCGCCGAGGCTCGGCGCAAGGGAGCTGAAGGACAAGTTCTACCTCTTCTGGTCGAGGGAAACGAAAGCTCACCCGCGCACCAGGGTTCTCCCCGCCAAAGCCTGTGACATGTTTCCGGGAGGTTATCCTTACTTCGCCCTGTTCTTCCATTGCGGACTCTGCCCTCCATACTCCGAATTCTTCTGCGATGTTATGAACATGTATGGATTCCATCTCCTTGATTTCACCCCGAACGTAGTCTTGACCATGGCCGTTTTCACACATCTGTGCGAGAACTTTGTCGGAGTCACCCCCAACGTAGCCCTCTTCCTCCATTTTTTTACGCCTCGGGTAGAGTCTGGGTCTCCTCTGTCCGGTGGGATTTGTTGGATTTTTAGGCTCAATAATAAAGAGGCATACTTGATTGGAGAGCTCCGCGGCAAGTGGGAGGAGTGGAGGGCTGACTGGTGCTGGATCATGGAGGATGATCCCCAGCAGTTTACTTCCCCGCGCCGAGCTGCAATAGTGCGCGGCAAGGACTGGAGTGATCTGGCCCCGGAGGACAAGAAGCTGAAGATTGCCCTCACTAGGATTCTTCGCCTCCGGCAAGCCAATCTTACTGTAAGTGACGTCGGGGCAGATTTCCTTCGCCGCGACATTGCCCCCTTGCAGGAGAGGGGGAGGCCTGCTTGGGAGTTTGGTAATGCGGCAGACTGCATGAGGCTGCGCCCCGGCCTCAACTATAATTTCACTGTCCTGGAGCTCAAGGGGATGCTCCGGGAGCTATTCAAGCATGACGCCAAACACCCGGAGTGGTTCGCCTCGCCGCGGGGGGTAGTTCCACTATGCAACAATTCGTCGCTTAGTGCTATCCGCGCGGTGATGCCGTTGTGCGACTCCCACGGGGTTGACCCCACTTGGTTGGCGCCTTCTGACGAAGCCGCGCAAACCTTCTTCGACAACTTGGTGGAGCTGCCGATCAACTCCGATGAGAAGAAAGGTCTCACCCGCGACACCACCGACCGGGAGGTGGCGTATATCGCCAGCAGAATGGAGGAGGCAGCCGCAGCTGAGGCCGCGGGTGAGTTTGGGTACTCCTTGGATGAGGCGGATGCAGCGGATGCGGTGAGCCGGGCAGAGGAGGAAGAGATCCTCAAACTGCTGAGGCCTGCCGGGCAACCTGCCGAGACGAGCGAGGCTGCCGGGCAGGGCACAGAGTCAAGTGAGCCCGCCGAGGAGGACGCCGAATCGGGCGATTCTTCAGAAGACTCAGGCGGGTCTATGGGCCTTGACGACTCCTCTTCATCCTCGGGAAGCTCTCCGCCACCACCAAGTCCTCCGCCTCAACCAAAGAAGCGCATCCGCAAGGCTGCAGACATGGCGAGGCAGCCGGCGGTCCAGCAGCCGTAGCGCCGCTCGACGCGTGCCACCACGACGAGCAAGGACATCAAGGGGGCGCCTCGCGCCTCAGCAGCGGCTGGGGGAGGATCTTCACGCACAGGCTCCACCGCTCCTTCCGCCCCTCGGGCCTCGGTGTCGACCGGAGCGGGGTCTTCTCAGACCACCGCTCCGGCGCCCGCTAAGCGCCCGAGGGAGCCTACTCCTCCAGCTCCTCGCGCCGGGACGCGCGAGGCGGACTTCGACTTCTCCGTTCTCAGTTCCGACGAGGAGGAGGAAGAGTAAGCAGCGGCAACTCTTATTTCTTCAATTTGTTGTTGTCTTGAATCTCTTTCCGCTTGATTCTGATCTTGTTTTTCTTCCAGGACCCTGGCCCAGAGAATGGCGAAGAGGGCCAAGATCCCGGTGGTTGATCTTGAGGACGAGCCCGTTGCAGCGGCAGGGGATGCGCCCGCGACAGGCTTGCCGGACCAGCCGGCTGCCCCGCAGAGCAGCCCCCAGCGCAGCCCCCAGCGTAAGTCTTCTGTTCGCTCTTTACTTGTCGGGTGCGCGTGGGCTTCTTATTTCCATTATCGTTTTGTTTGTTTGTTGGCTTGTACAGAAACGGAGCCGCAGCCTCAGGAGCGGCAAGAGACTGCCCCCGATGAGCGGCGCGTCTCAACCTCCCCGCCAAGGAGGAGCTCCCCGGCGAGGGAGAATACTCCGCCAAGGACGGGTACTCCGCCAAGGGCGAGCACCCCGCCAAGGGAAGGCGCCAGCGGCCCTCCGCCGGCGGAGGCTACTACCACGCTGCCAAGGGAGAACTCCCCGGCCAGGAACCCCGTCGAGGAAGAGCCCCGCGCAGGTAACCCTTGTACTTTTCTTCTCTTGAACTTCTCTTTTTTGGATATTTGCTTGACAATTCTTCTTTCTTTCTTCTTCTTTTCTTGTCTTCAGATTCGCACGCCCCGGAGCCGATGGAGACGGAGGCCACCATTGATGAGACCGCCGCGGCCACTGACGCGGCAGCTGAGGAGGGGACCGGCGACCACACTGACGGCCCTGAGGCCGCAGGAGCGCCGGACGCTGCGCCGGCCGCCGACCCCTCTGCTGCCGCGACCGAGCCGGGCGTCTATTTGGAGGCCGCCAACGGGGTCTTCATCCAACTCCCATGGGCTTCTACGTCGAGGGCGCCCGCAGAGGGAGAGGTCTTCGATGGAGAAGTCCTTGCCTCCGCCGGGCTGAGGTTTGTAGACGCGCCCGGCAGCAGCAATGAGCCCGAGGAGGAGGAGCTACTGCGCCGGCTTCTGGCCCTGTACCGTGCCAGGCAGGCCAAGCTGGAGTCCCGAGAGGCTCTGGCTGCCAAGGCAGGCGTCGATTTGGAGAAGCGCGCCGAGGAGCTCCGTGCCGCCAACCAGGCGGCCCTCCGGACCTTGGCGGAGGAGCGGGAGGAGCTCGCCGAGGCGCACTAGGCGTTCATCCTCGAGAAGGCCGAGGCAGAGGATCAGCAACGGCTTGCCGCCGAAGACCTGTCTTGGCGGGAAGGTGAGCTGAGGCAGCGGAAGGTCGACCTCGATAGCCATGAGGAAGACCTTACAGCGCGCGAGCAGTCCCTTGGCGGGGCTGTGCAGGAAGCGAGGGATGCTGCTGCAGCTGCAGAGACCGCCAAGAGAGACTTGGAGGCGAGGGTGGCTCAATTGGAGATCAACTTGAGGACGAGCGAGGAGAAGGTTGTCGCGCTCACTCTGGAGAGGGAGAAAGACACCCACAGCCATTCGGAGCTACAGGTCCGCCTCTCCGACAAGGGCAAGGAGCTCACCATCACCAAGGATTCCATCGCGGATTTGGAATTGGAGTTGTCCACCCTCACTGACTCACTTGATAGCGCCAGGAACCGGGAGACGAAGCTAAAGGAGGACCTCCGGGCTGAGAGGGCACTGCTGGACAGCACCGCCCTCACGCAAAACAACTTCAGGCAGACGGTGGAGCAGTGGACCGAGGAGCTCATCGCCGCCGCCGCTGACATCGACAAGGAGATGGCGGCGCTAGGGACGGAGCACCTTGGGTACTCCCCCGACGCGAACCTCCCTCACAGCGCCAAGCTGAGCTTATTCTTCAGGGGAGTGGCGCCGGCCCTTGAGCAGCTCTGGGAGAGGATCCCCACGTAGCTGGCTAACGAGGCGCGCAGGCTTTGCACGGGAGTTGTAGAGAGGGTGCTGACGAAGATAGTCTATCGCAACCCCGGGATCAACCTTGAGAACGTCCTCCGTACCTTGCCGCACGACGCCGACCAGGAGGCGCTGAAGGCTCTTGTTGCCCCCATCGTGGCCAAGGTGGGCAAGATCCGAAGAGTCGACGGCGACCGTGCAGACTAGGCTGCTTTCTTTCTGTTTCCCTTGTCGCTGCCAATTAAGTCATGGACAGTAGTTTGTTAGAACAGCGACAAGTCATCTTGTAATATAACTTTATTTTGGGTAGTCAATGCAGTGTTATTCCCCTTGTTCGACTCCTTTGCTTTGTATGCTTTTACCCTACGCTTTTAGGGAACTTGCCGGCGAAGGGACCTTTGCCACGAGCGCTTAGTGCGGAACTTCAGCAGCCTGCTGGCAACGCCTCCACCGGCAAGAAACCTTGCCGCAGCTAGTCGCAGCACACTTAGGTTGTTGAGCGAACTCGAAAATGAAGTAAGGGCGCGACACTTGTTGCAGCACGCTTAAGCCGTTGAGCGTGCTCGAAACAAAGTAAGGGCGCGGCTAGCCACGAGTAGGTTCCTCCGCGCACAGGTTTTCCATACAAAGTGCGGTCGTTCAAGGAAGATAACCTTAAAAGTTAAAAATTTGAATGCTCAAACTTTGATAACTTAGCTTTTGTGTATGGTCTGCTCCGTGGCAAGGCGAGGCTTTCTTGAACGGCACTTGGTCCACGCCACTGTCTCCTTCCCCCCCCCC
>LR738715.1:823796590-823822065 GCA_902687465.1 Secale cereale
CCCCCCCCCCCCCGCAAACCCAAACCAAGACCCCACCGAAGTTTTCTTCATGGGGAAATCCATGCCAACTCCTCAGATGGCCATAGAGGCTGCAGCATATGAAGCGCTTGCTCGCCTTCGATTCGCGGTGCCCTATGCTAGCGAGCGAGGGTATTATTACTTTCCAAGCGTCCCCGGCAATGGCGCCAGAAATTCTTCTTTCTACTTCTCGAGCTTGCGTTGTATTCCCTCGAAGAGGAAAGGGTAATGCAGCACAGTAGCGTAAGTATTTCCCTCAGTTTTTTAGAACCAAGGTATCAATCCAGTAGGAGACCACGTGCGAGTCCCTCGCACCTGCACAAACAAATAAGAACTTCGCAGCCAACGCGATAAGGGGTTGTCAATCCCTTTACGGTCACTTGCGAAAGTGAGATCTGATAGAGATGATAATTTGATATTTTTGGATATAAGAACTGAAAGTAAAAGCGGAAAAGTAAAGTAGATTGTAGATTGATATGTTGAGAATAGACCCGGGGGCCATAGTGTTCTCTAGTGGCTTCTCTCATGATAGCGATATTCTACGGCGGGTAAACAAATTACTGTCGAGCAATTGATAGAAAAGCAAATAATTATGAGACTATCTAGGCATGATCATTATATATAGGCATCACGTCCGAGGCAAGTAGACCGAAACGATTCAGCATCTACTAATATTCCTGAACAGATGGACCGCTATCCAGCATGCATCTAGAGTATTAAGTTCATAAGAACAGAGTAACGCCTTAAGCAAAATGACATGATGTAGAGGGATAAACTCAAACATAGTGATATAAACCCCATCTTTTTATCCTCGATGGCAACAATACAATACGTGCCTTGCTGCCCCTACTGTCACTGGGAAAGGACACCGGAAGATTTAACCCAAAGCCAAGCACTTCTCCCATTGCAAGAACTATAGATCTAGTAGGCCAAACCAAACCAATAATTCGAAGAGACTTGCAAGGATATTATAATCATACATAAAGAGTTTAGAGAAGAGCCAAATATTTCTCATAGATAATCTTGATCCTAAACCCACAATTCATTGGATCTCGACAAACACACTGCAAAAAGAGATTACATCGAATAGATCTCCTCGAAGACTGAGGAGAACTTGATATTGAGATCCAAAGAGAGAGAAGAATCCATCTAGATACTAGCTATGGACCAGAAGGTCTGTGGCAAACTACTCACAACTCAAGGTGAGGCGATGATGATGATGTAGAAGCACTCCATGGAAGATCCCCCCTCCGGCGGAGCTCCGGAACAGGCCCCAAGATAGGATCTCACGGGAACAGAAGGTTACGGCGGTGGAACTAGGGTTTTCTCTGTTGTTCTGATGGTGTCGGGGTACGTAGATATATATAGGAAGAAGGAGGGCACCTGGGGCCAAACGTGGGGCCCACGAGGTAGGGGGTGCGCCCCCACCCTCATGGACGCCACGTGTGTCCTATTCCGTGGTTCTCAAGACTCCCGTGCGTATTTTTCTCCAAAAATATCTCTCACGAAGTTTCATTCCGTTTGGACTCCGTTTGATATTGCTTTTCTGTAAAACCCTGAAATAGGCAAAAAAACAGCAATCTAGACTGGGCCTTTGGATTAATAGGTTAGTCCCAAAAATAATATTAAAGTGTATAACAAACCCGTTAAACATCGAAAACAGCATAAATAATAGCATGGAACAATCAAAAATTATAGATACATTGGAGACGTATCGCCCCGCGCCGCCCCATCGTCGCCGGCCCATCGTCGCCGCCACGTCGTCGCTGCCCCGCGCCGCCCCGTTATCCCATCATCGCCGACCCGTCGTCGCCGCCCCACGCCGCCCCGTTGTCGCCGGCCTCGAGCCTACCCTCCTCGTCGCCATCGCCCCCACAGTGAGCCCCGTCGTCGCCAGCCCCGAGCTATGTTTTTTTAATGTATATAAGTATATGTTGTTTTCATGTATATGTGTATATGTTCATGTATATGTGTGTATATGTTCATGTATGAGATGAGATGAGATAGATAGATAGATAAATTTTCATGTGTATATGTTCATGTATGAGATGTATATGTGCTCTTTTGTACAGAGTCCACCGTACTTTCATAAAGTTTTTCCACTGAGTCCACGTCGCACCGAGCACCCGCGGCCAAGTCTTTTTTCTAAGGTATTTTTCTTGTTAAAATGAGAGGCGACGTCAGACATGACATGAGGGGGGACGTCGGACATGTGATGAGGGGCGACGTCGGACATGACATGAGGGGGGACGTCGGACATGTGATGAGGGAGTGAGTGTTGTTGCTGTCTACCCCCTCCCCGATAACATCAACATGAGGGAGGACATTGCACATGACATGAGGGGCGACGTCGAACATGACATGAGGGGGTCGAGGGTCGTCGAGAGGTTGAGTGTCGAGGATCGCCGAGGAAGAAGAGGAGGGAAAAAATAAGAAGAGAAAGAAGGAGAAGAAGAAGAAGAAGACAAGAAGAAGATAAGAAGAGGAGGAAGAAGAAACAAATGAGGAGAAGAAGAAAGGAATAGAGGGGAAGAAGAAAAAATAGAATAATATATTCTATTTTTTCTTCTTCCCCTCTATTCCTTTCTTCTTCTCCTCTTCTTTTCTTCCTTTTTTTTCTTCGATCTTCTCCTCTCCTTTTTTCTTCTTCTTCCTCTTCTTCTTTTTTATCGGTATGTCATTGTCGATATACCCCCTCCCCGATCGTCGAGAGGTTGCCTAGTGTCAAAGTATTGAAGAAATCCATGCCTTCATCATTTGCCAGAAGTAACCGGGGCATGTTGGTACAAAGTTCTGCAAAGTTATTTTGGAACGGACTGATACGTCTCCAACGTATCTATATTTTTTTATTGTTCCATGCTATTATATATTCTTTTTTGGATGTTTAATGGGCTTTATTATACACTTTTATCATATCTCCATTCTATTTACTTTACTTTGCATTATTTGCTTCCAATCTCCATATCAAAAATACCAAAAATATTATCTTATCATATCTATCAAATCTCACTCTCGTAAGTGACCGAGAAGGGATTGACAACCCCTTTTATCGCATTGGCTACGATGTTCTTTTATTTGTTTGTGCAGGTGTGAGGGACTCGCGCGTAGTCTCCTACTGTATTGATACCTTGGTTCTCAAAAACTGAGGGAAATACTTACGCTACTGTGCTACATCACCGTTTCCTCTTCGAGGGAATACAACGCAAGCTCGAGAAGTAGCAAGAATAATTTCTGGCGCCGTTGCCGGGGAGATCTACGCAAAATTCATATACCAAGTACCCATCACAAACTCTTATCCCTCGCAATACATTATTTGCCATTTGCCTCTTGTTTTCCTCTCCCCCACTTCACCTTTGCCGTTTTATTCGCCCTTTTTCCGTTCGCCTTTTTGTTTGCTTGTGTTGCCATGTGCGTTCTATTTGCTTGCATCTTTGCTTGCTAAAAATCTATTGATATGGATCCACTTAAAGTGTTCTACTTGGATCATCTTCGATCCTTATGCACTCGTGCTGAAACCCCAACTAGCCTAGTTGATGGGAAATCTTTAGATGAGCATGCTCATTTTGTGCGTCACCGTTGTCTGAAAAAGGGAGACTCTTATGGGATCAAATAAACAGATTGATGTGTTTTTCTTGGAATCTTTGTGAAATTTATGATTTTACTTGTTGCTCTAAGAACCCTAAAAAGCACCTCGCCTACCTATGTGAGTTTAACGATAATGAAATCTTATCTTCTTATGCAAAGGGTGTTTATAGTTACTACGACATCGAACAATTTGAAGAATTTGTTGCTTTTAAGGATTCTTATGAAGTTGCTTCTTTGATTGAAAAGTGTGATATTACTCTCTACGAATCTAAAAATGTTGACATACTTAAATATTGCTTTGAAAACTATGCTCATAATGTTTATGTCAAAGAATTTATTGATAGAATGACCGCTGCTTTGAAAGAAAATAATGATATGCATGAAGCTATAGATAATTATGATTCCGATGATTTGATTGAAATATCCCTTGAAGAACATGACGCTTGCTATTCTTGTGGCCATGATGCCAATATTTATGAAGATGAATTTGCTATAGTTCCTTATGTTAAACATGAGATCGTTGCTATTACACCCATACTTGATAGTTCCCTCGATGAAAAGCATGATTGCAATGATGTTATTATAAATTCTCTTAATGTCAATTGTGTTAATTGTTGGAAATATGCCCTAGAGGCAACAATGAAATGGTTATAATTATATTTCCTTGTTCATGATAATTGTCTATTGTTCATGCTTTAATTGTATTATCCGGAAATAGTAATGCATGTGTGAATACATAGACCACAGCATGTCCCTAGTGAGCCTCTAGTTGACTAGCTCGTTGATCAATAGATGGTTACGGTTTCCTGACCATGGACATTGGATGTCATTGATAACGGGGTCACATCATCAGGAGAATGATGTGATGGACAAGACCCAATCCTAAGCCTAGCACAAGATCGTGTAGTTCGTATGCTAAAGCTTTTACAATGTCAAGTATATGTTCCTTACACCATGAGGTTGTGCAACTCCCGGATATCGTAGGAATACTTTGGGTGTGCCAATCGTCACAACGTAACTGGGTGGCTATAAAGGTATACTACGGGTATCCCCGAAAGCACCTGTTGGGTTGGCACGAACTGAGACTGGGATTTGTCACTCCGTATGATGGAGAGGTATCTCTAGGCCCACTCGGTAAGACATCATCGTAATAAGCTCAATGTGACTAAGGGGTTGGTCACGGGATGAAGTGTTACGGAACGAGTAAAGAGACTTGCCGTAACGAGATTGAACAAGATATCGGTATACCGACGATCGAATCTCGGGCAAGTACTATACCGGTAGAGAAAGGGAATCGTATACGGGATTGATTGAATCCTTGACATTGTGGTTCATCCGATGAGATCATTGTGGAACATGTGGGAGCCAACATAGGTATCGAGATCCCGTTGTTGGTTATTGGCCGGAGATATGGCTCGGTCATGTCTGCATGATTCCCGAACCCGTAGGGTCTACACACTTAAGGTTCGATGACGCTAGGGATATAGGGAATAGATGTACGTGGTTACCGAATGATGTTCGGAGTCCCGGATGATATCCCGGACGTCACGAGGAGTTCTGGAATGGTCCGGAGGTAAAGATTTATATATAGGAAGTCATCATACGGTCACCAGAATAGTTCGTTACCGGTATTGTACAGGGACCACCGAAGGGGTTCCGGGGGTCCACCGGGAGGGTCCACCTGCCCCGGAGGGCCCTAGGGGTTGTATATGGAGAAGGACCAGCCCCTAAGTGGGCTGGGTACCCTATGGGGGGCGCCCCCCTTGGCTTGGGAGGCAAGCCACCCTCTCTCGCCGCCGCCCCCTCCTCAGATCAGATATGAGGGGGCAGTCCCCCATCTCCCTTGACCCTATATATATGTGGGGGGTGGGAGGGTAGCCGCACCCAAGTCCTGGAGCAGGCCTCCCCCTCTCCCAAGTCCTCCTCCTCTCCCGCGGTGCTTGGCGAAGCCCTGCTTGATTGCCACGCTGCTCCACCACCACCACGCCGTCGTGCTGCTGCTGGACGGAGTCTTCCCCAACCTCTCCCTCTGTCCTTGCTATATTAAGGTGTGGGAGACGTCACCGGGTTGCACGTGTGTTGAACGTGGAGGCACCGTTGTTCGGTGCTTAGATCGGATTCAGCCGCGGTCTGAATCGCTTCGTGTACGACTCCACCGACCGCGTTCTTGCAACGCTTCCACATCGCGATCTTCAAAGATATGAAGATGCACTCCCCTCTCATTGCTAGTAAAATCCATAGATGGATCTTGGTGATACATAGGATTTTTTTTCTGCAACGATCCACAACAGTGGCATCATGAGCTAGGTCTATGTGTAATTACTATGCACGAGTAGAACACAAGATTGTTGTGGGCGTAGATCATGTCAATTTAGTTGCCACTACTAGTCTTATCTTGATTCGGCGGCATCGTGGGATGAAGCGGCCCGGACTGACCTTACACGTACGCTTACGTGAGACAGGTTCCATCAACTGACATGCACTAGTTGCATAAGGTGGCTAGCGGGTGTCTGTCTCTCCCACTTTAGTCGGATCGGATTCGATGAAAAGTGTCCTTGTGAAGGGTAAATAGTAATTGTCATATGACGTTGTGGTTTTGACGTAGGTAAGAAACGTTATTGCTAGAAACCTATAGCAGCCACGTAAAAACATGCAACAACAATTAGAGGACGTCTAACTTGTTCTTGCAGCATGTGCCGTGTGATGTGATATGGCCAAAAGGATGTGATGAATGATATATATATGTAATGTATGAGATTGATCATGTTCTTGTAATAGGAATCACGACCTACATGTCGATGAGTATGACAACCGGTAGGAGCCATAGGAGTTGTCTTATTTTATTTTATGACCTGTGTGTCATTAAAAACGCCATGCAATTACTTTACTTTATTGCTAACTGTTAGCCGTAGTAGTAGAAGTAATGTTTGGTGAGACAACTTCATGAAGACACGATGATGGAGATCATGGTGTCATGCCGGTGACGATGATGTTCATGGAGCCCCGAAGATGAAGATCAAAAGGAGCAAAATGATATTGGCCATATCATGTCACTATTTGATTGCATGTGATGTTTATCACGTTTAACATCTTATTTGCTTAGAACGACGATAGTAAATAAGATGATCTCTCACTAAAATTTCAAGAAGTGTGTCCCCCCTAACTGTGCACCGTTGCTAAGGTTCGTTGTTCCGAAGCACCATGTGATGATCGGGTGTGATAGGCTCTAACGTTCGCATACAATGGGTGTAAGCCAGATTTACACACGCAATACACTTAGGGTTGACTTGACGAGCCTAGCATGTGCAGACATGGCCTCGGAACACGAAGACCGAAAGGTCGAACATGAGTTGTATAGAAGATACGATCAACATGAAGATGTTCACCGTTGATGACTAGTCCGTCGCACGTGATGACCGGACACGGCCTACACTACTGGAATCTGGGAATTTGCCATCTGCCATCACTTTGCCATCTGTGAGCGGATGGCAAAGAACGTCTTTGCCATCAGCTTACAAAAAACAGATGGCAAAGAACTGACAGATGGCAAATAACCTGGTTGCCATCAGCCAGTTCTTTGCCATCTGCCAGCCGATGGCAAAGAATCTTTGCCATCGGCTGGCAGATGGCAAAGAGGTGGGTGGGCCCTATGGATGACGGCGATGTAACGGCTCACTAGCCGCACCTCTTTGCCATCTGCCAGCAGATGGCAAAGATTCTTTGCCATCAGCTGGCTGATGGCAAAGAGATGGTGCTTTGACTCTCCCTCACCCCTCTCTCTTTGTCTCAAAAAAACCCCTCTCTCCCTGCAGGCCGGCCCCATCCCTCTCTCTCTATCCCCCCACCTCACCCACGCATCCACGCATGACGCACCCAACCCGTCCCCTCCCCGCCGCCGGCCCTCCCCTCCCCGCCACCGCCCAGCACCGCCGCCGGCCCTCCCCTCCCCGCCACAAGCCGCCTCTCGCCATACTGAGGCCACTCTCCCTCCGTCTCGACCGATTTACTCCATCCCCGGCTTCCCTCCCCTGCCCCGTTCGAGGCAATGGTGGCGTCGGTGAACGGCGGGGGCGGGGAGACCAAGGCGGTGTTCCCCGACGACAACTCCCTGTCGACCCAATCTCACATCACCCGATGCCTCGTCCTCTCCAGATCTTACGCCCGCCAGCCCGCCCGCCCGAGGTGAGCACTTGTACATCCCGATTGGAGTTCCGATTGGGTCGTAGGTAGGTAGGTAGGGTTCATTCTGACGTTAGTTATGGTTTGCTTGGTTGTGGTCAGATTTTAGTTTCTCAAATGGTGTATGAATTCTTCAGTTGTGCCTGTCACGATTTTGGGCGGATTTTGGTGGCAAAATTGGAGGGATTTTGTGGATGAAAGATGGGGGGAAATGCTAGATCCACTCGAAACCAAGCAAATCAGTGTTCTTGCTCTGTTTGAGCCTAGTAGATTTGTTCATTTTTTATCAACTGTGTTTGAGCCTAGTAGATTTGTTGCATATTCATGTTCTTGCTCTGTTTGGATAGGTAACAATATATTTTGGGATCCTAAAATATTTATGCACAGTACTTAACCTGCAGCTGCTGATTAATGTTGTAGTCATATGTAACAACCAACATCGGTGACTCCTTGCTTTCCCCTATTTTCCATCTTCCATTTTCAGTCCCATTGGTTGATCCCATGATTGATTGATTATTAGTTCTTGATGCATTATACCTCATTGCTTCCGTTGGAACTGACCACCATATCCAGAAGCTTCACATGATGCTTCGTATGCATCACTCACGTACCAATAGATCTCCACATTACTGGTCACTTTGGATGGTGCCTCACGCCCTTGCTATTGCAAATCAGGTTAGCAACAAGTAGGTGACCTTCTGTTGTTCCATGAAATGCCAAAACTATTGAGAACATCACAAGTGGTCTATTTTTTTATGGATCGGTTCAACTCATCT
Organism: Secale cereale; assembly: GCA_902687465.1. Classification (NCBI taxonomy): domain Eukaryota; kingdom Viridiplantae; phylum Streptophyta; class Magnoliopsida; order Poales; family Poaceae; genus Secale; species Secale cereale. The sequence continues at coordinate 823,805,149 of LR738715.1, forward strand.
ACAACCCTTCTCAAAATATTTCTATTAGGTACACCTAGCCCCAGCTGCAGTTCAACAAGTTGAAGATGATGCAGGAAGTTACCGACACATGAGTTGCTCTACAAGGCAAGGCCAGTGGAGGATAGACAGCTGCATACGTTGATTGCATACAGGCAAGGGATTTTCTCGGCTACCTTGGAATCGAGTTGCACTACTGTTCATCCTATTTGATGTTCTAAAATGCTATGCAACAAATTTGACTGATTCGAGTTGCATCTAAAGGGATTTTTTTTCATTTACATATATTCATTGTTCCCTGTAACCCTGCAGTAGCACCACCTGCATGTATCCTATCTATGTCATTGAATCTATTTCTGTAAAAGAACTTGATATATACATAGGACATAATAAATTATCATGGTTCTTTCCAGAAAGGGGTACTGATGTCAGTCTTCGTTCATGCTTCTAGTGTACAGATTACACACAATGAGAGCTAATTGGTAAACATTTTTTTTGCTGATCTTTCAAAGTGATGCTTTACTTGCTGTAGTCTAATTCAGATCTTTTTTTTCTTTCTAATTTTTATTTTCCTAATGAAGATTACTTCCCACTCATACAACTATTTGAAGTTATATGCACATTTATGTTTCTGAGGTAAGTCATATACATGTTTATACTGCTAGCTCAATTCCTTCTCTTTTGCCGATTTCCAGAGTAATTTCCTCTATACTTCCCTATGTGTATGTGTTCCATGTAGAATTTAGATGAAGCCTTAAGATTCTATTGGGACTAATGACATTTGTATGCCATTTGTTTACCTACTTTTGGGGATGGATTAAAGTAAATGTTCGTGGGAGTTATACCTAGGTGGTGATATTTTAGATGCAGCTCGATATTCAGTCCACTTGAAAAGCTTTAACCAGTTGGTTCCATGGGTAATTGACCATTGTATTCTCTATTTAGATTGTTCATCTAATTGTACAAACTTTGAATGATATAAGTAGGATGATTCATCTTACTTACCTATGTATCATTAGTCATGTATCATCCTAAAGTATCTTCAAATAATAAACATTTATTCATCATTTTCTCGATCCTTTTAGGAGATTTATTTCATGGGTAATACACCAACTTTAGGCATTATTTTCCGCAGCAACGCGCGGGGCATCATCTAGTATTTGCCAATGATGATGTATCTTTTACCAACCAATCTCTAGTCTTCTTGAGGACTGTAAATGTTGGTTTGCTTTTCTGTGCTCACTAATTTTTATTTTCCTAATGAAGATTACTTCCCACACATCCAGTTACAGAGTTCTAACGCCTCTCCTTTGATTGATTTGCCGCTGTGCAGTTGGTGCCAAGGATTCAAGAAGGTGAACTAATACCAATAACCATGCCGCTGACCACCACACGACGGATCAGCCGGCCATCGATCACCACATCTCCGACCTTCACCATGACACCGCTGTGAGTAGCTCCGCGCGTCGTTGCCGCCGTCCGATGCACTAGGAGGTAGCCGACGTGGGGGCCACCAGGCAGCCGCCGATCAACAAGCACGAGTGCAGCAGTGCCAGTTCGCTAGTAGAAGGGGCACTACGTTGGGAAGGTATATCCTGTAATTGTTGATGGGTTCCGGAAGAGAAGGTCCTGATGTTCGAGCTATTCCTGCCTTCCATGTTAACTGTGCTCGGTTATTGCTACATAACCTCCACCATTTTGTTAACTGTGCTTGATTCAAACATTTAGATTTCAGTTAAGTATTTTCTCTCTGGAAAGCATGCAAAATAAATTTATCAATTTTATTATCTGGACCTTTAATGGCCTTCTTTTATATCCATCCATTTTCTCTTTTGTTCAGTTATAATTATTTTACCATTTCTTCTTGAAACAGATAAACGGTGCGTTGGATGAACTTGTTACTACCGAGATTTCCACGTTCATTCTATCCCCGTTACTCATTTGCTTAGTAAGTTCCTACCATATGGTTTATGTTGATTTATTCTACTCAAAATCATAATTCACTTGGCCGCCATTGCCGCCACGTTGAGGCCTTCGCCACCAAGCGGCATCCTTTCCCATGAGGCTTAATTCAGTACATGCTTCTCTAAATTTCTACGAGCTTAATACAGTAATATGTATGTCTGAATGTTATCCTGCCAATCGTTAGTTGTTTGATAAGCTTGTTGATTTCCAGTTACATTATACGGAGTATTAGTCAAGTTTGAAGGTTCTGAAGTATGTACTTTGAACTACTCTGTGTGTCCTCTCCATAAAAAAGAAGTGGTACTCTTTATTTTTTAAATAAATGACAATTATATTTCTAAATGTTTACATCATTACTGTAGGGTTGGACAGCTCTGAACCCCATATGGTTGGTGATAAACGATTTTAGGAGCATCAAAGTTTTTCCTACAATATCTCTATATGGTATTCAGCCTAGCGAATATTCATCTTTGGATAGAAATGGAATTGTCCTTCTAATATATCAAGAACAGGTTTGCTTAACCCCCAACGCGCATTATTTTTATCATGAAATATGCTGCTGGTGGAGAACTCTACAAAATAATATGGTGATTCGGTGAGGATGAGGATGAGGGGGATCTTCAATGTACTTACATTGCTATGTCCTCAAGCTATCTTTATTCTGAACCATGTCCACTAACATTAGATGCATGCAATCATGTAACTTGTATGCTTTTCTTGTCAATAGACAATGTACTTCTTTCACCAACTACTTTCAGAGGTCTGCTATTGCTATTTCATGGTAACCTTTGCAGGTTGAAAATTGTCAAGGAAAACAAATGTAGAACTGAATTGCCCATGAACTGATGCTAGAGTGCAGGAAATGTGTCACTGTGATCGTAAATTAGAAACCACGATCTTGGATGAGAGTCCAACATCTTGAGTGAAAATTGCGAGTGTTTCTACTTGAGTACATATTGCTGCATGTTTGTAAAATTTCCCAGACTGTAGCATCAGCAGTCTTTTCGCCTGTTCGGTCATGCAAGAATCAGTATTAGGGGCGACCATGATGTTTGAGCATGCCCATGGAGGTGTGTGGCGTGGTTGGATAAGGACGGGTTCTCGCCGGTAACAAAAGGGCACTGGAGAGAGAGAAGGTGTTGGTGCTGGTTGTTGTGGTGATGATGCAGATGACCGGATAGTGGCATCGCTGATGTGGTGGAGTACAGTCTGTTGTTGATCTAGAGGAAATACGAGAAGAGTTGGGTGAAGCTGAAGCCTAAATTAGAGGATCTATTCACTCATTTGTTTTTTTGATTTTGAGATTGTTCAACAAGTTTTCCAGATTTTCTTTTTATGGCAAATGTGTTCTATTTTTTTTGTTCTTTAACACAAGGTCATTGCATTATGAAATGAGTATGCATATTATTTTTTATGTGATAAGTGGAATTTGAAGCAGTACAACTAATTTTACAGCGCTGTGTCAAACAGCTTCTCTGTATTGTTAATACTTTAAAATACTCTGTTATGTCAATACCACGGTATTTCATACCAACTGACTAAATTACTGTAGTTTTTTATAATGTAGTTTTTTTAGTACCTTGCTATCAAACGGGGCCGGAGTCAAATTGGTTCTGGTTATGCCCGGAGATGGATTCCCTCTTGGTTGTGGCAGGCTAGTCGCTGGAAATCACAAGTGAGGCAGAGAGAGCGAAGACCCAGGCTGCTTTTGAGGAGAGGGACTAGCAGTTGGCGGAGAGGGAGAGGGAGAATGAAGAGAGGACGTCTAGGCTGTCGGAGGAGGAGAGGAACTGGAACGACTCGGCTAACCGGGCCATGTACGATCTCTTCGTGGTAAGTTTCTTCTGCATATTAGCTAAATCATGCACGCAATGTTCCTTTCATTAGTAACTAATATGACTGACTTGTCAAAACCAAATGTGCAGTCCATGTGTGAGAAGAAATGACATATTTTAGCTCCTAAATGACTTCATATGCTTAGCTAGCTCCAAAATGACATAATGACCTTACTTAGCTCCAAAATTACCTATTTTACATATATAAGTTGCATCATAATAATCTTCACATTTTAGTTGCATCATAATAATCTTCTTCTTCTAGTCTTCTTCTTCTAACTTTCTTCTTTCCTATTTTACAGATTTGCTTAAGATCACGGAAGCTTGGGTTGATGAGTGCTTGTATTTAGTTTTTGTTTTGACCTTGTGAAACTTGCTACCTATGGATGAAACTATGTAATATTGATGAAACTATGTATATGTATGGATGAAACTTGCTACTATTGGTAACATGTGTTGGATATATAAATGTGTTCATGACTATTGGTAATATGTGTTGAATATGCTATATTGGTCATATAAATATATTTGTGTTTGATTTTCTGTGAAAATGAATTGATATAAGAAAAACAAAATTAAATGGGGCAATATAGACACTTTGCCATAAACTGGCAGATGGCAAAGAGCTTTGCCATCAGCTGGTAGATGGCAAAGAGGCCACGTGTCAACCAGAGGTAAAATTTGGGCTCGCCTATTTGGGCTCTTTGCCATCTGCTGGCAGACGGCAAATTACCTGCAGCCTTTGCCATCTGCTGGCAGACGGCAAAGAGCCTACAGCCTTTGCCATTTGCTGGTAGATGGCAAAGAGCCTGCAGCCTATGCCGTTATCCTTCTAACGGGGCTAACCCCGTTAAGAGGCTTTGCCATCTGCCAGCTGATGGCAAAGGCACGGGCTCTTTGCCATCAGCCAGCAGATGGCAAAGAAGCCTTTGCCCACTGGATTTCAGACAAACTGTTTGCCATCTGCTGGCTGATGGCAAAGCCTTTACCATGCGTCGACCATGCTTTGCCATCTGCCAAGTGCCAGATTCCAGTAGTGCTAGTCGATTCGGATCATGTAACACATAGATGACTCGAGAGATGTCTATCTGAGTGGGAGTTCATTAAATTTGTTTAGATGAACTTAATTATCATGAACATAGTCTAAAATCTTTACAATATGTCTTGTAGATCAAATGGCCCACGCTAATGTTGCCCTCAACTTCAACGCGTTCCTAGAGAAAACCAAGCTGAAAGACGATGATAGCAACTATACGGACTGGGTCCGTAACTTGAGGATCATCCTCATAGCTGCCAAGAAAGCATATGTCCTTGAAGCATCGCTAGGTGACGCACCCGTTTTCCGAGCGACTCAAGACGTTATGAACGCCTGGCAGTTGCGTAGTGATGATTACTCCCTGGTTCAGTGCGGCATGCTTTATAGCTTAGAATCGGGGCTCCAAAAGCGTTTTGAGCAGCATAGAGCATATGAGATGTTCCAAGAGCTGAAAATGGTTTTCCAACCTCATGCCCGAGTCGAGAGATATGAAGTCTCCGACAAGTTCTACAGTTGTAAGATGGAGGAGAATAGTTCTGTCAGCGAGCATATACTCAAAATGTCTGGGTTGCACAACCGCTTGTCTCAGCCGGGAGTTAATCTCCTAGATGACGCGGTTGTTGACAGAACCTTCAGTCTCTCCCACCTAGCTACAAGAGCTATGTGATGAATTTCAATATGCAAGGGATGGAGAAGTCCATTCTCGAGGTATATTCAATGCTGAAATCAGCGGAGGTGGAGATCAAAAAGGAACATCTAGTGTTGATGGTGAATAAAACCACTAAGTTCAAGATAGGCAAGGGTAAGAAGAACTTCAAGAAGGACGGCAAAGGAGTGGCCGCTCCCGGTAAGCCAGTTGCTGGGAAGAAGCCAAAGAATGGACCCAAGCATGAGACTGAGTGCTTTTATTGCAAGGGAACGGGTCACTGGAAGCGGAACTGCCCCCAAATACTTAGCAAATAAGAAGGCCGACAACGTCAAAGGTATATGTGATATACATGTTATTGATGTGTACCTTACCAGCGCTCGTAGTGGCTCCTGGGTATTTGATACATGTGCAGTTGCTCACATTTGTAACTCAAAGCAAGAGCTGGGGAATAAGCGGAGACTGCCGAAGGACGAGGTGACGATGCATGTGGGGAATGGTTCCAAGGTCGATGTGATCGCCGTCGGCACGCTACCTCTACATCTGCCTTCAAGATTAGTTTTAAACCTCAATAATTGTTATTTAGTACCAGCTTTGAGCATGAACATTGTATCTGGATCTCATTTAATGCGAGATGGCTACTCATTTAAATCTGAGAATAATGGTTGTTCTATTTATATGAGAGAAATGTTTTATGGTCATGCCCCACTGGTCAATGATTTATTCTTAATGAATCTCGAACGTGATGGTACACATATTCATAGTGTGGATGCCAAAAGATGTAAGGTTGATAATGATAGTCCCACATACTTGTGGCACTGCCGCCTTGGTCATATTGGTGTCAAACGTATGAAGAAGCTCCATGCAGATGGACTTTTGGAGTCTCTTGATTATGAATCATTTGGCACGTGCGAACCATGCCTCTTGGGCAAGATGACCAAGACTCCGTTCTCCAGAACAATGGAGCGAGCAACCAACTTATTGGAAATCATACATACTGATGTGTGTGATCTAATGAGTGTTGAAGCTCGCGGTGGCTATCGTTATGTTCTCACCCTCACTGATGACTTAAGTAGATATGGGTATGTCTACTTGATGAAACACAAGTCTGAGACCTTTGAAAAGTTCAAGGAATTTCAGAATGAGGTTGATAATCAACGTGACAGAAGAATAAAGTTCTTATGATCAGATCATGGAGGAGAATATTTAAGTCACGCATTTGGCACGCACCTAATGAAATGTGGAATTGTTTCACAATTAACACCGCCTGGAACATTTCAGCATAACGGTGTATCCGAACGTCGTAATCATACTCTGTTGGACATGGTGCGATCTATGATGTCTCTTACCGACTTACCGCTATCATTTTGGGGTTATGCTTTAGAGACTGCCGCATTCACTTTAAATAGGGCACCGTCTAAATCCGTTGAGACGACACCGTATGAACTATGGTTTGGGAAGAAACGTAAGTTGTCGTTTCTAAAAGTTTGGGGATGTGATGCTTATGTCAAGAAACTACAACCTGAAACAATTGCTTGGCTGAATCTTTCGGATCTGAACATTCCTGCCACAATAAAGAAAATTACATTGAGAATTAAGTTGGTTAGCATTCCACATCAAAAATTATGTTTTTTTCATTTACCTACTCGAGGACGAGCATGTATTAAGCTTGGGGATGCTTGATACGTCTCCAACGTATCTATAATTTTTTATTGTTCCATGCTATTGTATATTCTGTTTTGGATGTTTAATGGGCTTTATTATCCACTTTTATATTATTTTTGGGACTAACTTACTAACCCAAGGCCCGGTGCAAATTGATGTTTTTTGCCTATTTCAGTGTTTCACAGAAAAGGAATATCACACGGAGTCCAAACGGAATGAAACCTTCGACAGAGTTATTTTTGGAACAATATCAACACGAAAGACTTGGAGTACACGCAAGGAAGCATAGGAGGTGGCCACGAGGGCAGTGGGCGCGCCCCCACCCTCATGGGCCACATGTTGCTCCCCCGATGTCCCTCTTCAACCTATATATACTCCCATACCATGAAAACATCGAGGCAATCCACGAAACCCTAATTCCACTGTCGTAACCTTCTGTACCCGTGAGATCCCATGTTGGGGCCTGTTCCGGAGCTCCGCCGGAGGGGGCATCGACCACGGAGGGCTTCTACGTCAACACCATAGCCTCTCCGATGAGTTGTGAGTAGTTTACCACAGAACTTCCGGTCCATAGTTATTAGCTAGATGGCTTCTTCTCTCTCTCTGGATCTCAATACAAAGTTCTCCTCGATCTTCAAGGAGATCTATTCGATGTAATCTTTTTGCGGTGTGTTTGTCGAGATCCGATGAATTGTGGGTTTATGATAAAGATTATCTATGAACAATATTGGATTCTTTTATGGAATCGTTTATGTATGATTTAAATATCCTTGCAAGTCTCTTCGAATTATCGGTTTGGTTTGGCCTACTAGATCTATAGTTCTTGCAATGGGATAAGTGCTTGGCTTTGGGTTCAATCTTGCGGTGCCCTTTCCCAGTGACAGCAGGGGCAGCAAGGCATGTATTGTATTATTGCCATCGAGGATAAAAAGATGGGGTTTATATCATATTGCATGAGTTTATCCCTCTACATCATGTCATCTTGCTTAAGGCGTTACTCTGTTCTTATGAACTTAATACTCCAGATGCATGCTGGATAGCGGTCGATGTGTGGAGTAATAGTAGTAGATGCAGAATCATTTCGGTCTACTTGTCACGGACGTGATGCCTATATATAATTATCATGCCTAGATATTCTGATAACTAAGCGCTCTTCTATCAATTTCTCGACAGTAATTTGTTCACCCACCTTAGAAATCTACTATCATGAGATAAGCCACTAGTGAAACCTATGGCCCTCGGGTCTATTCTCATCATATTATCTTCAATCAACTATTTACTTTACTTTGCATTATTTACTTTCAATCTCCATATCAAAAATAACCAAAATATTATCTTATCATATCTATCAGATCTCACTCTCGTAAGTAACTGAGAAGGGATTGACAACCCCTTTTGTCGCGTTGGCTGCGAGGTTCTTATTTGTTTGTGCAGGTGCGAGGGACTCGCGCGTGGTCTCCTACTGGATTGATACCTTGGTTCTCAAAAACTGAGGGAAATACTTACGCTACTGTGTTGCATCACCCTTTCCTCTTCGAGAGAATACAACGCAAGCTCGAGAAGTACCACGGAGTCCCAGATAGGATAATCCGTCTTTTGGTACGAATTTCAGCAAAGGCCTTCCAAATAGCGATATTTGGACGGCTCTTGCTGAACTTTGTACGAAAAAAGTGCATTATCCTATCTGGGACTCCGTTCCAAAATAACTTTGGAGCTTCGTACCATCGTGCGCCTGTTACTTTCGCCTAATGATGAAGACATGGTTTTGTTGAATCGTTTAACACTAGACAAAACGTGACATGAGGGGGTCGAGGGTCGGGAACTAGGGTAGAGCTAGGGTCGTGGATCGCCGAGCGGTCGAGGGTCGAGGGTCGACTAGGAGTCGAGGGTCCTGATTTACCAAGAATGCCCCCATTATGGATGTGCACAAGTTGATCCAATTTTTTTCTGATCGCATCTATATATATATTCTTCTATATGTCATGTTGTCTGTCAAATTATTGAAGAAATCCATGGCTTCATCATTAACTGGAAGTAACATGTGCAGCATAATTGGTTTGATGCCAAAAGTTGGCATGCCTAATTTTGGCAACTACCAAATGTTGGCTAGAGATTGGTTGGTTGCTAATTTCCGTTGCCAATCTCACAAAAGGTTGCCAAATGTTGGCAACTTTTGATTTTGCCAAATATTGGCAATGCCAAATGTTGGTAGCAAACCAATTATGCTCAATGGTGCGAAGCTCTTCAAAGTTGTTTTGGAACGGAGTTCCTGATAGAATAATCAGCTTTTTCGTACGAAATTCAGCAAAGGCCTTCCAAATAGCGATATTCGGAAGGATCTTGCTGAACTTTGTACTAAAAAGATAATTATTCTATCGGGAACTCCGTTCCAAAACAACTTTGAAGAGCTTCTCGTACCATTATGCGCCTGTCATTTTCGGCTAATGACGAAGTCATGGTTTTCTTGAAATCTTTGACACTAGACAACGTGACATATAGAAGGGTAGATGAGATCTGGAAAAATATGGACCATTTTCTGCACATCCAGAATGGCGCCATTTTGTTAAATCCCTTGTCGGTCCGAACGTTGGACAATCATGAGAGAGGCGTTGCCGAGGCCACCCCAAACCCTAGAGAAGCGTCAAGGCCACTAATATGATTACTTGTTGTGATTAGCTAGCTAGGTCTATGTTTGCCACTAATATATCCATCTATCATGTTTGTATAATAATTGCCATGTCATAATATTTGCAGAAACTATGGAGCACGGATGAGACGAGGAAGCAGAACAGGTGTTGGCGGACATAATCGCAGTCGGAGCTTAAGTCGAGTTGTATCTCAACGACTATGATGGTCTGGAAGGACAGGGTGAAGAAGCAGGCTACGGTGATACAATGGAGGAGAAAGACATGATTATGATGGCTCCGGTGACCGGATACTGGTGGAAGAAGGACACCATGATGACGGCTCCGGTGACCGAATACCGATGGAAGAAGGACACCGTGATGATGGCTCCGGTGACCAAACGGAGTCCGGTCAGGTATATATATATTAATTAAGCATGTGCTGACTATAGCTAATTGATGCACTAATTGTTTTGGTATGTACACATATTAAATCTCTTCTTTCTTCTTTTCTAGCCCTCTTGATCGAGCCAAACTTCGGTAAGGAGACGAGGCCTGAAGAATAAGTTGCACCAGGATGAAAAGTTCATCATCTAAGAAATCGCGCGCGATGGCCTACCGATTCAACCCATCCGGGTCAAGGAAGCATTTTCTTCTCAGTGTGGGGTTCTTGTTAGGGACATGATCCTGATCAGCATCACAACTAGGAAAAGGCATGTTAGTGGCGCACCAGTTTTGCCTACTAATGGCACACTACTGGTGCGCCACTAGCACCACGCCATTAGAATTAAATACTAATGGCACACCCCTAGTGCGCCATTAGTATCTGGTGTACTAATGGCGCACCATGCAGTGTGCCATTAGTATAGCCCACCATGTGCCATTAGTATGCCTCCCAGGGGGCCATATGTACCCATGTGCTTTGGCATACTAATGGCGCACTAGTGGGTGGTCCGCAACTAGTATGAATATTAGGGATTATTATTTTTTTCTTTTATGATATTTTCACAGGATACAAAATATATTGTTGGACAGAATTTAGACAACACCACACAACAACAGCAGATTCATCGAATACAATAGAAGATTAGTCTCCGAATACAATTCATCATATTAGTCTCCGAATTCAAAGACCGAACCAAGATAGAACATTACAAGTCTCGAGACCGCGAGTAGCGAGTTTGTCTTCACATTACAAGTCGATATCGATCATCTATACTACCATCACATAGAAGAGAGCTGCTTGTCATCACGATGAGCATCATCGCAATGAAACTGGTCTTCATCCGGTTCCTCCAACGCTCCCTCCTCTCTCCCGCTAGATAGCGCGCGTATCTAGATTCCACCTCCGCCCTAGTGGTGTACCCTTTGTAACTGTTACCGATGAAACGGTGAACCTGTCTCCGACACTACTCCCAGTCGTCGTAGACTCCGGGAACCTTACCCTTGTACACGACATACGACGACATCTCTATGCACTAGCCAAACAAAACGTTAGTACCAATTCACAGACAATACATAAGCAATATATAAGTATGCAACAAAAGGATCGGAAGAGAAAAGCAAGACATTAATAGCATCGATTACATCTAAGTTGAACGACTGTCCAAACCAAAGAGACATACAAGTTCATTAAAGTTAATTTACAACATGAGCCAATCGATGTTTCAGAACTAGACATAGCATCACTACTTTCGACTCGACTCAAGGGATCGGAGCATGGATGAAGCCGCCGTCTATCGTGATGGTCATGAAATCGCGGGCGTTGTCAGCCTGCATTTGTAGCGTTGTGTCTATCTCACTATTGGACGGTTGATTTCTGAGGTTGAACTGCCCCGAGGTACGAAGGACATCTTGATGGATGATTTCCGCAAACTCCGACTGGATGCGAAAGAATTCTTGTCTGATGTCCGCGTTCTGGATTGCCGACAAGCTCGCGGCCCAATCTTTGAGATTATCTGGTAACAGAAGGTGATTATGGTCCCGTACGATCGCCCGCATGTGATGGAGAGCGTAGTAGGCATCCTTCTGACCGCCAGGCGGCTGCTTGACGCAGCAGAACGTCGTATTGTGGGTGAACACGTGCTTGCCGTACTTACGAACTGGCCTGGTGAAGGTGCCTCCAGATTTGGCGTAGCCGGGGAGAACATCATCAAGAACTTTCTTGACATTTGTGTAGTCTTTCTTCGACTGACGGTCCGAGTTGAAATACGTGGCCATGGAATATTTCGGGCTTAAGAGGATGAGTGTGCAATGTGTGTCACTGCGCAAAACACGGAATGTTAAAAAAACAATCGAAATCTAAGATATCATATGTTACGGGGCGGTTGAGGGGATGACTTACTCGAGAAAGTAAGGCATGAGGAAGTTATCCTTATCTGGGTTCACCAGAATGACGCCTTCGAGGTAAGAACTCGCAACTTGCTGGTCCCCGGCGCTGCCCAAGATCTTGGCACGCATGTAGAAGGGGTCGACTATCACGATGTCCGGGGTCTTGTCTCTAATGATCCGCATCTCCATACTCAGCGAAAATAGCCGAACGAAGGTGTAGTGCAGCGGATGAAGGTTAAACATAGCGAAGATGTCATCAAGCCGCAGGACGATCGTACCCCCGATGGAGTTATCCACAAAGCCCTTGACCTCTGGCACCTTGGCCACGAAAACCGGGTATGCCACATCATTCTCTCTGAGACGCCGCTTCTCCAAAGAAAGAACACTGTCATGCAGACTGCGCATAGCACCGGTTGCAGCATTGAGCATATTAGTCGGTAGCATCGGCCTACCCGCCACATGCACCCTCCTCATTATATCCTTAGGTGAAGGTGGCCCATCCTGAGCACGGATCGTACTCGGTGCCGGCTGGCTCGCACCCTTGTTACTCTTTCTTTTCCGTCCCTTCTTTTTCTGTTGTAATGGGACCGAGTTCTGCTCACAGACCGCCTTCTTGAGTGTGTTGGGGCTGATAATATTTCGCACCTCGGCTATCTGAGGCTCGGTGAAGTCGGCAGCTGGAGTTGTCTCCTGAGAACTGAACGCCAGACGACGCCTATTGCAATTGGGTTTCTCCACGGTACCAGTTAGATCGCGATGAATTCATCATCGTACCCATGTTTGGCAAAGTACTTATCGACGTTGGCAAATGTACCGTCATCGTTGTCGTCGTCGTCCGGATCCTATGCCATATGCATGTTCGGATCCTGTGCCATAGGGATGTCCGCCATGTCCGGTAGCGTTGCGGCGGTCTTGCCATGGCTTGGCGTCGGCACGACTGGCGGTGTTGTCTTTGGGGTGGTGTCCCCCGCCCCCAAACGAATCTGGCTCCTCGGCCAAAGCAGGGGCCAGCTTAGGCAGGCCTTGAAGGTCATCACATCATCTTCGTCGGCCCCGGCGGGTTTAATCGGAGGTAACAACTCGTCGCAGCCTGGCAGCACCCGAACCAGTTGAACCCTATACACGGTGGGTGGCATCGGATTACCGTGGAACACGGGGTTGCCCCGTTGAATGATTCTCCCCTTGGCGACATCGACCAACTCATCGTTCACGAAGTGCAGGAGAGTGCACAGAACATCGGCGGCGCCCTACGAAAACATGTCGGGCGTCAGGGATGCCCAATGAAAGGCAAGGAGATGAAGTCCTCGGCCAAGAGGCTTAATTAGTTACCGTGATGATGGCGTCGAGCTCGGCTAATGTCGAGGCACCGCCAATGGCGGGCGTGCAATTGACGGAGGGGCCGCTTGCTACAGAGGTGCCCACCGGCGTACACCCGGGTGCATTAACCTCCAATGCCCATGCCGGCGTCGGAGACACCAATGCCGCCTTCACCGGAGACACCAATGGCGCCGCATGCGCGTTGTGCGAGTTGCTGGCCATGAAGCTGGGAATCTGGGGAGGCCCCTGTTGGCCGCCCGCAATCCACGTCATCAACCCATGAATCAAGGTAGGCATAATGCCTGTGAGCGTCGATCCCAGTTGTTGTTGCACTTGCTCTGGGACAATCTATGAAATCCGCGCCACTTGTGCCTTGAGTGATTGAACCTCGCGTGACTGGGTTTCCGAGCTGGTCCTTCTCTCCTTTCGCCCACCAGCGTTATCGTATGACGACCATTTTGTGGACAAGCCTTTGCCGGCCACATGACCAGCTGACGATGGCTTACTGAGCTTATCCTTGTTTTTCATTACGTTCAACGCCCTATTTAGAGTGCTATCCCAATGGGTGCTCTGAATCGACCCCGCGCTACTGCTTTCAGTCGCCTACGGAAGGAATGTGAACCATTTAGAAATTTGGCTTCATTAATTAGAATGCAACCATATGGAGCTAATTACGTGGGGGTGTATTCTTACCAGAACAACCTTAAGGGCCCTGGTCTTCGGATCAGTGGTAAGCTCCTTTGTTACCGGGTCCTCCTTGTACCCGGCCATGACATAGTTCCTGGTCTGCTTGTCACGGTATTTCCCGAAGCGGGCCGGTAGGCCTAGCTCGGCATGCTCCGCGTCCTCCTTGTCCCATATAGGCTCCGCCACTCTATAACCGCTGGGACCGAGTTTGTGTTCCCCCTAATTCAACTCCCGCATTTCTTTCCCCCACTGACTGGATTCGGAGGTTGCGCTGCTCTCGCACTTGATCTTGAACTCCTTGTAGTCATCTTCGCTGTTCGAAGGATTTTTCGCCTTGATCTTCTCATAACTAAAACCTTTGCCAATCATTCTCTTCACCGCGCTTCTCCAAGTAGACAGGGTCGTGCTCATCCTCATGAGGGCGGCATTGTTCACTTTATTCCCTGAGAGGCGTGTGTTTTCAAATTCAGCGGGGAACTTGTATCGTTCGTGCAGCTTCGTGAAGAGGAGGTTGCGCAAATTCCCTCAGTCCTTATGCCTTAGGTTCTCGGTGTTGATCGGGACGGTGCTCTGGAGAATGCACCCGAGCTGAACTGAGTACCCCTTGACTATTTCTTTGGGCGTCGTTGGATTCCCGTCGGAGTTCACTTCAGTAAATTCCTCCTTGACGGTGCGGAGCACGTTCGGGCGCCGGTCCTTCCATTGCCTCTTCGGTTGGCTGCCATCTGTGCGTGCGCTGCCATCATCAGTGGTGGCATCCTCGGCGGCACCATCAATGGTGGCATCCTTGGCGGCACCATCAGTGGTGTCCTCCCCGACGGCACCATCAGTGGTGTCATCCCCGACGCCATTAGTGGTTGTGTAGTCAGGATCGGTGTCTTTCGCGACGTCCTCATAGCGGTGAGGTTGTTCCTCCATCTCCTGGGACAGCTCCCAGAATTCCTTGCCGCCCGAACTGCCGGCCTCATCGTTGTGGTCCATGTTTTGCTCTAAATAGGAAAAAAGTTTGGTCAAAAAGTTAGTTATTGTCAAGGAACAAGATCTCGTCATTTAGGGTTTGTGAGGAATTATCATGGTCTCATCATTTAGGGTTTGTCGACACCGAGGCATCCTAAAATTTAAGGTTTTATCATTTAGGGTTTGTCGACGCCGAGGCACCCGAATTTGCTGGAACGGAAGTTAATCGACATTCTGGAAAACTCAAGGGCCTCTCGGGGTACCTGCAAAATCATCACGACACGATGGTCGGAGACAAAACCCGGCAAACTAGCACCAAAATCTGCCTCTACTTTCATATGGATGTAAAGGCCACAGACCATATGGTCCTCTTCTTTCATATGGACAAAAATCAGCTCAACTTATGTGAGCTTCCATTCCAGATCTAATAGGTCACCCAACAAAAAAAATCAATAGTTTTAGCTGGAAAAAAATCATGGATTGTTGTTAACTGAAAATTAGTGAAAGAAACTATTGCTGATCATGGATTGCTGATCATGAAAATTAGTAGTGAAATCACCGTATTTGGGAGGCATACACTATTTGCCGCCACTTGTTCAGTTAAGTGACGCATACATAGGTGCTCCTTTTACCCTTGTTTTAGTGCTGAAATCACCGTATTTTGGGAGCCAAACGTCGAATTTCGCGCTAGGCCTAGTACCTGAATTTGTTTTCAGTTAAGTGACGCATAGAGATAGGTGCTCCTCTTACCCTTGGTCTAGTAACTGATTCCCCTTATCTTGGCACTGCCAAAACAAAAACTTTTATAATCTGATCTGAAAATTTGACCCTTGCCTGAACTGCAAAGGTAGCCTCCTCTCTAGTCTAGTCTAGTCTAGCTTCCAAAGCAATCAAGGTATCACTCACAATGCCAGGGGGACAACCAACCAATATGAGCTGAAGCAAGGGGGGGTTGTTACCACTGCCGGCGCCGGCGGATAGGCTGGCGGAGCAACAGACGCACCGCAGCCATGGTCGTGGTCCTAGACCAAGACCAAGCAGCAGCTCCGGACCGCCGCTGCGGAATTTAGTACTAAATCAAGGGTAAAACATGGGAGGAAGGAGGAAGGAGGAGAGGTACCTGGGCGGGTGCGGCCGGTCGCCCGACGGGTCGGGGTCGGCGCCGGCGGCGGCATCGAAGGGATGGCTCGAGGGCGTCTGAGCTCGTCCGGGTCCTCGTAGTCGAAGAAGAAGACGGCGGCAGTCCTCCTGGGTGCCTCGGTTGGTCGTGGGGGGCCGGCGGCCACGTGCTTCGCGGGTCGGTGGCGGTCGTCGTCCTGCACCCCGTGCCCGGACTGAGGTAGAGGCAGCGCAGGGCAGGGGCCGACACGGGGAGGCAGTCGGCGACGGCGAGGTCGCGGAGGCGTCGGCGATGGCGGAGTTGCAGTGGTGGGGGCGCGGGGGCGGCGGCGCACGTAGGGGCGGCGGCGTCGTGGGTCGGGGCAGCGCGCGGGGGGGGGAGTGGATCTGGCGAGAGGAAGGGACGAAGGGGTCGCGCAGTTAGAGCTAGGGGGAAGTTTACTAATGGCGCACCCCCGAGCCGTGCGCCATTAGATTTTTTTTATAGCAATGGCGCACCCCCTAGCGGTGCGCCACTAGAAATCTTTTTTTAGATAGCAATGCCGCACTACCCGAGCGGTCCGCCATTAGTATGTTTTTTATTATTATTATTTTTGTTGCTATTTTTTAATATATTTTTATAAAAATAGTAATAATTGTTTTGTAAAAACAGTATTAATTTTTTTATGAATATGAAAAAATATCATCAAATTTGTTATTTGAAAATATAATCAAATGGGGGTGCTCGGCGGTGGCGGT
>LR738715.1:823822254-823839546 GCA_902687465.1 Secale cereale
AGATGGAGGGGGATAGCGATCGATATGGAGGGGGTAGCGATCGAGATGGAGGGGGATCGAGACCGAGTGTGCTCAAGAATATTCAATATTTTTTTCATATTGAATATGAAAAAATATCATCAAATTTGAAAAAAATATTCATGAATTCAAAAAGTGCCCATGAAATTTAAAAATATTCATGATAGTTCAAAAAGTGCCCATGAAATACAATCGAGAAATGAAGGCTACAATTTAAATACAATCGATCTTGGCTAGCTAGCTATATGTTCACAATCTTCTTGCCCTTCTTTTTCGCAAATGGAGTTCTTCTATGGAACGGACGTCCTTTAGGTAGGGTGGTCCTGCTTCTTCTTGTGGTGTATGCTGCTACTTCATCGTCGTCGTCCTGCTTCTTCCACACGGACATCTTATCTCCGTCTCGTTCTTTTGAAGCATCTCAGCCTTCACGGAGCTCAAAAACCTATTCATGATGCCTTCGGTCATCGTGCGGACCATGGTCGCCTGCGGGGTAGAGCAAAACGATATTTTAGAACCAAGAAAAAATTTGGCATGACTTTCCCTAAAAATAGGACCAAAAAGAATGCATAGTGCCAAAATTCTTGCCGAAATGGAAATGAATCAACATTTCGGCAAAATATTGGTAACTATCGCATGTCAAATACCGGTACCTGCAAACACAAACATATATGCAACACCACAACCATATGCAACACCACAAAATACATATATCTAGCTAGGCCATAAAAAGTGCATGTGCACGGTTGTTGGAGCTCGAGGGAGAAACAATGTAGATCTACAACATAAAGATAGCTTTCCCCTTACTTACCTTTAAAACAAAAGGTAATTTAACCACTTAATTTTGATGAATCTATGGTGCCAATGAGGTGAGGAGGAGGAGGCAGCCGACACAAGCTTGGAGGAGGTGGAGAGAATGAAGTGGGGAAAGTGAGTGGGTAGGTGTGGTTGTCCAAAATATCTAGCTGGTCCGAGGTTACTAATGGCGCACCACCCACAAATGCGCCATTAGTAACCCTGGTTACTAATGGCGCACCAGCTAGAGGTGCGCCATTAGTAGTTTTGCAAAAAAAAAAATATAGTAGTGGCGCACTGTGTTGGAGGTGCGCCATTACTAGTTAAACTAGTAATGGCGCACTCTGCCATGGTGCGCTATTAGTATTTTTTGGAAAAATAAAAAAACATTTGTTACTAATGGCGCACCGTGGGTCTGGTGCGCCATTAGTGTCTACCACACTAATGGCGCACCAACTCATGGTGCGCCATTACTATATAGTAGTGGCGCACCAAGTGTCTGGTGCGCCATTAGTGGCCATATCATCTATAGACCTTTTCCTAATAGTGCATCCACCTATGGTACAAGCCGCAGAAAGAAGACCCTCATGTGTCTTACGTCAACGATATGCAGAAAAATGATCTTTGGACCGCTCTGAAGGCAAATTTCACCCTACCGCCAGAGGAGGATCCTAAGAAGCCACCAGTTATAGAGCCATTAGTCAAGGAGGTTGCTCTTAAGAAGATGGGGGAACTATTCAGGAGGTGGAAGAATGAGATGAATGCAAAGTGTGTCAACAAAGACAAGACTCCAGAATTCACCGACCGGTTTGAGAAGATCAGAGATCACTGGGACGCATTTGTGGCCCACAAGAAATCGTAAAAGGGTAAGCAGATGTCAGCGACAAACAAGATAAATGATGTGAAGAAGAAGCATCACCATCGCACGGGGTCATGTGGCTACCTCAAAGCCCGACCGTTGTGGGACAAGGCCGAGAATGACCTGGTTGCTAAAGGGGTGGTTCCACAGACATTACACTGGCCAGACCATTCAAGGACTTGGTTCTTTGGGTTGGGGGAACCTTGGACCCTGAAACAGGGAAGAGCGTTTGGACGGACGAGCAACTACGAATACCCATCATGAAGCTTCAGCAGTATATGGACGCAGCGCAGGAAGGGACGTTCGTTCCAGAGAGAGAGAAGGACGAGCTCACAATGGCCCTCGGGAATCCTGAGCACCCTAGACGAATAGGAGGCACGCCAGGCTCCGTTTTGTGGAAGGCTGTGTTTCCCGACGAAGGCGGTTACAAATGCCAGGAGAGGAAGAAGAAAGTGGATCAGACCCAACTGCAGGCACTGCAGGCAAGGGTACAATCGCTAGAGGACGTACGAGAAGCAGTTCGCAGCAAGCGACCTGCCGAAGCTACCCCTGAAGCTACCCCACCATCTCAGCGGAGAAGCAGCGTAGCTTCCACCGAGCTGCTTCATGAGCCTGTCTTCACGGCTCCTGCTAGCTACCTCGTGGATGCTATCCCGGAGTCTCAACATTGCCACCTTATGAGGCAATGGCAGCAATTCAAAGTCAAGGCGGCTATCGGCTCTATTTTACCTCCTCAACCTGAAGCAAATATTCACTGTCGTCCGATTCTAGAAGGATATGCTAGGGTGATGGTGGATCAAATAATAGAGGGATTTGAGGAGCTCGAGCTTGACCACCCTACCGGGGAAGGGGAGGCTCGGTTGGGTTCTTCTCTGAAGACTCCATTCCTATGGCGGAAGGACCTCATCAACCTTCCGAACTGGACACCTCCGCCTCCTCCGGCGAGTCAGTGCACTCCGCCTCCACCTCCCCCTCCGACGAGGGATGAGGGCACTCCGCCTCCTTCTCCGGTTGCTCAGGCGTGTGGCGGCACTCCGCCTCCTTCTTTGCCTGCGCCGGCGCGTCCGAGCAGCCCGCCTCCTCCTCCGCTTCATCAGCTAGGCGGGAAGAGAGTTGCCGCCGCTCCGGCTGCTCCGACGCATCGTAGCACTCCGCCTCGTTTTCCGCCTCGTAAGCAACAAAAGAAGGTAGCCGCAACTGCTCCGGCTGCTCCTGCGTCTAGCAGTACAACTAGAGGCAGGAGGCAATACAAATATGGTCCATATCTCAAGCCTTTAGAAAAGTTAGCATACGAGAGGACCAACGAGGAAAACGCGGAGATCTCTAAAGCCGAAGTGAAGGACTTTTTTGCAAAGAAACCTCCACCTCCGGAGGAGAAGATAGATCCGGTGAGATCGAAGCGCACTATTGATACCCTGAAGAAACCACCACCGTCTCCGCCGAAAACCAACTATGAGCGCATTATTGAAAGGTCATATGTCGAGGCGGAGCGGTCGGTGAGTACTTGAAGTGATCGAAGGTTAGCGCAACGAAAAAGTGTAGAAAAAATTCCCCAGCTCAGCGAACAAGAGAACCAATCATGCCCCCGCTCAAGGTGCCTAGCGACATCGTCGCTAGTCATCCGGGGATGGCGCCCGGTACCAATCTTGGAGATTACCTGGGCGATGATGTAGTGTTTGATATGTTAGAGGTGGAGGAACACAAATACCGGTACGGGAAGCCTCTCTTCAAAGATGTCACTACTCTAACAACGATGATGCGAAGATTCCATGAGTGGTACATGGATACCTGCAGAGAGTCTGGTGGGAAGGATACTTTGTTGCTGAAGGTTAAAGAGAAGCACGACCTCGTTGGAATTGATGTGTTGTCTGTTCCATTTGAAGAGTTCTTCAAGTTTTTCAATTAAAAGGCCCTCGATAAAATAACGGTCACTTTCTATTGTCTGTAAGTACTACTTCTGTCATTAAGTCTCTATATATAGCTCAGCCCTTTCATTGCATGTATATATAATTATCCTCACTATATTATGCAGATTGAAGATCGTCGAATGCAGAAAAGCTGATATCTATGATATTGGGTTCATTAACACAAATCTCATAGATGAATATCAGGTTACATTTCATGCCAAAGAAGCCGAGGCCAACTTGCTACGATCGTTGGTAGTAAATCAAAATAGAGATAAAATACTCTTTCCTCGCAACTTCAAGTGAGTGTTACTGTCTTGTCTATATTCGGTTTCCCTTAGTTCTTACTCGAGGTTTGTGACGCCCGAAGACCGACGTCCCAGAAGATCCCAGAAGGTTCCAGAAGATTCCAGATGTTCCGGGTTCTCCCGTGTGTTTTCTTTTTGCTTGTGTTATTTATTTATTTTGCATTGCATCATGTCATCATGGCATCATGTCATTTTTTTTATTTTTGCATCTCAACCTAATAAATTGTGTGGACCTTCGGTCCATTTAAATCGAGGGAAGGTGACTTCTCTTTAAAACATATAAAAGCCTCCTAATATTTATGGAGCTATATTAACAAATATTCCATGGCTTCGGAATCACCGTAACACACTTGCAATATTTTCCCCATGTCTTTTCACTTCAAGTTTCACCGTCAACCCTCCCTATAATTCTTTTCCTGTTTTCGAGGCTCCTCTAAATCTAGACTCCTTTTAAACTCCTTCAGGCAAGCTAATTATTATTTTTAGTTTGCACTTCCCTTTCTGTTGGAACTATTGTTGTTGGGTTGGTAATATCCCGTAAAGCCTTATAAAAATGTTCCATATTTTATTTTCTGTTCCTGGCCTCTTTTTCTTAATTTTTGGATCCCTCTCTATTTTATTTCTGCTAAGAAATAAAATTAGTAGAGCCCAGGCCTCCTCCTTTTCCCTCTCTCCAGTGGCCCATCCTCACTTCGGCTCCCTAAGGCCCATTTTTTTTCCTCAGCCGCAGCTACCTGGCCCAACCAGCCCGAGCCGGCCGAACCCTAATCCTCGACCGCATCCCTCTCTTTCCCTCGCAGCGCCGCCACCTCTCGTTTTCCCTCTGCCTCGCTCTCTGTCCCGAACCCTCGACCCCGCTCCTTCCCCTCGACCCCGCACCCTGTGCCGCATCCCTCGCTCGCCTCTCAGCCCGTTTCCCTCTTCCCCTCGCTCTCTGGCCGAGCTCCCCTCCCTCCGCGCCGTCCTCCTCTCCCGTCGCACGCCTCGCCGCGAGCAGCCAGGAGGGCGCTCCTTCCCGCGCGCCTGAGGGCTCGCCCCGCGAGCCGGCCCGGCCCGGCCAGGAGGCCGTCGCCGTCGTCCAGCGCCGCGGCCAGGCTCTCGCCTCGCCTCTGGCCCCGAGTGCCTCGGCCGCCCCGCTTCGCCCCAAGGCCGCTGGAGGCGCCCCCTCGCGCAGCCCCCGCGACCCCGAGCCTCCAGCGCCAGAGCACCAGATGGCCCCGTCCCGGCCTCGTTCCGCCCGTGGCCAGGCCGCCTCCCGTCCTTCCTCCGTCCCCGAGTCCCGCGTCGGGCCAGGCCCGAGGCCTCCCTCACCAGTTCGCCCGGAGCCGCCTCCCTCCATCCTCGAGGCCATGGCGTCAGGCCCTTCCACCGCGCCGCTGCTGCCCTTGCCTCCGTGGATGACCCGTGCTGCTGTAGTTTTGTTTTCTTTTGTTTTGTGTGTTGTGTTGTTAACCTTAACAGAGAACCGAGAACGTCTACCGCCAAAGACCGCAACGACCCGAGTACAACTACGAACGAAAAACACCTCCGGGAACAAGTACCGCGACCGACTCGACAAGTACCTCTTCGGATGCGTCAAGTTCCACTACTTCCACTACCGTCGCAAGGACGAGATCCCAAGTACCACGACGATGCGCCGAGTACCACTACGTCCGACGCCACAACAAGTACCCCTACACGGCGAAACGACAAGTACCACTACCGACGCCGGAGCCATCGGAACCCTCAAGTACCTCTACGGAAAAATGAGCGCGAGTACCTCTACCGTCGCCCCGTGTACGACTACGAACGTGTTCCTCGACTCACGAGAACGTCTACTTCCACTACTTCCTCTCCGAACGTGAACGCCTTCTTCCTCTACGTCTCGAACCGTCCCGAAACGAGTGTTTCGAAGGTATACCCCGAAACGATGACCCCGTGAGATGCTTGTTGTGTTGTATGAAATGTTACCCTTGTGTGCACCGTGTCCGTTCCGACCTTTTGTCATGTTCCTCGGTTGCCTCGTCGTTGACTGGTGGGAACCCGGCAACGGGATCACCCCACCTCGTTCGTCTCGTTTGACTCTCTCACGCCACCTTCATCTTTTGCACCGGTCTCTCAACGAGTTACCGGAACCGATATGTTGGCGTGGCATCATTTTTCGGATCGTTGCCGTGGCACCCTTTCTCCACCACGGTGACAAATGCTTCATATCTTGTTAATTGTCAACCTTTTAATAACTTGCATAAAAAACTTGTTCATGTCATCCGCATCATTTAACAACATTATATATGTTAATTATTGTTTGCTTATAATTATTAAACATGCTCATGAGGATTTTCCGGAATATGTTGTTGTTATTCTCCGGCCTCATTTAAATTGCCTAATAGTGTAGTTTTATTATGCTTCACCTTTTGCCATGTTAACAAACATTTAATCTTGTCTTGTTAATAAACGAGAGTCAACTAAATAATTAAATGTGGTGTTTCGTCAATATGCAACTCGTTGCATATTGAGCTCCATTTAACTTGTAGTGTTGTTTGTGCACTTTGCCATTCCATTCTTATTTAAACCGGACATGCATCATACTTGTTTGTGCATCTTATGCCTTGTTGATGCTTGCGTGTTTACCGCGTTGTTTCTTTCTTTCCGGTTGCTTCTCTTGTTAGCTTCGGTTTCGTTCCGGAGTTGTGAGGTTTCGCTCGACTGTTGCTCCGTCTTCTTCGTGGTTCCGTTCTTCTCCCTTGTGGAATCCCAGGCAAGATGACCGAACCCGGATACCATTACTATTTTTGCCTATTGCTAGTAGTCTCGATCTATAGCTTTGCCTCGATGCCCATGTCTTTCCTGTCAGCCTCCTACTTGTAGCCAATTGCCATGTTTAACCATCCTACCTATGCAAACCGTTGCTTGGCTAAGTACGCTTCGCTCAGCCCTTCTTATAGCATTGCTAGTTGCAGGTGAAGATTGAAGACGCTTGCTTCATGTTGAAGTTTGGTTGGGTTATATCACATTATATAAATGCTTAAAATGAAATCATCTATATATTGGCAAGGGTGGAAGGCTAAGCCTTTTGCTTGGTGATTTGTTCCACTCATGCTGTTAGGAACCGTATAAACCGGTGTTATGTTCCTTGATTATGCGTTCCTAACACGGTTGGGGTGTATGGGACCCCCTTGATAAACCGCTAAGTGCTAAGTCTTTTCCAGCAAATCCCAACATTGGTACTATTTGCCTAATAACTAATAAAAACTTGCATGTGGACTAGCTATCCCTTTTATTCTTAATTCAACAACCCCGGGCCAGTGCTCCACATGAGTGTTGGTCCGAAACGGGGAGCCTGCAGGGCCGCCTTGGGGCAACCCGAGGTATCTGGCATACACCTGTAGCTTCGCCCATCCGGTCGTGTCCTGAGACTTAGATACGCGCGGCTACTATCAGGGTGTCGACACGCCGGGAGGATTTGCTGGATTAGCCTTACCTTAGTTCGGTTTAACTTGAGCACGGGATTCCGAGAATACTCGGGTCTTCCCACCTATGGAGTTGCGACTTCGCGGATCGTGGGCTTGTGATGGGCCAAGTTGGAACACCCCTGCAGGGTTTGAACTTTCGAAAGCCGTGCCCGCGGTTATGTGGCAGATGGGAGCTTGTTAATTCCGGTTGTAGATAACTTGACACAATGTTTCAATACACTACCAGCGTGTGTACCGTGACTGTCAATTTCCGAATAGGGATTCGGGAGTTGAACACGGTGGGGTTATGTTTGACCGGTTTAGCTAGGATCACTTCGTGATCATCTTTCGACCGATGCTCTTCTCTTCTCGCTCTCTATTACGTAAGTTAGTGCTAGTTGCTGCTGCAGACTCTTGTTGTTCCTTCACCTCTTGTTCTTTCTTCAGCCTTGTCCTCACCCAAGGCTTAAATAGTCTTGTTACCCGGGAACGGGATTGCTGAGTCCTCTGTGGCTCACAGTTACTTCACCACACCAGATGCAGGTTCAGCCGAGTTTGATGCAGAAGCTGGTTCAGTTCTTCATCGGGAGCTCGATGAAGAGTTTGGCTGTTTGTTTGTGACGCTTCGATGTTCAGTAGTGGTTTCTACTAGGATTAGATCCTGACCTGTGGCTTTATGTTGTTTTGGTATCTTTCGTTTGGATCTTCACCCGTAGTCGGGTTGTGATGTTTTGAATGATGTATTGCTTATGTAATGTATTGTGTGAAGTGGCGAGTGTAAGCCAACTATCTCCTTTTGCATTTTAATCCCTCTTTTACATGAGTCGTGCAAAGATACCAAACTTGAGATCATTCTAGGATGGGCTTATACCTTTAAGTCGTGCCTCGACACGTAGGAGGTATAGTCCCATCCTGGGCATTACAAGTTGGTATCAGAGCCTTCTCCGACCTAGGAGCCCCCACTGTTTGATCGAACCGTTGACGGTTGAGTCTAGGCACACACTGAAAACTTTTTGAGTCCTATATTATATCGGAGAGTAGGATTTCTTTGCTTCTCATCCCCTTTCATTCTGGTGAGGACTCCTGACGTCTACTCTTGTCTCTCCTATCTTCAAAATTGCACCAAATTTTTTTTAGGATCCCGCGAGTATTCTGGGATTGTTTCGATGTTCTTGTGACAAGGATATTGTTCTCGATGCCTCCTGTTACCGAGGAGTTGAGCTTCGGGGTATCATTGACACAAGCATATCGCGGCAGTACTAAATACTTAAGACGGCCGACATCGAAAATCTCTCCTATACGGCCAGTGGCAAGATAACCCCGACATCACCCAGTACTGGGGAGGTAGTTCGAGAGTATTGCCATAGCTTGTTATAGTGGATGCTTTTCGAAGGTCCGAGGTAAACAGTTTCCGAGAACAACTGGTTATGTGTTGAAGGATGGATACACCTGGATGTAGGTTTAGAGTTGATTGCGCGGTGCTTCCCGTGTATCCCCAACACCTGATTGCATAACTGGAAACTTTCGGAAATCTATAGGTGGGTTCATAAAGTAGTTCTAGGCATTCTTCCAACGGATGCTCGATATGAAGTTCGGGGTTCTACATTGAGTGAAGTGGTTTTATGGACTTGTTCTGATCGGGAGTTGCATCTTAAAGGGTCCTTGGCTATGCTGATCCGGGGATTGCAAAACCCTTTTGTAACACGTTCCATGAGCTTTCAGCACGAAGATGTCGAACGAAGCTTCTATCTTGTATTTGTTCTATCTGTTCCTTGTTCCTTTTATTTATCTTTTGTTCTCCAAGTGGCTTCTCGACAAGTTGATGTACCTGCGGAATTCATTCGTTCAATCCTCTGTTCGAATGATATTGTGAAGATCATATTGCATATCTACCCTTTGTTTTTGTTTTGATTCTGGTATTCGAGTTGCTTCGATGTCAAATGTTGATTCCATAACCTTCCTAATTGGTGTTCTCATATTTCTATGGGAGTGCTAATTCTTCTTGATCATCAAGATGGTCATGTTAAATTATTCTCAACCGGCGTCTTTTTCTTCGAGTTAATCAGATCTTTTCATCATCTGCAAGATAAACTCTCAGTCTTTTCTCAACGGTGTATGTTCTTTCATCCCAAGTTGTCTTTGTTTTCCCCACCTCCCACCCTTTTTCTTCTCGGAGTTGGAAATTCTCAAATGAAGTATCCATTTTATTCATGTGATATTTCTTCATTCTTTTCCTTCAATGTTCTTATCCGGTGATTTATCGTGAAGATGCTCAAGAGCTTTAAGTTCATCATTCTTTTGTTTTCATAATTCTGCCGGTGGATGTAATTCAAGATTTCGGTGTTGATCTTATCCTTTTCCTCTTTTCACAATGCTTTCTTATTCCGGTGCACCAATTAATCATTCTCCTCTTGCTATTCATATCCGGAGTGCTGAAGATTCATAATTCCATTCTTAACCCGTTCAAGCAATTATTGAGGGTTGTTATCTTATTCAAGCCTTTTTAATTCAACCGGTGCCATATCTCTTAAGCTATCGTTTCCAACGGTGATTTTCTTTGAGTGGGCCCTAACCCACAGGTCTTTTTCCAGGATCTTACCTGACTCTTCTTTTTCCGGAGTATTCTGAAATTCTTTTCAAGTGTGACGTAAGAATGATTTTCATCAGTCACATGCCTTCTCCAAGATCGCTTTCAAATTCTTTCCATCGTTGGTTCAACCTTTTTAATTCTTCATTCCGGAGTGCTCAACAATTCTTATGGTATTTCTCGTCTTCATTCTCAACATCTGAAGACCGGAGAAGAGTTCCTCTTAAATTTTGGCCCGTCTTCTTGAAGATTTGTGGTTTAGCTTCATGCCATCCTCATTATTGTTCCGATTGTGAGGAATTATTTTATGCCATCCGGAGCATTTCATGAATTCTTTTCTTTGTGATCCTCCGAAGGCCATCATTTCAGAAGATTTCTTCGTTCTCAGTTTTCAACTTCGCCCTCCCATTATTCTTCATTGATGTCTCTTCGTTCGTCTCCTTATTCTTACGATGGTTCTTTCAAGTTTACTCTTCCTTGTTATCATTTTAATTCATTTGTTCCTTTCACGATCCTACCGGTGCCTTGTTCAAGATTTATCCAAGCTTGTGCTAGATCTCTCTTTAATTCTTCCAACGAGAATAAGTAGTATGCCAAATCCTTTGGTTGTCATCAATTTAAATTGGTGAAGGAGATGCATGACATAATTCTTATTCTTATTCCTTCAAGGTGATTTAATCTCTTTCTCCGGAGCTTGTTCATCATATCATATTCTTGGTTCTAAGTTGTTCATCTTGTTTTCCGGGGCTTCAAGTTATTTCAATTATATCATTTCAAAGCTCAATCTAATTCATCGCAGGCCTGAATCTTATTCTTTTCATCTTTCACTTCTCATACTTTCATTACCGGAGTTTTCATGGTGGTTCATCATCATTTAATTCATCCTCGAAGTCTTCTTCAAGATTCTTGTTGAAGCTCAAGCATTCTTCTTCATGCTTTCCAATTGCAATTCTTTCTACATTATCTTTTCTAATGGTGTTATGTCATTTTTGTCAATTCCTTCATGTTTTATGATTCACGAGTTGTCAAGAATGAGATATTTAAACCCATCATCCTTATTTTCTCAGAAGATCTTTTCAACCCTTCAATTTATTTGTTGGAGTTATCTTGGGTTGTATTTCACCTAAAGCTTTCCCTAAGGATTGTTGCTAATTATGGTGCTTATAAATGACCCAAATTCTTCATTTATCATTCCGGTGAATAAGTTTATCGTCTCCTTGTTGATATCAATCCAATCAATCGTTTTCGTCAGTGGCTGGTTATCACCTCTTAATTTTGAGATGTTTTCCATAAGCCCACATGAACCTCATTCGTTTCGTTGTTGATTTTTCCATCAACCATGTTCAACCCTTCTTCGTAAGGATGCCCTTTCAAATTCAATTTTGGGAGAAGTTGTCTTTTTCTTCTCCATTCATTCTTCATTGAGTTATATGCTATTCTGTCATTCCGGAGGCTTTGTGATATTGCTCTCTTCAACCATCATCTTGTTTTCTTTTCAAGATCTTGTTCTTTCCCTTGCTTACCATTTAACTGGAATGTTGTCACCTACATTCTAGTTCCCTCATCTTATCAAGTTTTGCCTCTCTTTTTAACCGGAGTGCTGTCTGAATCCTTCTTACCCCTTGTGCCATTCTTTCAATGGTTTCAGAGGCAATATGTTGTTGTTTTCATCAAGTATAATTCCATCTTCTCAAGTCTTGTTCAATTCCTTCCATTTTCAGACGGAGTGCTGTCCAATTTCTGTCATTCTTATTCCTTGGCTATACCGTTGCAGTTTCATATTCTTTTGGTCCGTGAGCTATTGTTTCATGTCTTTCAACCTTCAAGGTTCTCATAATGTTCCATGTTCCTCCTTTTAACGGAGTTTTCATCTTCGTTCATCTCCGTTGCATTCTTTCTTTCAACTTGTTTAACATCTCAAGGTTCTTTGGTTTCACTCGTCTGTCAAAGAAGCAACTTTGTTTTACCTCTTCCTCTTCCGTTTTTACCCGGTGATATCTCTAGGATCTCGGGTCGAGATCCTCTGTTAGTGTGGGAGAGTTGTGACGCCCGAAGACCGACGTCCCAGAAGATCCCAGAAGGTTCCAGAAGATTCCAGATGTTCCGGGTTCTCCCGTGTGTTTTATTTTTGCTTGTGTTATTTATTTATTTTGCATTGCATCATGTCATCATGGCATCATGTCATTTTTTTTATTTTTGCATCTCAACCTAATAAATTGTGTGGACCTTCGGTCCATTTAAATCGAGGGAAGGTGACTTCTCTTTAAAACATATAAAAGCCTCCTAATATTTATGGAGCTATATTAACAAATATTCCATGGCTTCGGAATCACCGTAACACACTTGCAATATTTTCCCCATGTCTTTTCACTTCAAGTTTCACCGTCAACCCTCCCTATAATTCTTTTCCTATTTTCGAGGCTCCTCTAAATCTAGACTCCTTTTAAACTCCTTCAGGCAAGCTAATTATTATTTTTAGTTTGCACTTCCCTTTCTGTTGGAACTATTTTTGTTGGGTTGGTAATATCCCGTAAAGCCTTATAAAAATGTTCCATATTTTATTTTCTGTTCCTGGCCTCTTTTTCTTTATTTTTGGATCCCTCTCTATTTTATTTCTGCTAAGAAATAAAATTAGTAGAGCCCAGGCCTCCTCCTTTTCCCTCTCTCCAGTGGACCATCCTCACTTCGGCTCCCTAAGGCCCATTTTTTTCCTCAGCCGCAGCTACCTGGCCCAACCAGCCCGAGCCGGCCGAACCCTAATCCTCGACCGCATCCCTCTCTTTCCCTCGCAGCGCCGCCACCTCTCGTTTTCCCTCTGCCTCGCTCTCTGTCCCGAACCCTCGACCCCGCTCCTTCCCCTCGACCCCGCACCCTGTGCCGCATCCCTCGCTCGCCTCTCAGCCCGTTTCCCTCTTCCCCTCGCTCTCTGGCCGAGCTCCCCTCCCTCCGCGCCGTCCTCCTCTCCCGTCGCGCGCCTCGCCACGAGCAGCCAGGAGGGCGATCCTTCCCGCGCGCCTGAGGGCTCGCCCCGCGAGCCGGCCCGGCCCGGCCAGGAGGCCGTCGCCGTCGTCCAGCGCCGCGGCCAGGCTCTCGCCTCGCCTCTGGCCCCGAGTGCCTCGGCCGCCCCGCTTCGCCCCAAGGCCGCTGGAGGCGCCCCCTCGCGCAGCCCCCGCGACCCCGAGCCTCCTGCGCCAGAGCGCCCGATGGCCCCGTCCCGGCCTCGTTCCGCCCGCGGCCAGGCCGCCTCCCATCCTTCCTCCGTCCCCGAGTCCTGCGTCGGGCCAGGCCCGAGGCCTCCCTCACCAGTTCGCCCGGAGCCGCCTCCCTCCATCCTCGAGGCCATGGCGTCAGGCCCTTCCACCGCGCCGCTGCTGCCCTTGCCTCCGTGGATGACCCGTGCTGCTGTAGTTTTGTTTTCTTTTGTTTTGTGTGTTGTGTTGTTAACCTTAACAGAGAACCGAGAACGTCTACCGCCAAAGACCGCAACGACCCGAGTACAACTACGAACGAAAAACACCTCCGGGAACAAGTACCGCGACCGACTCGACAAGTACCTCTTCGGATGCGTCAAGTTCCACTACTTCCACTACCGTCGCAAGGACGAGATCCCAAGTACCACGACGATGCGCCGAGTACCACTACGTCCGATGCCACGACAAGTACCCCTACACGGCGAAACGACAAGTACCACTACCGACGCCGGAGCCATCGGAACCCTCAAGTACCTCTACGGAAAAATGAGCGCGAGTACCTCTACCGTCGCCCCGTGTACGACTACGAACGTGTTCCTCGACTCACGAGAACGTCTACTTCCACTACTTCCTCTCCGAACGTCAACGCCTTCTTCCTCTACGTCTCGAACCGTCCCGAAACGAGTGTTTCGAAGGTATACCCCGAAACGATGACCCCGTGAGATGCTTGTTGTGTTGTAGGAAATGTTACCCTTGTGTGCACCGTGTCCGTTCCGACCTTTTGTCATGTTCCTCGGTTGCCTCGTCGCCGACTCGTGGGAACCCGGCAACGGGATCACCCCACCTCTTTCGTCTCGTTTGACTCGCTCACGCCACCTTCATCTTTTGCACCGGTCTCTCAACGAGTTACCGGAACCGTTATGTTGCTGTGGCATCATTTTTCGGATCGTTGCCGTGGCACCCTTTCTCCACCACGGTGACAAATGCTTCATATCTTGTTAATTGTCAACCTTTTAATAACTTGCATAAAAAACTTGTTCATGTCATCCGCATCATTTAACAACATTATATATGTTAATTATTGTTTGCTTATAATTATTAAACATGCTCATGAGGATTTTCCGGAATATGTTGTTGTTATTCTCCGGCCTCATTTAAATTGCCTAATAGTGTAGTTTTATTATGCTTCACCTTTTGCCATGTTAACAAACATTTAATCTTGTCTTGTTAATAAACGAGAGTCAACTAAATAATTAAATGTGGTGTTTAGTCAATATGCAACTCGTTGCATATTGAGCTCCATTTAACTTGTAGTGTTGTTTGTGCACTTTGCCATGCCATGCTTATTTAAACCGGACATGCATCATACTTGTTTGTGCATCTTATGCCTTGTTGATGCTTGCGTGTTTACCGCGTTGTTTCTTTCTTTCCGGTTGCTTCTCTTGTTAGCTTCGGTTTCGTTCCGGAGTTGTGAGGTTTCGCTCGACTGTTGCTCCGTCTTCTTCGTGGTTCCGTTCTTCTCCCTTGTGGAATCCCAGGCAAGATGACCGAACCCGGATACCATTACTATTTTTGCCTATTGCTAGTAGTCTCGATCTATAGCTTTGCCTCGATGCCCATGTCTTTCCTGTCAGCCTCCTACTTGTAGCCAATTGCCATGTTTAACCATCCTACCTATGCAAACCGTTGCTTGGCTAAGTACGCTTCGCTCAGCCCTTCTTATAGCATTGCTAGTTGCAGGTGAAGATTGAAGATGCTTGCTTCATGTTGAAGTTTGGTTGGGTTATATCACACTATATAAATGCTTAAAATGAAATCATCTATATATTGGCAAGGGTGGAAGGCTAAGCCTTTTGCTTGGTGATTTGTTCCACTCATGCCGTTAGGAACCGTATAAACCGGTGTTATGTTCCTTGATTATGTGTTCCTAACACGGTTGGGGTGTATGGGACCCCCTTGATAAACCGCTAAGTGCTAAGTCTTTTCCAGCAAATCCCAACATTGGTACTATTTGCCTAATAACTAATAAAAACTTGCATGTGGACTAGCTATCCCTTTTATTCTTAATTCAACAACCCCGGGCCAGTGCTCCACATGAGTGTTGGTCCGAAACGGGGAGCCTGCAGGGCCGCCTTGGGGCAACCCGAGGTATCTGGCATACACCTGTAGCTTCGCCCATCCGGTCGTGTCCTGAGACTTAGATACGCGCGGCTACTATCAGGGTGTCGACACGCCGGGAGGATTTGCTGGATTAGCCTTACCATAGTTCGGTTTAACTTGAGCATGGGATTCCGAGAATACTCGGGTCTTCCCACCTATGGAGTTGCGACTTCGCGGATCGTGGGCTTGTGATGGGCCAAGTTGGAACACCCCTGCAGGGTTTGAACTTTCAAAAGCCGTGCCCGCGGTTATGTGGCAGATGGGAGCTTGTTAATTCCGGTTGTAGATAACTTGACACAATGTTTCAATACACTACCAGCGTGTGTACCGTGACTGTCAATTTCCGAATAGGGATTCGGGAGTTGAACACGGTGGGGTTATGTTTGACCGGTTTAGCTAGGATCACTTCGTGATCATCTTTCGACCGATGCTCTTCTCTTCTCGCTCTCTATTACGTAAGTTAGTGCTAGTTGTTGCTGCAGACTCTTGTTGTTCCTTCACCTCTTGTTCTTTCTTCAGCCTTGTCCTCACCCAAGGCTTAAATAGTCTTGTTACCCGGGAACGGGATTGCTGAGTCCTCTGTGGCTCACAGTTACTTCACCACACCAGATGCAGGTTCAGCCGAGTTTGATGCAGAAGCTGGTTCAGTTCTTCATCGGGAGCTCGTTGAAGAGTTTGGCTGTTTGTTTGTGACGCTTCGATGTTCAGTAGTGGTTTCTACTAGGATTAGATCCTGACCTGTGGCTTTATGTTGTTTTGGTATCTTTCGTTTGGATCTTCACCCGTAGTCGGGTTGTGATGTTTTGAATGATGTATTGCTTATGTAATGTATTGTGTGAAGTGGCGAGTGTAAGCCAACTATCTCCTTTTGCATTTTAATCCCTCTTTTACATGAGTCGTGCAAAGATACCAAACTTGAGATCATTTTAGGATGGGCTTATACCATTAAGTCGTGCCTCGACACGTAGGAGGTATAGTCCCATCCTGGGCATTACAAGGTTATAGTAATTGATGTAATTGATGAGTTATATGCATGTGTGCGCAGGTTCCACTATATTCTCCTAGAGATTCAGCCTGAGCAGGGACTAGTAACCGTCTTAGACTAGAGATGAAAAGATCCCGACGACTATGCTCGACAAGTAAGTTCAATCGATCATTATTGTGTCATATCGGCAACGTTGTTCATTTCCTGATATAAAGTAATTGTTTTCTTTGCCTCGCAGGGTTAGAAAAGCATTCACCCAAAAAGTTCCGGCACTGCCGCGGGATCTGCGATGGAATTAGCCGAAAGTAAGTACTACTAGCTAGCTAGTTCCCCGCATATCCCGTTGACTCTAGCTACTTTCATCAATTCCATTTATAATGCTTCATTATCAGTTTGATTGACCTCTATTTCTCGTAAAGTGCTTGTGGCAGGAAGCTAGGAATAATTACTGTGGATACTACGTATGTGAGTTCATCTACAACGCGACGGCCAAGAATAGGCGGGGCTACTCTAAAAGACAATATGAAGTGCGTAAGTAAAAATATTCACAATTTTATTTTATTACCATCATTTGTATTGAGTTTCATTCATATATATGTATTGACACCCTTCTTCAAATTAGATGTGCCAGATGCGGAATGAACTCCTATCACAAGATTGCATGCGAGCAATTCAAGAGGAATTGGCGGGATTCTTTCTTGACCACGTCATCAATAAAGCCGGAGAATACCATGTGGAAGTTGAGTTAAGATGTTAGGGTATTGTAAGCGATCTTACACATTGTATATATACGAAAACTTGTTGTTCGACCAATCTCTCGGCGAAGGACAGAGGTCGATCATCACTTCTCTCTGTATATGTTCATGATGATCTTCTGTACTTAATGGTTTCCTTCATTTGCTGACTAGCTAGCGTGTCGTGCCCTCTCGATCTATACGTATAGTACGTAGTGTTGACCAAGCACGGAGATAAGAGAGGACACTTCTCTCTATTAGCTAGCTAACACAATATATGAAACCCCTAAATTAACCCTACAAGACCCGCCAAACCCCCTCCC
>LR738715.1:823839624-823898656 GCA_902687465.1 Secale cereale
CCCCCCCCCCCCCTTCAAAAAAAAACCCTAGCCCCTGAAATGCTGACGCGTGGACGCTTATTTGTCCCGGTTGGTGTTACCAACCGGGACAAAAGTCCCCCCTGCCTGGGCAAGCCGCAGTGGCCACGTGGAGCCCCATCTATCCCAGTTGGTATAAGAACCGGGACTAAAGGTCTTGGGCATTTGTATTGGCCGTTTAGTCCCGGTTCCCCAACTGGGACAAATGGCCCTTATACATCGGGACAAATGGCCCTTATTCTACCAGTGAGAGAGAGAGGGAGAGAGAGGCAATGAGATGACATGGACGCATGGCCCGGTGCCCAAGTGGGTGGACCTCTCACACCGAAATATGTATTGCCTGATATTAATTGTCTCTATCATGATAACCAAACTCTGATTGGATTATCAGAAGGATGTTCACCTCTAACCCCCTAGGCACCAAATCCTATCATATTTGACGCCATTTGTGTCATACTAAGGTGGAATATTCTTTAAAGGACAGAAGATGGAACATTCACTTTACCAATACCGAAGCACTTCAATTCATGTTTTGTGTCAACAAGTTGTGCAAGTGTATATATGTGTGTACATCTATGTTGTACTTATGTTTGTTTAAAGACAAGACATCCTCCCCATCACATGCCATGACATATGGCCAATATCTACCACACAGGTGCACAATTAATCTTTGTTTTGTAAGGGATGGGCTAGGCAATGAAAAACCAACAAGCTGACTGCCATCAACCTCTTGCCTTTATGTTCATATTCTTCCCCAACCTCCCCACGAACCACTGGCCAAACTGCCACCCACCGTTGCCCATGTCTGGAGGTGCTCCTGCATTAGCCTTGTCGGCCCACCGTCCCTAACTGCCGCCCACCATCGTGCTAGTACCGGCCCTGGCCATCCCTCTAAATTGGCGAATGACCAGATTTTTTTGGTGAGCCCTCCAACCGCCAACACCCAAACCCGAACTATAAAGTTTATTACTCGCCTGGCGCAAATGTCGTTGGCGTATCGGGGCCTCTCTTTGCTCACCCTGGCACCACAAAGGCATCGGTGTTGCGCACCCAAATTCTAAATTCGGGCAACTGAGGTCCAGCTAAACTGGTTTTGTAAACCGATGATGATTAGCATCTGAAAAAAGTGATTGACTATTCCAAATAAGGTAGGTTTGAGAAAAAAATGTTGGTGCAACCGAATGAATCAGAGCCGCTTTCATTGTTGTACCGATCAAGGCAAATGAAATAACCTGACTCAACATGTGATATTTTCCCTCCCCGAATAATCAAAACATGATTTATCCACCATTTGGTGCTCATGCCTGAGTGCATGCTCCTCCGGCCAGCAGTAGGATCCACCCCACCATGATCAAGGCACACGATTCGGCCACTACCCACTTGCCAAAAGGCGGGTGATGCATGCCAGTCGACCAACCGAAATTTCGGCCAGTTGGCGTGCAACCATGTGATTGAAGGCCCCCATCATAGTTGGATCTTTCTACTCAGTACTGCAGGTTGCTGCTAATGCGACACTACGATCAGAGACCCTTTGACAAAACTATGTGCAATTCATTAATCACAAACGGTGATGTAAAAAAATGTCAAAATAGGTGCAAAACATTTGCAATGGAGGATTCATCAAACATGGTTCAGATTTTAGTTGCATGTGCGATGCAGGGCACACGGTTAACCCGCTTGAACTATTTGCGATGAGGAAGAACAACAGAAATGGGTAGCCATATCAATGTGTGTGCGATATACGGCATACAGTTCGCTCTGATGAACCATTTGCTATTAGGGAGTGGAACATAAACGGTTAGCCAGATCAGTGTGTGTGTGATATAGGGCATACAGTTCACTCGGACGAACTGTATTCGATTAGCGAACGCAACAAAAATGGTTCAACTTAACAAGATGAGTGTGATATGTGGCACACAGTCGACTCAGATGAACTATTTGCGATGAGAATATACAACACAGACAGTTAATACAGTTAGTTCGTGTGCGATTATGTGTGTACAAAAAACTTTGAAAAATACAAACTAGTTGCTTGCGGTGGCTAGGAGTATTGCACATGATGCGTCTGTGACTACTCGTGTGCGATGATTAGTAAGTTACACATGCATTTCCTTATGTTAACACGTGTGTGATAAATAACACGTGGCACCGGATACGGTATTCAGGTTGTGTGTGTGCTCCACTTAGTCTTCCCGTGCTTCAGCGAATGCTTCCCGCGCTCCACATGGCTGAATTGTAAAATCCACGCCTATTCCCTCATCGGTTTCCCGCCACCAGCTAACGGCTTGCTGCATATAACCCAGGCGGAAACGCACCGCCATGACACTCTGTGAAGATCTAGTCCTAACCCATCTACCATTAGTTATTCCAAGCATGTCAGGCTACGACCAAAGCTTCGATGTCGACGCCTACCTGTGTTACATCTTCGGCGAGGAGAACGAGTCGGAGTAGGTCGGGGAGCAAGAGCTTCATCGGCCGGTGCAGGCACCATACCCCATCGGCAGCGATATCGGCGTCACTGTCCTTGGGAGCACAATCAACATATTACGAAGGAGGTGTGATGAGTGCTTCCTCTCGAGCTTGCGTTGTATTCCCTCAAAGAGGAAAGGGAGATGCAGCACAGTAGCGTAAGTATTTCCCTCCGTTTTTGAGAACTGAGGTATCAATCCAGTAGGAGACCACGAGCAAGTCCCTCGCACCTGCACAAACAAATAAGAACTTCCCAGCCAACGCGATAAGGGGTTGTCAATCC
Organism: Secale cereale; assembly: GCA_902687465.1. Taxonomy (NCBI): domain Eukaryota; kingdom Viridiplantae; phylum Streptophyta; class Magnoliopsida; order Poales; family Poaceae; genus Secale; species Secale cereale. Next base: position 823,842,395 of record LR738715.1, read on the forward strand.
CTTTACGGTCACTTACGAAAGTGAGATCTAATAGAGATGATAGTTTGATATTTTTGGTATTTTCGGTTATAAGAACAGAAAGTAAAAGTGGAAAAGTAAAGTAGATTGTAGATTGATATGTTGAGAATAGACCCGGGGGCCATAGTGTTCTCTAGTGGCTTCTCTCATGATAGCGCTATTCTATGGTGGGTGAACAAATTACTGTCGAGCAATTGAGAGAAAAGCGAATAATTATGAGACTATCTAGGCATGATCATTATATATAGGCATCACGTCCGAGACAAGTAGACCGAAACGATTCTGCATCTACTACTATTACTCCACACATCGACCATTATCCAGCATGCATCTAGTGTATTAAGTTCATAAGAACAGAGTAACACCTTAAGGAAGATGACATGATGTAGAGGGATAAACTCAAACATAGTGATATAAACCCCATCTTTTTATCCTCGATGGCAACAATACAATATGTGCCTTGCTGCCCCTACTGTCACTGGGAAAGGACACCGCAAGATTGAACCCAAAGCCAAGCACTTCTCCCATTTCAAGAACTATAGATCTAGTAGGTCAAAACAAACTAATAATTCGAAGAGACTTGCAAGGATATTATAATCATACATAAAGAGTACAGAAAAGAACCAAATATTTCTCATAGATAATCTTGATCATTGTAGCGACCACGATCCGAATGGACCGAAGTCTCTGTGTTTCAGTGTCATCCCTGGATCGGTAATGCTGACACACACAGTACTTGAAGGATTTATAACAGAGTGGCAATCACACACTTATTACATCGAATGTCTCCAATGAGAACTTATTACAAAATCTATGGCTTAAGGCCATCTAACAAAATAACAACGGAAGGCTTGGAAGATAAGTGAGTCCATCAACTCCAACGGCATAGCTGAGTGCATGACAAACGACCTAGCACGTCTTATTCCTCGTCTGAAAAGTCTACAACGTAATATGTTGCAGCCCGAAAATGGGTCAGCACATGGAATATGCTGGCAAGATAACACAGAAGATGCAAGTAACAGAATAAAGGCTATACTATATGCATATTTGGCTGGTGGAGGCTCTAGGTTAAAGTTTTTGCGTAAAGCCAATTTTTCCCTACAACAAAGTAATAAATTTTATTTTAACTATCATGTTGGTTGAAAATCATTGAGAAGGTACCTCCAACTCAATCCCAAATTAAAGTTATCATTAACCCAACAAATTAAATTATAGAGTGATGAGATCAACCAATAATTCAAGTACCAGATACTCAAGATGTCCATAACCGGGTACACGGCTAATCATGATCAGTTTGTACACTCTGCAGAGGTTTGTGCACTTTTCCCACAAGACTCGATCGCCTCCGTTTGGTTTCTCGCACTGCATGGTGTTTGAGAAACGGATGACCGAGACACAGTCTTTCCGAAGAGGTCCCCTTAACCGGATAGATAGGCCGATACACCTACAATCCATCTACATCTGATATCCCATCACGGAAAGGTTTCCCACAACTTACTCAACTATGCCAGAGCCCATATTGGCATGTGGCTGCACACGGAAGTTTCCAGCATGAATAGTTTTATGATCCCTTTGAGCCTAGGTGGCATTCCATAGGAAAAATCACACGGAAACCCGGGATTTCCTAGGACAACACTAGATTCCCCAGGTGCCCTGCAACCAATCCACCCAGATGTGTATTCAAGTAGCCACCTTAAGTTGAAACCTTAATTAACAACTCACATCTGTCATGGATTTCACTCAAACCCAAACCACGTCTATGAGCATAGCATAGCAACCTAAGCAAACGTAGAAGTAACTCCCAAGGGTTTGAAAATAATGCAGGTAATAGGTTCTACCACAATCTACTTCCCAGTCCCACAAGTTAAGAGATCCTACTCATTTAATGTGTGAGGGTTTGATCTAATGCATAAAAACTGGGTAATAAAAGGTATGATCAAAGTGTTACTTGCCTTGCTGACGATTCGCAAAACCTAGAGACTCGTAGTAGCCTGCTTCACAGTCCGGGTATTCTATCGCAAGCAAACAATAGCATACATAAGCAAACAAGCAATGATGCACAAACAAAACTCCAAAAGAAGCGATCTAACCAGAAAGTTCAACTTAAGAACTCGGTTTGCAAAAAGAATCAACTCGAAAGAAGCAACGAAACTCAAACTGCGAAAGAAACGAGCTCCGGTTACTAATTGATCTAAAGTCAAATTTTACAGTAGCCAAAACTCTGCTAAAGTAGGTTAAACGGAAAGAGGGCATCGGGACGAAGATCTGGGATTTTAAATCACCTGATTCCGACTCTCGAGCAAAAAGAAAAACGAAAAACAAGATCAGGGCAGAAATCGTGATCGGAAAAATCGCAGATAAATACCCCGAAAAAGAAAACTGACGAACAGGCTAACGAATGAACGTTCGCTGTCTGCGGCTAACGGACGAAAAGCGTTCGTTAAAACGAACGTACGGACGAACGTCCGCTAAATAGTTAAACCGAAAAAAAACCGAACCGATCTAAACCTAATAAAAAAACGGATCTACGGTTTATGAAAAACCGATCGGTTTTAAAAAAACCAATAACTAGCTCGGATCGACGAACTCCGACGAGATTCCGGCGAGTCCGGTGGCGGCGGTCCGGCGGTGCGGTGCGGCGGCGGCGGCGCGGGGCGGCGACGCGGGGCGGCGACGCGGCCGTGCGGCGCGGGGCAGCGATGCGGCGGTGCGGCGCGGCGGCGGCTCGGGGCGGCGATGCGGGGCGGCGGTGGCGCAATTTAGGGCGGGGCGGCGGCTGGGGCGGCTGGGGCACTAACGGGCCGGGGCGGCGGCTTATAAAGCCCAGAGTCCCGGGCGGATACAGCCCTAAGTCGGTTTGCCTGTTTTTTTTCTAAAAGAGTCCTGGCGCAGAAAAACTAACGAAAGAAATACTAAACGGACTCCAAAATCCAGAAATAAATTTTCACCGTCCTCTAATAATATTTAGGACAAAGTGAACATTTTTCCCGGACCTAAATGCAATTTTGAAAAACGCGCATTTTTCCTACGCAAATAAAATTGCAAATAAATCCAGAAAAATACGAAAAGTGATTTTAACATTTTTCCTCCAATATTTATGTTATTTTGGAGAACTCATATTATCTCCGCTCATATATTGTATTTAGAAATATTTTTAGGAGAGAAAAATAATTAAAATCACACTGTCCTCGTACCGGTATTCGAGCGAACTCTAATACTAAAACGGTAAAATTCCCAACTCTCTCCGTAGGTCCTTGAGTTGCTTAGAATTTCGAGGAACGCTACAAACAAAAATGCAAAGAGCATGTAATGCAGTATGATCTATGTATAACATTCCAAATTGAATATTTGGGATGTTACAAACCTACCCCCCTTAGAATGAATCTCGCCCTCGAGATTCGACTTGGCTAGAGAACAGGTGTGGGTGGTCCTTGCGTAGGTCATCTTCTCGTTCCCAGGTGGCTTCTTCCTCGGTGTGGTGACTCCACTGAACTTTGCAAAACTTGACAACCTTACTGCGGGTGACAATGCTCGAAAATTCGAGGATCTTAACAGGCTTCTCCTCGTAGGTTAAATCACTGTCCAACTGAATTGCTTCCAGGGGTACTGTGTCTCTAAGCGGAATATCGGCCACCTCCGCGTGGCACTTCTTAAGCTGCGAAACGTGAAACACGTCGTGCACTCCTGGCAATCCTTTGGGAAATTCCAACTTATATGCAACCTCTCCCAAGCGTTCCAAAACACGGTAAGGTCCCACAAATCTCGGGGCTAGCTTTCCTTTAACTCCGAAACGTTTAACTCCTCGCAGAGGCGATACTCTCAAGTACGCTCTGTCTCCGATCTCATAGGCTATCTCCTTGCGCTTCGAGTCTGCATAACTCTTTTGCCTGGACTGAGCTACCTTCAATCTATCTCGAATCAACTTCACCTTCTCCTCAGACTCTTTGATCAAGTCTGGTCCAAACAACTGTCGGTCTCCAACTTCATCCCACATTAACGGTGTTCGGCATCTCCTTCCATACAATGCCTCGAACGGTGCAATCTTCAAACTGGCCTGGTAACTATTGTTGTACGAGAACTCCGCGTAGGGCAAATTGTCATCCCAACTAGATCCATAATCTAGCGCACAAGCTCTAAACATATCTTCCAGGATCTGGTTGACTCTCTCGGTCTGTCCAACGGTCTGCGGATGAAAAGCGGTGCTGAATTCCAGCCTTGTTCCCAAAGTTTGGTGTAGCTGATGCCAAAACTTTGAGGTGAACTGTGTTCCTCTATCTGATACAATGGTCCTCGGAACTCCGTGCAGACATACTATCCTGGTCATGTATATCTTGGCCAACTTCGCACTAGTATATGTGGTTTTCATGGGGATAAAGTGGGCTACTTTCGTCAATCGATCCACCACTACCCAGATTGAGTCATATCCTGATTTGGTCCTGGGCAATCCGGTGATAAAATCCATGCCAAGCTTCTCCCACTTCCATTCGGGTATCGGCATAGGCTATAGCAATCCTGCTGGCTTCTGATGTTCTGCCTTTACTCTCTGGCATACATCACATATGGCTACATACTCGGCAATATCCTTCTTCATTCCCGTCCACCAGAAATGTTCCTTCAAATCCAAATACATCTTGGTGTTTCCGGGGTGTATTGAGTATGGCGAATCATGTGCTTCCTGCAGTATCAACTTCCTGATCTCCGGGTCGTTGGGCACATAGATTCGATCCTCAAACCACAAGGTGTCGTGTTAATCCTCACGAAATCCCTTGGCTTTTCATTCACTCATCCTGTTCCTTATCTCTGCAATTTCCTTATCATCCTTCTGGACTTCATGTATCTTTCCTAGCTATGTCGACTGAACTTCCAATCTTGCCACGAAACCTCTAGGAACTATCTCCAAACGAAGTTCCCTGAGATGTTCTGCTAACTCCTGTGGCAATCCCCCTTTTACTAGGGTATTTGCATAACTTTTCTGGCTCAAAGCGTCTGCCACGATGTTGGCCTTTCCTGGATGATAGTGCAGCTTCATATCATAATCCTTTATAAGCTCCAACCATCTCCTTTGTCTGAGGTTCAGCTCCTTCTGGGTGAAAATGTACTTCAAACTCTTGTGATCTGTGTACACATCACAACGATTTCCAATAAGGTAATGTCTCCAGGTTTTCAGTGCGTGCACTACTGCTGCTAACTCCAGATCGTGCATCACGTAATTCAACTCATGTGGTCGCAGTTGGCGGGATGCATAGGAAACAACTCTTCCATCCTGCATAAGTACTCCTCCAAGTCCTAAGCATGAAGCGTCGTAGTACACTTGGAAATCCTTGCGTATATCTGGCAATATCAGCACTGGGGCTGTCGTTAACCATTTCTTCAACTCCTGGAAACTTTCTTCACATTCTTCAGTCCAACCAAACTTTGTCTCCTTCTTTAACAATGTCGTCATTGGCTTTGCAATCTTGCAGGAATTTTCTATGAATCTCCAGTAGTATCCCGCGAGTCCAAGAAAACTGCGGATCTCTCCAACCGAAGTGGGTGCCAACCACTCAGTGACTGCGTGCACTTTGACGGGGTCTACTGCTATACCTTCTCCCGATATAACATGCCCTAGGAATCCAACTTCCTTCAACCAAAACTCGCATTTGCTAAACTTGGCATACAACTAATGTTCTCTGAGCTTCTCCAATACCAAACGCAAATGCTCTGCATGTTCTTCTTCGTCCTTCGAGTATATCAGAATATCATCTATGAATACCACGACGAACTTATCCAAGAACTCCATAAACACCTTGTTCATCATACTCATGAAATAGGCAGGCGCGTTAGTCAATCCAAATGGCATAACCGTATACTCATATAGCCCGTACCGTGTGGTGAAGGCCTTCTTAGGTATATCCTTCTCTCGGATCTTCAATTGGTGGTATCCAGATCGTAGATCTATCTTGGAGAATACTTTCGCTCCCTGGACTTGGTCGAACAGATCATTGATCATCGGCAGCGGGTACTTATTCTTAATAGTCACTTCATTCAGCGCACGATAATCAACGACCATTCTGAAAGATCCATCCTTCTTCTCGACCAAAAGCACTGGGGCTCCCCAAGGTGATGAACTTCGGCGGATAAAACCTTTCTCCAATAACTCCTTAATCTGCTTCTTGATCTCCTCCAGATCATTCGCTGGCATCCGATACGGTCTCTTAGATATTGGTCCGGTGCCAGGCAACAACTCAATCAAAAACTCAATATCTCTATCTGGTGGCATGCCAGGTAACTCCTGTGGGAACACATCCGGATAATCTTTTACTACTGGCATCCTAGCTAGGTACGACATTATGTCATTATATATATCCTAGCTAGGTGGTTGTTAGGGTGCTTTCGGGTTTGCGAGGCAGGTGCAACCAAAGTTATGCATTGTGTATTTAAAGTTTTAAACATCCCCAATATTCGTACATATAATTGGCCACTTCCAGGTGGTTCTTGAATTCAGGCCCCTCTCATCAATCTTCAACGACGCGCCCAACCATGGGCCCGCGGGGTCAAAGTTGTGCATTGAAATTTTGAACATCACAGACCACCCTTTTGACTCATATATATTTGGGCCACGTGCTGGTGTGGCTGTCTTTTGACCCTCTCTAATGTTATTTTTTGCTGCAAAGACTCTAATGACCCTCAATGGACACGGGGTATAATATCTTAACCGTGGATGCAAGTGCGATGAAATCACCACGACCGCGCAAGCGCGGGCAATGGGTGGAGGTACCCGCTCAACCGTGTGCGATGCAAGTGCACCGAAATCACCACGACCGCGCAAGCCCGGGCAAAGGGTGGAGGTACTGGCTTAACCGTGTGCAATGCAAGTGCGCTGTAAAACCACCACCTGTGCAAGCTAAAGGCGAGTAAGTTTATTTGGCAATTAGGACGAACCGTGTGCGATAGACCAGCTAGCTAGAAATATTAGAAACAAACTACCCGCCTTGAGCGTTGCAAAAATCGGCGGATCCGCGCCACTTTTCCTAATTATCATACACGCATATTGTTATTGGACAATGCGTGATCTTGGGCACTCCCGCCCCACATCAATTCATTTACCCAAATATTAGTAGCCGCCGTATTTCAACCGTCACTCGCACTCCTCCAGCACCGACATTATAGTAAAATTGTAGTAGCCGAGGCATTTGAACCATCGCCCTATGTCGGGGATATACCCCGCGGTATGAACCGGCCGGATTTATAACCCGGCCGGACTTGGTATTCTACTTAAGACGGTTTATATTTGGCAAGTTACTGGTGACCCGGCAGGCGGATCATGGATGACAAGGCCCAAGGCCCAGAAGGCCGGTTCATATTATGGTGGGCCGGTTTATGAAGAAAGCATAAGGAATATTCTCTTACAAAGGAAGCAAGAGTAGGACTCCTTGTAATAGATCAATCCTAGTCCTACTAGGACTAGTCATGTAACCCGCCCCTTCAACATATATAAGGAGGGGCAGGGCTCCCCAAAGAGGACAGGTTAGAAGACAAGTTTTAGAGGAGAGGTTTAGACAAGTTTCTAGGGTTAGACACAAAGAGCCGGTTTACCGGCGACACCACGAGGATCATAATGAGACCTAGCCTCAAACAGCATGTAGGGTTATTACCGGATGATTTTTCCCGGGGCCCGAAGCTGTCTAAATCCGTGTCTACATCGCGTCTCTCGATTCCGCTCAACCCCTCTCAAGCTACTACATAGATGCGCGGCGTCACACCTAAGTCCGCTAAACCGGACATCTGACGTGTTATTTCCACGACAGTTGGCGCCCACCGTGGGGCCTGCGCACGGTGGTGTTGAGTTATTGAAGGGATTTCTTTAGGGGTCAAGAAGTTCGCAATTTTTCGGATGAAGAAAGATTCAGCATGGAGGGATCTGCATAGGCCTCAAATTTCATCGGTCCAGTAATCCGCCGAGTTAGAAGGCGAATCAGTACGTACGTGTTGGGAAAAACATCAAACGCTGGCGAATCCCCAGCCCTGGTCGGATTCTTTTTCTGCCTCCGATCGCGACCGGGGACCCTGCATCAATCAGTTTGTGTACGTCACATCGGCCTCGTTAATCTCCTCAAAACAGTGCTGATCCAAGGCCAGCTGCCAGGTTTTTAATGCGCCAAGTCCCAGCTTGCCATGTACGTGGATAGAAGTTGTCAGGTACCATTATTATAAATCGGACATGGGAACAAGTAGAGCAGTAGCTAAGGATATCAATCATGGACGGACTAGTACTACTACGGAACAGTATCAACAGTGCTATTTCAAATCAATACTCCATCACGTGAAGGGCCAAGTTGATCGGCAGCTCTTAATTTTTTATTGGCCCAAAAGTGCTACTCCCTCCGTCCGAAAATACTTGTCATTAAAATGGACAAAAAGGGATGTATCAAGAACTAAAATACATCTAGATACATCCCCTCTTATTCATTTTGATGACAAGTATTTCCGGACGGAGGGAGTACATGGGAAACAACCAGATGGATTTAATATCTTGGGTTCAATTGCTGCTCTGTCGCACCACGACCTCGAGGGAGACACGGGTCTGGGTAATCAAACCAACAACGATTACTAGTACAACTTGGAAACGGATGGGGATTCATCCAGCCGATCACGACTCGGGAGCAGTGGCCTCTCTGCGGCATCAGAGAGGCATCATTTTTTTTACTCCGCCGAGACACGATACTCGATGGCCCGAGCCGCCGCCTCACGTCTCCGCCCTCGACCGCCGTGCCTTCGCCATCGCCAGTCCGCATCTTCGCCATCGCCAGTCCGCATCTGCCGAGACCGTGGTCCAACTCCGCTGCGATTCTGCCACGCTCCAAGCCACACCAGCCTCAATGGAAAAAGTTATGTTTGGTCTGCCCCTACAGATGAAGCTCGAAAAAGGAAGGGAATCTGGCCATGCAAGTGCTAGGCGCTTGATCAGAAAGAGACCCCCTGGAGTTGTTCACAGATGGATGGCATCCGGTAAAAAAAAAATCAAAACAACCACGGCTGTCGTTGCTCCATGCCATCACCCAAGGCAAAAGCTGTTGCTACACTGCTGTATTGCTGCTTCTCAAAGCGACTCCGCGTACAAGCTCACGTGAGTACTAGTTGTATACTAGTAGTTCGGATTTTGTCCTTTCCATCTTCAATCGCTTGGGACCCAACAAAAAATACCAGGTGATATTTTTCCTATATATTTTATCAGTACATGTTAATTCATCCGACAACAATTACTCTCGCATGTAATATTTTTACACAGGGCGACTATTAAAAGCGGCAGCCGGATCATCGTCAGGGTATGTCGCGGCTTCATAAGCATGCGTGTTGCGATGCGGTTTACATAAATGCGCCGGCCGACTCGTCTGCCCGCGCCCACGCGCGCTGGCCTCCAACGCCACGGCTGACTTCCTCGCCAATGAACGAGCGCACGACGCCGTTTTTTACGGTCCGGTCCACATTAACTCGACGCTGTCCGCGCCCATGATTAATTCACCCGCACGCGCCGGCTTACAATGCTGCAGACAACTCATCTGCTGTCTGGGCGGATCAGGTGATATTTTTCCTATTTATTTTTAATACATATATTAATTCATCCGAGCAAAATACCTCGCCCTGATGTATTTTGTGTGCAGGAAAATCATTCATTACAAAGGTGGTGTTATATCCCGGAGGGAGAGGCATACTAAACATCATTCGATACAAATGGTCGTCGGACTTTCGCACCGGTTTACAACGACGAGGCTGTCTTTCGCGACCGCGCCGGCTGGCCTATCTGTTCTTCTAGCAAATCAGCCGGTTCACGCATTCGCACCGGTTTACAACACGGAGGACAACTTGTTCATCTCCAACGGTTTACAACCCCACTGTCGGTTTAACTGTCTGAGCCGCCTCTGATACTGCGGTCGTTTTACTATCCACCCTGTGATCCGGTCTATTCAACATACCGGTTCAAATTCACTCAGGTGATGTCCGTCTACAGTATTATTTCTCTTGTTATATATTATTTTTCATTAAGAAAATAAGATGCTTTGATCAGTCTATCTGCGTGTGCAGGGCAACTCCCACATATGCACTCAGAAGCAATAACTCCCTGAAGAGTGTAAGGTCACATCCGGCTTCAAAAGAGGATGCTTCAAGGAAACCCTCTGGATGGTAATCCATCCAGTGATTGGTTCAAGATCTAACCATGACTTTATGGAGCCATGGAAGACTATATGGACAGTCGGGTTTACCCGCATCCATCGACAAGCCCTCTGGATAGTCGGGTTTACCCGCATTCAGTGATTGGCTAAAATTCTTATGGACAGTCGGGTTTACCCGCATCCATCGACCGGCCCTCTAGACAGTCGGGTTTACCCGCATTCAGTGATTGGCTAGGCCCTCTGGACAGTCGGGTTTACCCGCATTCAGTGATTGGCTAAAATTCTTATGGACAGACGGGTTTACCTGCATCCATCGACCGGCCCTCTGGACAGTCGGGTTTACCCGCATTCAGTGATTGGCTAGGCCCTCTGGACAGACGGGTTTACCCGCATTCAGTGATTGGCTAAAATTTTTCTTATGGTTCATATGGAAAGATGGATAATCCACATCCACCGGCCCTCTGGAAAGATGGATAATCCACATCCAGTGATTGGCTGAACCTTGCTTTGAGCCTGGCAGCTCTTAAAAAGCCTTGACTACATGGTTTTTATTTGCAAATTCGCATCTTTGGTGTTTATGTTTTATGACTCTTTAAACCGGAGTGGAACAGCTACAGAAGTTGACCACATACCTATGAAGGTAAAAGTCTGGATCATGAATACCAGCATGAATAAACCGGTGTTCATTATAACCCGGATCATCCATCAGGCAACAAGCTACAAACTTCTGGACAAAGTTTCAGAATGATATAAACTGGTGTCTTTTATCAAGCCCGGGTTTGTTATTGGATCCATGAAGATCGTCATCAAGAAATTTTAAGTTCTACCGGATTAAGAATATCAAGCATACTTGATCGCAGGTATGAAGTATCTTGTTTTTAAATACATATTGGCAATACATGGTCAGTTATAATGACCGGTGTTTATTAAACCAGCCTGGTTTTGACTATAAGTCGCCAGTATGAGACAAAATAATGACCGGTGTTTATTAACCCGGCCCGATTGTGATCAAACATCATTGGAACCGGTCTTCAAACCGGATTATATTCTTCAATATCCAACATGGCTGGATTCTTATTATGCTTATAAATATTATGATTGAGGTTTTCAAAGTCGCTTTAAGCGCAATGGATATTATTTCATCAATGAAAGTAATTTATTCTATAAAGGAAAAGTCCCGAGTCGCTGCAGGTTTACAACCCGGCACTTGGGGGCTACATTATTCAGACTGAGATTACATCAAATACATAAGTCTCAAGCACACAAGCAAGTTGTCTACTTGACACTTGGGGGCTAATGGAAAGATCATTTGCTTCATCTGGAAGTACCGGTTCACCTTCTAAATGTAGCTAAACCGGAACTTGGGGGCTATCAATCGCTCCTGTCAACAATTCAAGGTACACAAGTATTCATTCATTATATTGAAGGGTCCACTGCTCAGTTGGTAAAGCACAAAGCTCTTAACCTTGTGGACGTGGGTTCAAACCCCACGATAGAAGTTACATTATATACTGTTATTTTCAATGATTATATCTACAAAGTCCTTGCTACATATTGCTATTCAAGTTTACATGATCATATTTTCAAAGTCCCTGCTCGTTATTGCATAATAACCCGGCACTTGGGGGCTACATGTTGCTATTCAAGTTTAAAGATCATATTTTCAAAGTCCCTGCTCATTATTTCATAATGACCCGGCACTTGGGGGCTACATAATATGGAATATTCAGTTTCATTGTGATTGGGATGAACAATCCAGATTTCTTCAAGGAGGTTTACAATGATATTTTCAATGAAGTATATACAAATTCCCTGCTCATTATTTCATAATGACCCGGCACTTGGGGGCTACAGGTAATATGCATATAAAGGAGGAACATCTTCAAATTATCAGTTTTGGGTAAATCTGGAAGATCAATCATAACCCGGCATTGGCAACAATCATAACCCGGCATTCATAAACATTCATGACCCAGAATTATCATTTTCTATAACCTGACAATGGTGGTAGTCATAAACCGGCAAGTTCTACATTTCCAAACCGGTTGGATATCAATTGAATATTTGAAGATCAATATTTTTTGTCAAGTCAGAGCATTGAAAGGCTGATTCGAATGAATTCTGGATTTACAATATTTCTATGCAAGCAAGTTGATTATGAAGCTGGTCTGTTGACCCGGATTTCCTAGAAGAAGAAAAGGACAAGGACTTAAGGAGGATCAGATGTCAGATTTGTTCTTGTGTTTTACAATATAAGTTTACCATGGATAAATCCAAGCTAAACTTGGGGGCTAATGTCGGGGATATACCCCGCGGTATGAACCGGCCGGAATTATAACCCGGCCGGACTTGGTATTCTACTTAAGACGGTTTATATTTGGCAAGTTGCTGGTGAGCCGGCAGGCGGATCATGGATGACAAGGCCCAAGGCCCAGAAGGCCGGTTCATATTATGGTGGGCCGGTTTTTGAAGAAAGCATAAGGAATATTCTCTTACAAAGGAAGCAAGAGTAGGACTCCTTGTAATAGATCAATCCTAGTCCTACTAGGACTAGTCATGTAACCCGCCCCTTCAACATATATAAGGAGGGGCAGGGCTCCCCAAAGAGGACAGGTTAGAAGACAAGTTTTAGAGGAGAGGTTTAGACAAGTTTCTAGGGTTAGACACAAAGAGCCGGTTTATCGGCGACACCACGAGGATCATAATGAGACCTAGCCTCAAACAGCATGTAGGGTTATTACCGGATGATGTTTCCCAGGGCCTGAAGCTGTCTAAATCCGTGTCTACATCGCGTCTCTCGATTCCGCTCAACCCCTCTCAAGCTACTACATAGATGCGCGGCCTCACACCTAAGTCCGCTAAACCGGACATCTGACGTGTTATTTCCACGACACCCTCCCTCGTCCACCACCATCTCCACCCACCACCATTACTAAAATTTTCAGTAGCCGCAGCGTATCCTCAAACACCACTCCCCCCTTCCACAGTCCCCCACCCGCCCCCCTCCTCCCCTCGAACCCTAGCTCGCGGTCGCCGCCGGCGCCGCCGCTAACCCTGCCGGTCTGCCCGTTCCTTCTAGCTTAGATAATAAAGTTCCGGTCACCCAGCGATTCGCATACCGTTGCCCCACTCCCCTGAGTTTTTAGATGAGGCATGCGGTGTCCCTCCCCGCTAGATCCACATCCCCTGCTCCAGAATGTCGCAGCCTAAGCTCGACCACATATCCCAGAGAGCCCGGCGAGCATTTCCCAAGAAGAGTTTTATCATGGCCTCTCCGGAGGACGTTGGCGAGGTGGCCGCCATTCGCCTTGACCTGTCGATCCCGGAGCAACACGTCGCCACGGAAGCCGGCGAAGAAGTTGACCATGTTGCCATGCCGAAGGCTTCATGTCAGCGAGCTAGCGTATTACTATATCTCGGGAAAGCTGGCTACGACATCAAGCTCGTCCACACCGACGGCTTCACGTAGGCCATTTCACAGGTTAAGTGGTCCATCCCCAACCCATCTGGTTCAACCGCCGTCAATCTCATCGACGGCCCTGTCGCTGATCTCCTCCGCCAAGCGGTCAAGGATTTGCGAGCTTTATACGCCATCGAGCCCATTTTATCACTTCTAAAGGACACGTTCTACGGCGGCGGCTTGGGATCCTCAATTGCCAAGTCAGTTCTCATCGACAACGACCACGACCACGAGGAGGGCACCGACGAAGGTTCTTCCAAGGTGAAACAGCCTATCTGTGACATCAGAGAGCGCACCATGGGTCTGTGCTCTTCCAACTGGAAGGATCCCGTCCATGAAATGTGAGGCAACATTCTATCAGCAAATCTTACCTTTTCTAGCTTGCCAACCCGTACCCTTTGTTGTAGTAGCATTTGTCGTGCGGTGCTTTAACTATGTCGTGTTCAATTATTTCAGTTATGCAAAAATGTATTGTTCAATAGGTCTATGTGATGTTTAAGTATGAATTGTTCGCTTTAGTTTCACGAATGGCTATATTTGGTTGTTTATAGTGAGTAGATGCCTTGTTTATCTATATTTGGTTGTTAGGTTGGTTGGAGTGAGTATTTTTCAGTTATCGAGCAGATGTCTTGTTTATCTGTATTTGGTTCTTAGTTTGGTTGTAGTTAGTATTTGTCAAGTTATCAAGCAGATGCCTTGTTTATCTGTATTTGGTTGTTAGGTTGCTTTTTTTAGCATTTGTCCAGTTATCAAACAGATGCCTTGTTTATCTTTATCTACTTGTTAGGTTGGTTGCAGTCAGCATTTGTCCAGATTTCAAGCATATGTCATATTTATCTATATTTGCTTGTTACTTTATTAGGTTGGTAGCAGTGAGATTCTGTCCAGTTTTCAATGGCTATATTTGGTTGTTATACTGGTCATTTATGCCTTGTTTATTTCAGTCATTCACAATGTGTTGTTCATTATGTGCAAGTCGGCATTGTGCCGCTCGACTACATCAATACCAGTTTGAACGGCTATATTTGGTTCCAGTTATTCCTGGTGTAGTTAACACATGCCCTTTATTTCAATTTTACACATTTATCCAGTGTGATGTTGATACGTCCAAAACATATCTATCATTTCTGCTTGCTCCATGCCTCTTTTGTGTGATATTGCTATGATATTTATGCACTTCCATACACTTTTGATCATATTTGGACTAACCTATTAACTCAGTGCACCACAGTGACAGTTCCTGTTTTCTGCTGTTTTTCTATTTCAGGTTTCCCCCATATTAAAAGTGCGCTAAAAATTACGGGAAAAATACAGGAAAAATCAGCGTATCGGGAGCTTCCAGAAAAACCAAAGCAGGGCCAGAGGGGAGCCTGGGGTGGCCCAGGCGGCCACCCGGCGCGGCCCCACCCCTGGCCGCGCCAGGGGGGCGCCTGGGGCCCCACCTCCGCCTCTGGTGACCCCCTTTTGCATATATATTGCTCGCGTCCCGAAACCCTCAAGGACGGAACCCTTTTTCGCGATCTCATCTCTGTTCCGCCGCCGCCGCGCTTCCAAGATCGGGAGCACCAGGAGAACTCTTCCCGGCATCCTGCCGGAGGGGAGAACCACCACCGGGAGCTTCTCCACCACCATGGACGCTTCCCGGATGAGTTGTGAGTAGTCTCCCTTGGACCATGGGTCCATGATACGTCCAAAACGTATCTATAATTTCTGCTTGCTCCATGCCTCTTTTGGGTGATATTGCTTGTTATTTATACACTTCCATACACTTTTGATCATATTTGGACTAACCTATTAACTCAGTGCACCCCAGTGCCAGTTTCTGTTTTCGGCTGTTTTTGTATTTCAGGTTTTCACATTACGAGAACTGTCAGGAAAAATCCAGAAAAATTATATAAAAAATCAGCGTTCCAGAAACTACCGTGCGCCCGAAGGACAGCCGGGGGGGGCACCAGGGCTCTAGGCGTACTGGCGGCGCGCCCCCCTCGCCCTAGGCCGCGCCGGGGGGGCGCCTGGGCCCCCCGAGGCTCCTCCGATGCCCCCCTTTGGCATATATTTAAAGCGTCTCCCGAAAACCTCGAAACAGGAACTCTTTTCGCGATCTCATCTCTGTTCCGCCGCCGCCGCCGCTTCCAAGATCGGGAGCACCAGGAGAACCCTTCCCGGCACCCTGCCGGAGGGGAGGATCACCACCGGGAGCCTCTCCACCACCATGGACGCCTCCCGGATGAGTTGTGAGTAGTCTCCCTTGGACCATGAGTCCATGACCAGTAGCTATATGATGTTCTCCTCCCGTTCTTGTGCTTCACTAATTAGTCCTCGTGAGCTGCCCTACATGATCGAGGCACATATGTAATCCTTATGATGTTGCTATGATGAGTTTGCTGGGATCCGATGGATTATGAGATTATGTTCAGATTGTGCTTGAGTAATATATTTGATCTACCTCTTTTATATTTATGTTCATAAGTAACTCTTGCATGTTCTCCGTTGTTATTTATTGCTTTGGCCAAGTAATAGGTAGTGACTCCAAGAGGGAACGTTATGCTTGATTGTGGGTTCATGCCCCTCGATGACTAGTTTGAGTGACAGAAACATGAGTCTAGGGGATGTGCTGTTGCCACAAGGGGGAAAACAACGATGCTTGTGCCCACGGGTGCAACGATTGTTTACTTTACGCAAAGTTCTTTTAATGCAGTTGTCTGTTGCATTGAGTTTACACTATGGGTGGGACTCGCAACTTAATACCAGCGAGATGTTCTGGATAGATATCTCAAGGTGGATGATTAGTAGTAGATATTGATGGATTTCGGTCTACTTACTTTGGCGTACCGCCCATGCTTTGAGCCTCAACCTTTCTTGCAATGTAGTCAGCATTGGTTTGCGCACATGGTCCTGTCAATTGCCCAGCTGTAATTCGTTTACCTCACATAGCTGTTTTATCGTCTTTTGGGAGAGAGACATCACTAGTGAACATCATGAGACTCCGGTCCATATTACCATCATTGATCACATCCGCTATTTACTTTTCGCTTTTATTTACTATTGCAAACAATATACCTATCACTACTATCATTTGCGTTTAATCCTTTGTAAACTTCAAGGCCGGAGGGATTGACAACCTCTCTGTACTCGTTGGGAGCAAAGTTATTTGTATCTGTGTGCAGGTCCACGTTGATTGCTAATATCTGGCGCCGTAGCAGTTGACACCTTCTTGTTGAACCTAGGAGTCTCTGGGGATTCGATCCTTGGTATCTTTGCCAAGGGAAAAACTTCCGCAACACTACATCTCACACCTTCCACTTGGGGTAACCAACGAGGGGCACGAAGCCTAGCAAGAGTTTTTCTGGCGCCGTTGCCGGGGACTCCACTCTTCAGGATAGGGGAGTTGCATGCTATCTTTTACCTTTGCTTTTTAGTCTTGTTAGTTTACCTTTCAGTTTTTGCTTTAGTATCCTTTTATCGAAAATCACACAAAAATAGTTATCTTGCTTGCTTACTATTATGGGTTCCACCAAAAACACTGGATGGGAGGAGTACACCCCTTCTTCCATTACACCAATCACCACTGTCGAGATCTACAAAAGTAATAAACCTTGTGATTATGTTAGTCTTGACGGAGAGTTATGCCCATGGCATGGTCTTCCAGGAAAAGAGTATGAGCCTCAGTTTAAAATTGCTCCTAAGTTTCCCCAAACTTGGGAAGATGTTCAAACTCTTATAATAGAGAGTGATTCAAACAAAGAGGATGACACTACAATTCTGCCCAATAATGATAAAATTAATTTTGATAATTGTAGTATCTCAGAAGTTGTCACCTTTCTACAAGGAATGGCCAAAGATCCCCACACTAGCACGCTTAATCTTTCCTTCACAGAGCATATCACTAATGCTCTCATCAAAGCTAGGGAGGAGAAACTTAGAGTAGAAGCCTCCATACCTAGAAATCTAGAAGATGGTTGGGATCCTATGATTAAAATTAAGATAAACAACTTCTCATGCTATGCTTTATGTGATATTGTAGCTAGTACTTCCATTATGCCCAAAAGACTATATGATATGCTTAAATTGAAACCTTTTGATTCTTGTTCTTTTGGTGTTCGTCTCGTTGATTCTTCCATAAAGAAACCTTTGGGGAGGATCGAAAATGTTCTTATCGTTGTCAATGATAATTATGTTCCCGTTGATTTCACTATTATGGATATTGAATGTGATCCTTCTTGTCCAATTATTTTGGGACGTCCCTTTTTGCGCACCGTTGGTGCTATCATTGACATGAAAGAGGGTAATATAAAATTTCAGTTTCCTCTCAAGAAAGGGATGGAACACTTCCCTCAAAAGAAGATCAAGTTACCTTTTGAGTCCGTTGTACGGGCTAGCTATTCTTTTACTCTTGATAAAACTTGATCTATATGCATTATGCCTAGCTCAAAGGCATAAAAGAAAGCGCTCTTGGGAGGCAGCCCAATGAATAAATTTATTTTGCTTTTGTTGTGTCTTGATGTTGTTTACTGCTGTAGCATCATCATTGTATCTTTACTTTTCAATTGTGTGCCTAGTATAGCCTCTGATTGCTAGAAAGTTCAAAAGTTGTGAGGTGCTGTCCAGGAAACAGATTCTGTCCTTGGATAGAAAAATTCGTATAAAATCACCAGATCATCTTTTTGGTCTGAATTTTTTCAAAAGCGTGCTCTATATAATTGTCTTCCGTGCGTCTGTTCTGAGTTTTTTCATTAGAGTTGCAGAAGTGCCCCGAACAAATCATTTACTACCTGCTGTTCTGTTTTTCACAGATTCTGTCCTGTTTTGCCTTTCCTTCATTTTGCAAATCTAGAGCTTACTTTTTCTTTGCAAAAACCTTTTGGCAATCTTGAGAAACAGTAGACCTTCAAGAATATATTTATTTCCAGCAAGGTACAATTATTTTATTATGGGTACTAACCTCGCTAATCAGATTATGATGAGTTATGTATGAAGGGAGCTTTCAAGTGTGCGAAGGAAGATGATAAAAAGATTCAGGAGTGTCAAGCGCTCAAGCTTGGGGATGCCCCCGTGCACCCCCAAGAAATATTCAAGGAGACTCAAGCGTCTAAGCTTGGGGATGCCCCCGTGCATCCCCTTCTCCATCAACATTATCAGTTCGTCTTTCGTTCCACTATATTATAATCACTTCATGTGTTATGTGCTATGCTCGGAGCGTCTTGTTTTTAGTTTTCTTTAGCTTTTCATAACGAGTCGGAACTCAGCTTTCTTTATGTGGGAGAGAAACACGCTCCACTTCTACCTAGAACATAACATAGAATTTTCATGTCTATCTTTGTTGTGTGTGTTCTTTGTCTTTTAATAGCTACTATCATGTTCAGCTCTTAGCTTTCATGCTTATCTTTTCAAAGAGCTTTTGTTTAGTTGGTTGCTTGAACTCTCTTTAATTACCATGCTCACCTTATTAAGAGAGTTTGCTTCCGTTGCATTGGTTGATATGTCTATTGTCAGGGATATTACCTCGCGGTATGAACCGGCCGGAATTATAACCCGGCCGGACTGGACATTTTACTTAAGACGGTTTACACTTGGCAACTCACTGGTAACCCGGCTGGCGGATCATGGATGACAAGGCCCAAGGCCCAGAAGGCCGGTTCATATTAATAGTGGGCCGGTTTAATAATAAAGCGCAAGGAATATTCTCCATAAAGGAAGCAAGACTAGGACTCCTTGTAATAGATCAATCCTAGTCCTACTAGGACTAGTCATGTAAACCCGCCCCTTCAACATATATAAGGAGGGGCAGGGCTCCCCAAAGAGGGGAAGTTCTCACAAGTTAGACAAGAGACAGGTTTTAGACAAGTTAGACAAGTTTCTAGGGTTAGACACCAAGAGCCGGTTTACCGGCGACACCACGAGGATCATAATGAGACCTAGCCTCAAACAGCACGTAGGGCTATTACCGGATGATGTTTCCCGGGGCCCGAAGCTGTCTAAATCCGTGTCTTGCATCGCGTCTCTCGATTCCGTTCAACCCCTCTCAAGCTACTACATAGATGCGCGCCTCACCACTAAGTCCGTAAACCGGACATCTGACGTGTTATTTCCACGACAGTTGGCGCCCACCGTGGGGCCTGCGCACGGTGGTGTTGAGTTCTTGAAGGGATCCCTACAAGGATCGAGAAGCTCGCGATGTGTTGGATGGGAAAGAGCCCACACAGAAGACGTCATCGCCAACGAATAGTCAAAACAACATACACAAGATTTTTTTGGTCAAGAGAAAAATTAAGATTATTGCGTGCCACCGACGCACCGTAAGATCCGCTGTGATCGATAAAGTTCAAGAGAATTTTTGCGGCGTACTATGCGCCGTATCCGGTGATCAATCAAATCGCAAAATCCACTGAGACATCAATCTTCGCTGCCACTAATTCAATGGGTTTGAGTTAATCTGCATGCAAGCTGACTCATTTGCGGGCGATCCACAAAAATAAATGTATACATGGAGAGATGCAACGAGTCTGCAGCTTTGATGTTCACCAGAGCAAGCGCCAGGAATAAAGCCTCCTTCGAGTCACCATGGATTGAGTTTTCTGAAGATTTACTTGAAATCGTTGTTGACTCTATGTTAGAACCACAAATACCGCTGAAACACCGAGATCGGACTTGCCGAGCTACGACCTGGAAGCAGAGAAAACAACGACCCGGACTTGCCGCCACAGGGGATCATCCGCCGCGGTTTCAGACTCACCACGCCTTGAGCCGCCCTGGCCGCGCTCCGTCCCGGTCGTGGCCGAGTCAGTCCCGTCTCCTCCTTCGAGTCACCTTCATAGCCGACTCCCGCAGCCGAGCCGCCCTCCATGGCATGTTCGATTTTTTCAGCCCTTCACCACATACAGACTCTGGTCTCGCCTTCTGTCATGATCCAGAACATCCGAGCCGGCTTCTACTACTGCTGAAATCGCCGCTCCGAGTTACCTCCGTCGATGCGCCTTGATTAAACCGCCGTCTTCTCTGCCTCGCCAACGGACTCCTTGAGTCGCCTCGGTCCGCCCCAAGACGCCCTACTCCCCCGCTGTTCTGAGCCGCCGGCCGCATCAACACCCAAGCCGCCGCGGCCCTCTGCTGCCTGACCTCGCCTTCACAGCTGCGAGATTCGGCCACCCTCTGCTCCGCTGTGGCCGCCTCCCGAGCCCCGCGAGTCCTGCTCGCCTCACGGCCAGTGAGCCGGCGCCGGGCCATCCTGACTGTGACCCGGCCTCGTCGCGCCACTTCCTCTGCAAGTTGCTGCCCAGACTTACGAGCTTCACTTTTTTCGCCAAACCGCCGGACCGTCAAGTGGCCTTCTGCTGTGGTCATCTCCAAGTGATCACTGCTGCTTCGAGCCATCACCTCCGCCGAGGCTCATCTGACGCCTCCACGCCCCCGATGGCCATAGTCACGCCTCTGCTGCAATTATCTTAATCTACCGGCAAAACATAAGAGAAGGATGGTCAATGCTGTCTCGCCTCGTTTCCAAACCACCGCAAGCTGTTTCTGCCTTGACCGAGTCAACCCGGCGCGGACCAAGCTGCCGGTCGCTGATGCTGTTTGCGTTCTGCCGCGAGGCGCCCCTGCTAAAACACCTCTGTAATGAGCTGCCTTATAAAAAGCAAGACGCTGCTGCTGCCTCAAAAAGCTGCTCCACGTTTCACGTCGTCACACAAAGGAAAAAGCTATATTACTACTATGGTGGTTGAGCTGGCTACAAGGATCAGAAGCAAAAAGCAACTAGTATTAAAATACTAGTGGAGGATCATATGGCCCAGGAATTAATTAATGGTACTAGCAGTACTCCAGGAAGACTAGAATGCTGGTAATATACACTGATATTCGGTCCGATCAAATTCTAGCACGTGCACGGATCATCTGTCGTCCGGACAAATCCAGGTGATATATACCCTATTTATTTTAAGCACATGTTAAATTCATCCGACGACAATTACTCTTGCACGTGATATTTTTTCTTTGCGCAGGACGACTATTGAAAAGAAAAAGGGTTTGTGGTAATGCCGCGGGTGCACGAATATACGTGTCGCGATCCGGTTTACCTCAATACGCCAGTCAACTCGTCTGCCCGTGACCACGCGCGCTGACTTCCAGCACCTCGACCGACAAGGCCGCGACAGACTCCCTCGCCAATGGACGAGCGCACGCCGTTATTTTTACGGTCCGGTCCATATTAACACACAGAGGTCTGCGCCTGCAATTAATTCGCCCGCACGTGCCGGTTTACAAGGCCGCGACCGACTCATCTGTTCTCCAGGCGAATCAGGTGATATTTATCCTATTTATTTTTCAATACATATTACTTCATCCGAGCAAAAATTCCTCGCCCTACTGTATTTTTAAGCAGAAAAATTATTCATTATAAAATGATATAATACCACGGAGATTAAGGCACGCCAAACATTGTTCGACACAAGGGATCGTCGTTATCCCACGAATTTAAGCGCCGGTTTACAAACGCCTTGGCCGTTTCTCGCAACCGCGCCGATTTACAAAGCCGTGACCGTCTTACGCGACAGCACCGGTTTACAACACCGAGGACAATTTGTTCATTTCCGCCGGTTTACAACCCCACAACCGGTTTAACTGTCTGAGCCGCCTTTTGATACTGCGGTCGCTTACTATCCAACATGTGATCCGGTCTATTCAACAACCCGGTTCAAATTCAATCAGGTGATATCCATCTACAGTATTATTTCTCTTATTATATATCATTTTTCATTAAGAAAATAAGATGCTTTGATCAGTCTATCTGATTTTGCAGAATATACTTAAAAGGAGCAATAAAACTCTCTAAAAAACATGAGATCATATCCGGTTCGAGGAGTGGAGGCTTCACAATTTACCCACCGGTTCAGGAGGAACCCTGGAGGCCCTCTGGGAGTTGGTATCATCTACTCCCAGTGATCGGATTAATTTGATAAGTTCTATAAACCCTCTGAAAAGTTGGACAAGTCCACGTTCAGTGATTGGTTTACATTAACCCACCGGTTCAGGAGGAACCCTGGAGGCCCTCTGGGAGTTGGTATCATCCACTCCCAGTGATCGGATTGGTTTCATAGTTCTTTCGACCCTCTGAAAAGTTGGACAAAGTCCACGTTCAGTGATTGGTCTAGATTGACCCATCGGTTCAGGAGGAACCCTGGAGGCCCCCTGGGAGTGTCGGCCAATCCGCGTCCCAGTGATCGGAATAATTTTTCTTTCGACCCTCTGAAAAGTTGGATAGTACCACGTTTAGTGATTGGTTTAGATTGACCCACCGGTTCAGGAGGAACCCTGGAGGCCCCCTGGGAGTGTCGGCCAATCCGCGTCCCAATGATCGGAATAATAGATACGATTCTTTCGGCCCTCTGAAAAGTTGGATAATTCCACGTTCAGTGATTGGCTAGGCCCCCTGGGAGTGTCGGCCAATCCGCGTCCCAGTGATCGGAATAATTTTTATATGGTTCTTTCGGCCCTCTGAAAAGTTGGATAATTCCACGTTCAGTGATTGGCTAGGCCCCATGGATGGTACCCGCATCCATTGATTGGCTGAACCTTGCTTTGAGCCTGGCAGCTCTTTGAAAAAGCCTCGACTACATGGTCTTATTTGCAAAATTTGCATATTTTTGGTGTTTTTGTGTTCTATAACCTTTTAAACCGGAGTGGAACAGCTACACAAGCTGACCGCATATCTATAAAATGAAAAGTCTGGGTCATGAATGCCAGCATGAATAAACCGGTGTTCATTATAACCCGGATCATCTATCAGGCAACAAGCCACAAATTTCTGAACAAAGTTTTTCAGAACAAGATAAACCGGAGTCTATCATCAAAACCCGGGTTTGTTATTGGATCCATGAAGATCTTCATCAAGAAATTTGAAGGATCTACCGGATTAAGAATATCAAGCATACTTGATCACAGGTATGACGTATTTTGTTTTTAAATAAATATTGGCAGTACATGGTCAGTTATAATGACCGGTGTTTATTAAACCGGCCTGGTTTTGACTATAAGTCGCCAGTATGAGACAAAATTACGACCGGTGTTTATTAACCCGGCCGGATTGTGATCAAACATCATTGGAACCGGTCTTCAAACCGGATTATTTTCTTCAATAGCCAAACATGGCTGGATTCCTATTATGGTTATCAATATTATGATTGAGGTCTTCAAAGTCGCTTTAAAGCGCAATGGATATTATTTCATCAATGAAAGTGATTTATTCTACAAAGGAAAAGTCCCGAGTCGCTGCAGGCTTACAACCCGGCACTTGGGGGCTACATTATTCAGATTGAGATTACATCAAATACACAAGTCTCAAGCACACAAACAAGTTGTCTACTTGACACTTGGGGGCTAATGGGCAGTTGAAGCAGTAAACAGCAGCAATTCAAAGACAAAAGTCTCAAGCACACAAGCAAGTTGTCTACTTGACACTTGGGGGATAATGGAAAGATCATTTGCTTCATCTGGAAGTACCGGTTCACCTTCTAAATGTAGCTAAATCGGAACTTGGGGGCTACCAATCGCTCCTCTCAACAATTCAAGGTACACAAGTATTCATCCATTATATTGAAAAGTCCACTGCTCAGTTGGTAAAGCACAAAGCTCTTAACCTTGTGGACGTGGATTCAAACCCCACGATGGAAGTTACATTATATAGTGTTATTTTCAATGATTATATCTACAAAGTCCCTGCTCATTATTGCATAATGACCCGGCACTTGGGGGCTACATAATATGGAATATTCAGTTTCATAGTGGTTGGGATGAACAAATCTGGATTTCTTCAAGATTATACAAGGCTATTTTCAATGGAGTATATACAAAGTCCCTGCTCATTATTGCATAATGACCCGGCACTTGGGGGCTATAGGTAATATGCATATAAAGGAGGAACATCTTCAAATTTTTAGTTCTGGCAAATCAAGTTAAATTGTGTGACCCGGCAATTTTGGCAATCATAAACCGGCAAGTTCTGCATCTTCAAAGCCAGCTGGATATCAGTTGAATATTTCAAAGACCAATATTTTTATTAAGTCAGATCATTGAAGAACGATTCAAATGGATTCTGGATTTACAATATTTTTTATGCAATCAAGTTGATTATGAAGCTGGTCTATTGATCCGGATTTTCTAGAAGAAGGAAAGGATAAAGGACTTAAGGATGGTTAGGTGCCGGTTTTCAAGAAATTCTTAAACCGGAGCCCAACCTATCAATTTGTTCTTGTGGTTATTTTGAAGCATAAGTTTACCATGGACACATCCAAGCTAAACATGGGGGCTAATGTCGGGGATATTACCCCGCGGTATGAACCGGCCGGAATTATAACCCGGCCGGACTGGACATTTTACTTAAGACGGTTTACACTTGGCAACTCACTGGTAACCCGGCTGGCGGATCATGGATGACAAGGCCCAAGGCCCAGAAGGCCGGTTCATATTAATAGTGGGTCGGTTTAATAATAAAGCGCAAGGAATATTCTCCATAAAGGAAGCAAGACTAGGACTCCTTGTAATAGATCAATCCTAGTCCTACTAGGACTAGTCATGTAAACCCGCCCCTTCAACATATATAAGGAGGGGCAGGGCTCCCCAAAGAGGGGAAGTTCTCACAAGTTAGACAAGAGACAGGTTTTAGACAAGTTAGACAAGTTTCTAGGGTTAGACACCAAGAGCCGGTTTACCGGCGACACCACGAGGATCATAATGAGACCTAGCCTCAAACAGCACGTAGGGCTATTACCGGATGATGTTTCCCGGGGCCCGAAGCTGTCTAAATCCGTGTCTTGCATCGCGTCTCTCGATTCCGCTCAACCCCTCTCAAGCTACTACATAGATGCGCGCCTCACCACTAAGTCCGTAAACCGGACATCTGACGTGTTATTTCCACGACATCTATGATCAAGATGCTACGTGCATAATGGCGCTTAGTAGTTCAGGTTTTCTTATGGTGAATCTCAAATAGCTGGGAGGTTCCCAATGTGTTCTTGGAGTACCAACATGATTTGTTTGCCTATGATGTGGTATGGTTTAGTAATATCTTCCTTCGAGAATTTATTTTGATTGACTTGGCGTATGCTCACGCATATTTAAGACTGTAAAGAAAGTCTGTCAAGCCTTGATGATCTTTTGTTTCTGAGTGGCGATATAACTTCCATGCCTGATTCAATGTTGCTTTGTCGCTCTGCATGATTATGACCGTCATTGCTCTCTTAGTTGGTCGCTCCCAGTCTTTTGCTAACCTTCGCCTGTACTAAGCGGACTGACTGCTTGTGCATCCACATTCCTTTAATCCAGTTATGCCATATGAGTCCACCATACCCTCCTACATGGTATTTACCTGCCATTCCAAACGGAGATTTGCATGTGCCATCTCGAAATTATTCAAAGAAAAGCATTCCTATTTTGTGCCTCTGTTGTAAGTCCATGAGGAAGTAGTAGTTAATTCATGATCTTTTTGAGTTGGACAAGCTTCACCCCGGGATTGCATGTATAATGTGCAAACCCATAACACGAGAAGGAACTGGCATTGAGTGCGCCCGGCTCAAAAAGATAATATAACAAACAAACCCTCCTTCACGCTTTGTTCATGAGAAATCAGAAAACTTTGGCAGTGATAAACAAAGGAGATTAAGAGGATGTGATCGTCCTCATTCGGGAGCCGTTCCTCGAAACTTGTCCATCTCGAAAAGTGATTGAGTTGTCTGCTAGCATTCGTTGACGAATCATGCATGATCTAAGAAAGAAAAAATAATAATTATTACCTCTGTTTTAAAACCAAGAGCTCGGGTACATGTTTTGTCTTTGTTTCCGACTACGGGTTTTCAACCTTGCCAACAAAAGCCACGGTTCGAGAGTCTCCACCTTCTTTTAAAAGCACCAACTACTGAGAGCATGATTGCCATTCTGCGTGTAATGTGCATTGTCCCAAAGTAGCATTGTCTTTTGCATGATTGTGATATCGTTATTTTGAAAATCATTGTATCTAGTCATCACTTAAACCTTGGAGGTGCCCCTGCATTTATGTTTTGCTTCACTAAAGGGGGCAAGCTAGATATCACTTTATCATATTTGCACATCATGTTCATTACAAATCTATTTGATATTTCAATATCATATTGTAAAACTTTCAGTCATTTGTGATTTTCTCATGAGGCAACTTAATTACTACAGATTCATTGTCTCAGTAAGCTTTTGTCATATGACTATGAAAAATTCCTATATGGTTAATAGCATGTCACCACAGAAATTATTCTTGTTATCATTTACCTACTCGAGGACGAGCAGGAATTAAGCTTGGGGATGTTGATACGTCCAAAACGTATCTATAATTTCTGCTTGCTCCATGCCTCTTTTGGGTGATATTGCTATGTTATTTATACACTTCCATACACTTTCGATCATATTTGGACTAACCTATTAACTCAGTGCACCCCAGTGCCAGTTTCTGTTTTCGGCTGTTTTTGTATTTCAGGTTTTCACATTACGAGAACTGTCAGGAAAAATCCAGAAAAATTATATAAAAAATCAGCGTTCCAGAAACTACCGTGCGCCCGAAGGACAGCCGGGGGGGCACCAGGGCTCCAGGCGCCCTGGCGGCGCCCCCCCCCCCCCTGGGCCGCGCCGGGGGGGCGCCGGGGCCCCCCGAGGCTCCTCCGATGCCCCCCTTTGGCATCTATTTAAAGCGTCTCCCGAAACCCTCGAAACAGGAACTCTTTTCGCAATCTCATCTCTGTTCCGCCGCCGCCGCCGCTTCCAAGATCGGGAGCCCCAGGAGAACCCTTCCCGGCACCCTGCCGGAGGGGAGGATCACCACCGGGAGCCTCTCCACCACCATGGACGCCTCCCGGATGAGTTGTGAGTAGTCTCCCTTGGACCATGAGTCCATGACCAGTAGCTATGTGATGTTCTCCTCACGTTCTTGTGCTTCACTAATTAGTCCTCGTGAGCTGCCCTACATGATCGAGGCACATATGTAATCCTTATGATGTTGCTATGATGAGTTTGCTGGGATCCGATGGATTATGAGATTATGTTCAGATTGTGCTTGAGTAATATATTTGATCTACCTCATTTTTATTTATGTTCATAAGTAATTCTTGCATGTTCTCCATTGTTATTTATTGCTTTGGCCAAGTAATAGGTAGTGACTCCAAGAGGGAACGTTATGCTTGATTGTGGGTTCATGCCCCTCGATGACTAGTTTGAGTGATAGAAACATGAGTCTAGGGGATGTGCTATTGCCACAAGGGGGAAAACAACGGTTCTTGTGCCCGCGGGTGCAAGGATTGTTTACTTTACGCAAAGTTATTTTAATGCAGTTGTCTGTTGCATTGAGTTTACACTATGGGTGGGACTCGCAACTTAATACCAGCGAGATGTTCTGGATAGATATCTCAAGGTGGATGATTATTAGTAGATATTGATGGATTTCTGTCTACTTACTTTGGCGTACCGCCCATGCTTTGAGCCTCAACATTTCTTGTAATGTAGTCAGCATTGGTTTGCGCACATGGTCCTGTCAATTGCCCAGCTGTAATTCGTTTACCTCACATAGCTGTTTTATCGTCTTTTGGGAGAGAGACATCACTAGTGAACATCATGAGACTCCGGTCCATATTACCATCATTGATCACATCCGCTATTTACTTTTCGCTTTTATTTACTATTGCAAACAATATACCTATCAGTACTATCATTTGTGTTTAATCCTTTGTAAACTTCAAGGCCGGAGGGATTGACAACCTCTCTGTACTCGTTGGGAGCAAAGTTATTTGTATCTGTGTGCAGGTCCACGTTGATTGCTAATATCTGGCGCCGTAGCAGTTGACACCTTCTTGTTGAACCTAGGAGTCTCTGGGGATTCGATCCTTGGTATCTTTGCCAAGGGAAAAACTTCCGCAACACTACATCTCACACCTTCCACTTGGGGTAACCAACGAGGGGCGAGAAGCCTAGCAGTCCATGACCAGTAGCTATGTGATGTTCTCCTCCCATCTTTGTTCTTCATGGATTAGACCTCGTGAGCTGCCCTACATGATCGAGGCACATATGTAATCTTTATGATGTTGCTCTGCTGAGTTTGCTGGGATCCGATGGATTATGAGATTATGTTCAGATTGTGTGTGAGTAATATATTTGATTCACCTCTTTTATATTTATGTTCTTGAGTAATTCTTGCATGTTCTCCGTTGCTGTTTATTGCTTTGGCCGAGTAGTAGGTAGTAACTCCAAGAGGGAACGTTATGCTTGATTGTGGGTTCATGCCCCTCGATGACTAGCTTGAGTGACAGAAACATGAGTCTAGGGGATGTGTTGTTGCCACAAGGGGGAAAAGAACGGTGCTTGTACCTGCGGGTGCAAGGATTGTTTACTTTACGCAAAGTTCTTTTAATGCAGTTGTCGGTTGCTTTGAGTTTACACTTTGGGTGGGACTCGCAACTTAATACCAGCGAGATGTTCTGGATAGATATCTCAAGGTGGATGATTAGTAGTAGATGCAGATGGATTTCGGTCTACTTGCCTTGGCGTATCGCCCATGCTTTTGAGCCTCTACCTTTCTTTACAGCATAGTTAGCATTGGTTTGCGCACATAATCATGTCAATTGCCCAGCTGTAATTTGTTTACCTCGCTTAGTTGTTTTATCGTCTTTTGGGAGAGAGACATCACTAGTGAACATCATGGGACCCCGGTCCATATTACCATCACTGATCACACCCGCTATTTACTTCATGTTCTTATTTCCAAGTTGCAGTCATACCTATCACTATTATCTCTTGCGTTTGATCCTTTGTAAACGACAAGGCCGGAGGGATTGACAACCTCTCTGTACTCGTTGGGAGCAAAGTTATTTGTATCTGTGTGCAGGTCCTGTCAAGCAAAAGTTTCTGGCGCCATTGACACCTTCTTGTCGACCCTCGGAGTCTCACGGGATTCGATCCTTGGTATCTTTGCCAAGGGAAATTTGCCGCTACGCTACATCTCAAACCTTCCACTTGGGGTAACCAACGAGGGGCGAGAAGCCATCAAGCAAGTTTCTGGCGCCGTTGCCGGGGACTCCACTCTTCAAGATAGGGGAGTTGCACGCTATCTTTTATCTTTGCTTTTTAGTCTTGTTAGTTTACCTTTCAGTTTTTGCTTTAGTTTCCTTTACCAAAAATCACAAAAATAGTTATCTTGCTTGCTGCTGCTATGGGTTCCACCGAGAACACCAAGTTGTGTGACTTCACTAGTCATAACAACGATGACTTTATCTGCACGCCTATTGCTACACCTGCCACTTCAGCACCTTCTTATGAAATTAAACCTGCTTTACTGAACCTAGTTATGAAAGATCAATTCTCCGGTGCTGGAGATGATGCTGCTTTGCACTTAAATAATTTTGTTGAGCTCTGTGATATGCAAAAGTACCAAGAAATAGATGGTGATATTGTTAAGCTTAAGCTTTTTCCTTTCTCCTTGAGAGGAGGAGCTAAAATCTGGTTTCAATCCTTCCCTAGGAATAGCATAGATTCTTGGGACAAGTGCAAGGATGCCTTTATCGGGAAGTACTATCCCCCTGCTAAAATTATCCAACTAAGGAGTAACATAATGAATTTTAAACAATTGGATAATGAACACGTTGCCCAAGCTTGGGAACGCATGAAATCTCTTGTCAAGAACTGCCCTACTCATGGTTTGACTACTTGGATGGTTATCCAAACTTTTTATGCAGGCTTGAACTTTACCTCGCGGAACTTGTTGGATTCGGCCGCGGGAGGAACCTTTATGTCAACTACACTTGGTGCTGCCACGAAACTTCTCGACGAGATGGTGACCAATTATTCCCAATGGCACACCGAACGCGCTCCAACAGGTAGGAAGGTAAACTCTGTCGAGGAGATTTCCTCCCTAAATGAAAATGTTGACTTGATCATGTCTCTACTTTCCAAGCAATCTTCTATTGATCCTCATGATGTTCCTTTAAATTCTTTGATTGCTCAAGATCAAGTAGATGTGAACTTTATCTCTAGAAACAATTTTAATAACAATGCCTATAGGAGTAATTTTGGTAGCAACCCTAGACCGTTCCCCTCTAATTCCTATGGGAACAACAATGCTTATCCTAACACCAAGAACTCCACTTCTGAACTAGAGATTATGCTTAAAGATTTCATCACTACCCAAAAAGCCTTCAATAAGAGTGTAGAAGAAAAACTAGCCAAACTAGATAATCTCTCTTCGAAGGTAGACAATTTAGCCCATGAGGTAGAGTTGCTTAAAATTAGAACTTCTCCTCTTGAGGAGAGGAAGACCACTCCTATGAATGCTATTCAAGTGCAAATTAATGAAGACATTAGGATGATGGCTAAACTTAAAGAGAGATGGGCTAGAGAAAAGGAGGAAGAAGATAGAATTAAGACCCTTCCTACCCACCACACTGTTGCTACTATCCAAGTTGTTGAGGATATCCAAACTCTTAGCACCCAATGCACTCCTAGTCCCATTGGACCTATTAATGGTGATGCTATGACCTCAACCGTAGAAGAAACTCCTATGACCATAGAGGCTACCAAACAAGTGAGCCTAAAGGACACCACTACCACTTTACTTGATAGTAGTGACCTTGATTTTGATAATTGCACCCTTTCTGAAGTTATTGATTTTCTTCACAAGATGTCTAGAGATCCCCACACTAGCACGCTTAATCTTGCCTTCACAGAGCATATCACTAATGCTCTCATCAAAGCTAGGGAGGAGAAGCTTAGGGTAGAAGCCTCCATACCTAGAAAGCTAGAAGATGGTTGGGATCCTATGATTAAAATTAAGTTGAATAACTTCTCTTGCTATGCTTTATGTGATGTTGGAGCTAGTACCTCCGTTATGCCCAAAAGAATGTATGATATGCTTAAATTGAAGTCTTTTGATCCTTGTTCTTTTGGTGTTCGTCTTGTTGATTCTTCCGTAAAGAAACCTTTGGGGAAGATCTACGATGTTCTTATCATTGTCAATGACAATTATGTTCCCGTTGATTTTACTATTATGGATATTGAATGTGAACCTTCATGTCCAATTATTTTGGGACGTCCTTTTCTTCGCACCGTTGGTGCTATCATTGACATGAAAGAGGGGAATATAAAATTCCAATTTCCTCTCAAGAAAGGAATGGAACACTTCCCTAGAAAGAAGATTAAGTTACCTTTTGAGTCCGTTACACGGGCTAGCTATTCTTTTACTCTTGATAAAACTTGATCTTTTTGCATCATGCCTAGCTTAAAGGCATAAAAGAAAGCGCTTTTGGGAGGCAGCCCACAACGAATAAAGTTTAATTTTGCTTTTGTTGTGTCTTGATGTCTGTTACTACAGTAGCATCATCATTGTATCTTTTCTTTTCAGCTTTGTGCCAAGTTTAGCCTCCGATTGCAAGAAAGTTCAAAAGTTGTGACGTGCAGTCCAGAAAACAGATTCTGTCCTTGGAGAGAAAAATTAGTATAAAATCACCAGATCATCTTTCTGATCTGAATTTTTTTGACAGCGTGCTCTATACAATTGGCTTTCGGGCGTCTGTTCTGAGTTTTTTGATTTGAGTTGCAGAAGTGCCCCGAAAAAATTATTTACTACCTGCTGGTCTGTTTTTCATAGATTCTGTCCTGTTTTGCCTTTTCTTCGTTTTGCAAACCTTGAGCTTGCTTTTTCTTTGCAAAAACCTTTTGATAATCTTGAGAAACAGTAGCTCTTCAAGATTATCTTTATTTCCAGCAGGGAAAAGTTATTTTATTATGGGTACTAACCTCGCTAATCAGATTATGATGAGTTATGTATGAAGGGAGTTTTCAAGTGTGCGAGGGAAGATGATAAAAGAAGATTCAGGAGGGTCAAACGCTCAAGCTTGGGGATGCCCCCGTGCACCCCCAAGAAATATTCAAGAAGACTCAAGTGTCTAAGCTTGGGGATGCCCCCGTGCATCCCCTTCTCCATCAACGATTATCATTTCGTCTTTCGTTCCACTATATTTTAATCATTTCATGCGTTATGTGCTATGCTTGGAGCGTCTTGCTTTTAGTTTCCTTTTTAGTTTTCTTTAGCTTTGCTTGCTGTTCATAACGAGTTAGAACCCAGCTTTCTTTGTGTGGGAGAGAAACACACTCCACTTCAACCTAGAACACAACATAGGATTTTCATGCTTATCTTTGATGTGTGTGTTCTTTGTCTTTCCATAGCTACTGTCATGTGTAGCTCTTAGTTTTCATGCTTTTCTTTTTAAAGAGCTTTTGTTTAGTTGGTTGCTGAACTCTCTTGAGTTTTCATGTTCATCTTGTTAAGAGAGTTTGTCTGTTTCACTGAGTTGTGTGTCTTAACTTAAAGTAGGTAATTGAGGTTGCTATTTAATTTTAGTAGTAACTTGCAATGGTTTTGAGGTATTGCCATGAGTAATGTCTGAACTTTTGGTGTCAAGAGCTTTAGCCTATTAGTGATAGATGTCGTATTTTGGGCAATCCGTGTTTATTCTCGAAAACCTACAAAATATTTGAGAACTTTAGCTACTAAATGGATCACTAATCTTTGGAGGGATCGAATATTAGAGTACACTCACGTACAATGGGTCGAGGATGCGCAAGGGTAACCAAACCCCCATACACACCTCCTCGGGGTACTTGTCTCTTTGTGAACCTCCTAATTAGATTGAGAGTTACCGATAGTAAGTGCATGAGTTCTTCGGACTAATGTGAGTATTGGAAGGTTGACACTTCCACCTAACCATATTTTTCTAGCCTCTTCGGTACCGTGCATTGCCCTTTCTCACCTCGAGAGTTGGCGCATACTTCGCCGGTGCATCCAAATCCTTGGCACGATACGCTCTGTCATCATAAGCCTCATTATATCCTTCCTCAAAACAGCCACCATACCTACCTATTAAGGCATTTCCATAGCCTTTCCGAGATACATTGCCATGCAACATCCATCTTCTCATGACTTGATCTTCATGTCATACATGCTTTTTGCTTGATCGATGAGCCGCATGCTAGTTGGGTCTTGCCCTAATCATTGCTACATGACGCGCTAGTATCATTGCATATCCTGCTACACTGGCAGAGGCATACATTTGCATACATCATGATAGTTTCATTTTCTTTATGTTGAGTACTTTTGTAAAGTGTGAAAGATCTTCTATACTTCTTGTAATACATAGAGTGTTGCCCCTAAAGTGAGGAAAAGATCCCAAAGAGGACAAATCAAAAGATCCCAAAGAGGACAAAATCAAAAGATCCCAAGGAGGACAAATGAGAGATAAATAGAAAGAGCCATTGAGGCCACAAAAAAATAAAAAAAATAGAAAAAAAAAGAGAAAAAGAAATAAAAAGAGAGAAGGGGGCACACTACTATTTCTTTTGAGAGATCCACACTCGTACTCCATCTTATACCTTGTACTCCATAGAGATTATCATTCATGCATATAGCTATGTGGGGACCTTTACACTATAGAACTTGGCTTGTATATTCCAATGATGAGCCTCCTCAAAAGAGCTCTAGGTCTTCTTGAGCAAGCTAGTTGGATGCAACCCCACTAGTTCCATTGGAGAGCTTACCTTAGCTCATATGTGCATCCGTTGCATGGCAATCCCTACTCCTCACATCATATCTATCATTTGGCTTTCTCTCGCCGATGATTGTCCTCATTGATGTGAGCCTTTCACACCTTTTTTGTCTTCCCCCTTCATCATTTTTCTCTCTTTGCCATCCTAAGTGCCGACTCTCTTGCTTAAGATCATCCATTGCATGAGTGCTCAAACTATCGAAAGGGAGTGGATCATTTTGACTTGTACCTGGCTGACGGTCTGGGGATGAGTCAAGATAAGATTCCAAAGAAGACCAAGTGTGAAACTTTAGTAGATTAAGTTCTCAACAATACAAAAACTATGTTTTACTCTCTCATATATCCCTATCCCCTTTCTTGCACGCAAACACCATTTGGAGACATTCGAGTCACGGACAGCGAGAGCTCTTGCACCTTTATATTCTTATGTTGCTTGTTACAATGCTAATATAGACTCTTGCTTGTTATGACTTGAATTGAATTACATGCCTTGATTGCTTTACTTAAAAGTTCTTATATGGTTGATAGCATGTCACCACAGAAATTATGCTTGTTATCATTTACCTACTCGAGGACGAGCAGGAATTAAGCTTGGGGATGTTGATACGTCCAAAACGTATCTATCATTTCTGCTTGCTCCATGCCTCTTTTGTGTGATATTGCTATGATATTTATGCACTTCCATACACTTTTGATCATATTTGGACTAACCTATTAACTCAGTGCACCACAGTGCCAGTTCCTGTTTTCAGCTGTTTTTCTATTTCAGGTTTCCCCCATATTAAAAGTGCCCTAAAAATTCCGGGAAAAATACAGGAAAAATCAGCGTATCGGGAGCTTTCAGAAAAACCAAAGCAGGGCCATAGGGGAGCCTGGGGTGGCCCAGGCGGCCACCCGGCGCGGCCCCACCCCTGGTCGCGCCAAGGGGGCGCCTGGGGCCCCACCTCCGCCTCTGGTGACCCCCTTTTGCATATATATTGCTCGCGTCCTGAAACCCTCGAGGACGGAACCCTTTTTCACGATCTCATCTCTGTTCCGCCGCCACCGCGCTTCCAAGATCGGGAGCACCAAGAGAACTCTTCCCGGCATCCTGCCGGAGGGGAGAACCACCACCGGGAGCTTCTCCACCACCATGGACGCTTCCCGGATGAGTTGTGAGTAGTCTCCCTTGGACCATGGGTCCATGACCAGTAGCTATGTGATGTTCTCCTCCCCTCTTTGTTCTTCATGGATTAGACCTCGTGAGCTGCCCTACATGATCGAGGCACATATGTAATCTTTATGCTGTTGCTCTGCTGAGTTTGTTGGGATCTGATGGATTATGAGATTATGTTCAGATTGTGTGTGAGTAATATATTTGATTCACCTCTTTTATATTTATGTTCTTGAGTAATTCTTGCATGTTCTCCGTTGCTGTTTATTGCTTTGGCCGAGTAGTAGGTAGTAACTCCAAGAGGGAACGTTATGCTTGATTGTGGGTTCATGCCCCTCGATGACTAGCTTGAGTGACAGAAACATGAGTCTAGGGGATGTGTTGTTGCCACAAGGGGGAAAACAACGGTGCTTGTACTTGCGGGTGCAAGGATTGTTTACTTTACGCAAAGTTCTTTTAATGTAGTTGTCTGTTGCTTTGAGTTTACACTTTGGGTGGGACTCGCAACTTAATACCAGCGAGATGTTCTGGATAGATATCTCAAGGTGGATGATTAGTAGTAGATGCAGATGGATTTCGGTCTACTTGCATTGGCGTATCACCCATGCTTTTGAGCCTCTACCTTTCTTTACAGCATAGTTAGCATTGGTTTGCGCACATAATCCTGTCAATTCCCCAGCTGTAATTTGTTTACCTCGCTTAGCTGTTTTATCGTCTTTTGGGAGAGAGACATCACTAGTGAACATCATGGGACCCCGGTCCATATTACCATCACTGATCACACCCGCTATTTACTTCCTGTTCTTATTTCCTAGTTGCAGTCATACGTATCACTATTATCTCTTGCGTTTGATCCTTTGTAAACGACAAGGCCGGAGGGATTGACAACCTCTCTGTACTCGTTGGGAGCAAAGTTATTTGTATCTGTGTGCAGGTCCTGTCAAGCAAAAGTTTCTGGCGCCATTGACACCTTCTTGTCGACCCTCGGAGTCTCACGGGATTCGATCCTTGGTATCTTTGCCAAGGGAAATTTGCCGCTATGCTACATCTCAAACCTTCCACTTGGGGTAACCAACGAGGGGCGAGAAGCCATCAGGTGTTTAAGCATTACCTACGTTCTATTCATTTTCAACAATACCAGTTTGAATTGCAATATTTGATGGCTGTTAAGCCTGCTGTCGGTAACATTGCCTTCCATTTTATATCTGCTTTAACAGCATGCTGAAACCAACACATTCAAGCTATCATTTGGAGATGATGTTGTTTACCTTTGCTATATTTGTTTGATGTTAAGATTGTTGTACTTATCATGCCTTTCCACTACTTATGCAGGACAACAACGGGAGTGGCCACCATTTTCCACCGAGGTTAGATTCATCCCTCGGCTTGCACTCCCCCCATCATTCTATAATGTAGTGCATATAAATCCAGGCCTGGACACTAGTTAGCCTCTAATATTGACTTGTTGCTTGCAGGTACATATGGCCTTGGCAAGGATCCACGCATCGATCCTTTTTGCGTATGGGGCAATGAGATATTGATGAACAAGCATCAAGTGAGGAAACTGATAAGGATTATTAGCAAAAAGATACGAGTGGTGGCAAGCAAATTATTTGTTTATGCTCTATCCAACACAACAGTGAGTTGTAGGATGGTAACTACAAACTCTGCAGCCTTCTCTTTTTACTGCCCATAATGAGTTGTTAGACAACAATGTCTAAATCTTTTTCGTTCCCAGTGGTTCCCGAAGCAGTTCACTCAAGATTACCTCGCAAAGTACATGATTGGTGTTCAGGCAATGAAGATAGTGAAGGATGGACGGGCAGCCATCACAAGGGGTTGGCCTAGAGTCGTGCGCGCATTACGCATGGAGGAGGGCAGAATATGGGCATTCCGCTTCACCTTCTCCAGCAACCAGAATGTCTTTCGCTTCTCTTTTTATAGTCTTTAGTGCAACTGTGATTCATCATTCTTTATTTGGTGCTTCTGTAGTTCTTCAGTATATGTACCTATGCATCCAATTATGGATTTGTGGTTGAACCTATATTTGTAATAAACATGGTTGAATATGAAATAAGTGATTGCCTACTTTCAAATTCAAAACTTGTGATTTTTAAATTAGGGATTAATTGGATTAATTAGGGATTACACTGTACATGATTTGTGAAAGTGAAACGTCTGCGATATATGTGGAGATCAGAAACGTTTCTAGGATCCACTACGTGTGCGATCAATCTCCACTGCACACACGACTTTCTCTTGAAAACTATTTGCACCTTGCGCAAATGTTTACCACATAAAAAGTGTATGTGATGGATCGCCTTTGCCACACAGTCTCTTCTACGCACCGTGTGTAATGCATTCAATAACACAAACGATAAAATTATTAATATCATGTGCAATGGCAACGCTATCACAAACGATTTAACGGGAAAAAAATTGTGTGATGTACCGGTGAACGGAAACGTTTTTCTTGAAGCGACTTTGTGGGATGTACATACGAGCAGAAACGTTTAGCGGGGACTGACTCTATGGGATGTACTTGCGACCGGAAACAATTTCTCCGTATAATTGTATTTTTTTAGCTCTACTATACGTATTTCCGTATTTGAGCGCTCGCCGGTCGCACACGACCTCATTTTACCGAGCGTGTGTGCCAGGAGGGCATATCCCCGACGGTTTCTGGGTCGTGTGGGAAGGACCCCCTATCGTCCACACACACTTGGCGATGGTTCCAAATCCCATCGCGAAAAGGGGTTAAAAACCATTTGTTTAGGACCGACGCGTACCAGTGACTCCTTGATACGTCTCCAACGTATTTATAATTTATAAATTATTTATGCTATATTTACATCGATTTTATATGGTTTGGTGCTCTTTTATATTAAATTCATGAACTAACTTATTAATCTAGTGACCAGCGTCAATTCATATTTTCTGTACATTTTTTGTTTCCAAAAAAATCCATAATCCATATCCTGGAAAGTCCAAACATGATGAAAATTTACAATGATTTTTATTGATAGAGGAGGGCCCTAGAAGCTTTGGGAGGCAACGAGAAGACCCACCAGGTGGCCACAAGCCACCCTAGCGCCCCCAGGGGTAGGGCATGCCTCTGAGTTGTGGCGCCCTTATGGCTCCATTTGGCATCATTTCAGTTCTGAAAAATTGTATAGATAGTGAAACCCTCCAAAAAGAAACTCGGAATTTTTTTTCTCCACTACAGCAAGCCCCTGTTCCAAAGAGATCTCATCTGAAAGCATTTTTCGGCACCCTGTCGAAGGGGGAAGCCATCCCGGAGGCCATCTTCATCATCATGCTGCTGCATGGTGATGTGTGAGTAGTTCATCCACGGGGCGGAGGGTTTGTTCCAATAGCTAAGTGTTTGATCTCTCTCTCTCTCTCTCTCTCTCTCTCTCTCTCTCTCTCTCTCTCTCTCAATCTCTCCCTCTCGTGCTCTTGATTTGACAGGATCTTAATGTATCATCAGCTTTATCAATATAACTGGATCACATGATGTTCACCTACCTCTCTTATTTTTATGGTGAATTCAGTCTTACTCTTTGAGGTCTCTTTATGTTGGATTGAAGATTTTGGATTTGAGATCACTTCACTTGTGGATACTCGTGGTGACATTGGGGTGTTCTGGTGACATAAATGTTGATCAATGTGTATCATATGGTGTTCTCGTAGTATGATCTCTAGAACTATTCGTGACACTTTGGGGGTGGTTAAATAGATTGATTGATTGATTGGAACACGCCTTTGAGGTGGTTTACTACCTACACGATGGCCTTGCGGCTCGGCGTGCTCCACCTCTGATTGCGGCAATGCAGGATGGGGTTCCAACAGTGCCACCAGCTACCCTCACACCTTGATCTGCCCCTGTTGTAGCTCCTCTCATTGGCATCTCCATTGTCATCTCATCGTTCTCTTATTGAAGCTTTTTCAGAATCCGTTTTAAGCTTTCTCGTCATTGGTTGTAGCTTTTCCCAATTTCCATCGCCGGTCACCGCAAAAAAGAATGATGGTAACAAATTATGTCGTTGCCATCACCATTGTCAGCTCATCTTTCTCTCATTGAAGATTTTCGGAAGCCGTTTGAAGCTTTCCCATCGTTGGTTGTAGCTTTTCCCAATTTTCATCGCTGGTCACCACCAAAAAGAATGGCGGTCACAAATTGTGTCGCCGATTGTAACAAAATTGACAATTGTTGCAGCAAATAATGTGGCGGCTGACGTTGCCTTTGCAGTGTCATCATTAGTGATGTAGCAAATGTCAATGCTGGTAGCAGCAAATTTTTACGATGGTTGCAGCAAAAAAATGCCTCGCTGTAGAACCAACGTAGATCGCGTGCTATAGGTTGCAGCTCACTATGCTGCAAGTTGTACCAATTCACGGCAATGATTGTAGCAGGGCGTGACACCGGTTGTAGCATATACCGCGACACATGTTTTGTGATGTAGAAAGTGTGGTGCTGGTTGTAACAAGACGCAATGCCGATTGTAGCAATTTGTGAAGCCGGTAGAAGGTGTAGCAAGAAAAACTACGACACCGGTTGTTGCTGGGAGCAACACCGCCATGTCCTCCTCGCCCTACAATCACTATGCTCACCAATTTTCAGACGTATAGAGAGAGGGGAGAGATAGGGTCAAGCTAAAGAATGCCCCACATAGCAGCACCTAGGGGAGCAATGGAGTTGTACCCTGGATGGGAAGAAAAGAGGGAAGAACGAGTAGACGAGAGAGCTGTTGGGGAACGTAGCATAATTCAAAAAAAATTCCTACGCTTCACCAAGATCAATCTAAGGAGTCATCTAGCAACGAGCATAAAGGAGTGCATCTACATACCCTTTGTAGATCGCGAGCGAAAGCGTTCGAAGGAACGTGGATGATGGAGTCGTACTCGTCGTGATCCTCGTCACCGATGATCCCAGCGCCGAATGGACGGCACCTCCGCGTTCAACACACGTATGGTACAGCGATGTCTCCTCCTTCTTGATCCAGCAAGGGGGAAGGAAAGGTTGATGGAGATCCAGCAGCATGACGGCGTGGTGGTGGATGCAACGGGAAAAGCTGCAGGGCTTCGCCGAGACCCTGCAGGAGGAGTAGGAGATGTAACGAGGGGAGAGGTGCCAGGGGATGAGGTGCGGCTGCCCTCTCTCCCCCCACTATATATAGGGGGCCAGGGGGGCCGCCGGCCCTAGGAGATCCAATCTCCTAGGGGGGCGGCGGCCAAGGGGGGTGGCTTGCCCCACAAGCCTAGGGGTGCGCCCCCACCCCTAGGGTTTCAACCCTAGGCGCATGGGGGGAGGCCCATGGGGGGTGCGCCAGCCCACTAAGGGCTGGTCCCCCTCCCCCTACGGCCCACGGGGCCCTCCGGGATGGGTGGCCCCACCCGATGGACCCCCGGGACCCTTCCGGTGGTCCCGGTACACTACCGGTGACTCCCGGAACTCTCCCGATGGCCGAAACTGGACTTCCTATATATCATTCTTTACCTACTGACCATTCCGGAACTCCTCGTGACGTCTGGGATCTCATCCTGGACTCCGAACAACATTCGGGCTACCGTGTGCATATATCTCTACAACCCTAGCGTCACCGAACCTTAAGTGTGTAGACCCTACGGGTTCGGGAGACACGTAGACATGACCGAGACGACTCTCCGGTCAATAACCAACAACGGGATCTAGATACCCATGTTGGTTCCCACGTGTTCCTCGATGATCTCATCGGATGAACCACGATGTCAAGGATTCACTTAATCCCGTATGTAATTACCTTTGTCTATCGGTACGGTACTTGCCCGAGATTCGATTGTCGGTATACCGATACCTTGTTCAATCTCGTCATGGCAAAAGTCTCTTTACTCGTTCCGTAATCCATCATCCCGTGACTAACTCCTTAGTCACATTGAGCTCATTATGATGATGTCTTACCGAGTGGGCCTAGAGATACCTCTCCGTCATACGGAGTGACAAATCCCAGTCTCGGTTTGTGCCAACTCAACAGACACTTTCGGAGATACCCGTTGCATACCTTTATAGCCACCCAGTTACGTTGTGACGTTTGGCACACCCAAAGTATTCCTACGGTATCCGGGAGTTGCACAACCTCATGGTCTAAGGAACAGATACTTGACACTGGAAAAGCTTAAGCATTACGAACTACACGATCTTGTGCTAGGCTTAGGATTGGGTCTTGTCCATCACATCATTCTCCTAATGATGTGATCCCGTTATGAATGACATCCAATGTCCATGGTCAGGAAACCGTGACCATCTGTTGATCAACGAGCTAGCAACTAGAGGCTTACCAGGGACATGTTGTGGTCTATGTATTCACACATGTATCATTGTTTCCGTACAATACAGTTCAAGCATGAATAACAGACAATTATCATGAACAAAGAAATATAATAATAATCCTTTTATTATTGCCTCTAGGGCATATTTCCAACAGTCTCCCACTTGCACTAGAGTCAATAATCTAGTTACATTGTGATGAATCGAACACCCATAGAGTTCTGGTGTTGATCATGTTTTGCCCGCGGAAGAGGTTTGGTCAACGGATCTGTGACATTCAGATCCGTATGCACTTTACAAATATCTATGTCTCCATCTTGAACATAATTCCGGATGGAGTTGAAACGGCGCTTGATGTGCTTGGTCTTCTTGTGAAACCTGGGCTCCTTGGCAATGGCAATAGCTCCAGTGTTGTCACAGAAGAGAGTCATCGGGCTTGACGCGCTTGGAATGACTCCTAGGTCGGTGATGAACTCCTTCATCCAGACTCCTTCTTGCGCTGCTTCGCAAGCAGCTATGTACTCCGCTTCACATGTAGAATGCGCCACGACGCTCTGCTTGCAACTGCACCAGCTGACTGCTCCACCATTCAAAATATACACGTATCCGGTTTGTGACTTGGAGTCATCCAGATCTGTGTCGAAGCTAGCATCGACATAACCCTTTACGACGAGCTCTTCATCACCTGCATAAACGAGAAACATATCCTTAGTCCTCTTCAGGTACTTCAGGATGTTCTTGACCACTGTCCAGTGTTCCATACCGGGATCACTTTGGTACCTCCCCACCAAACTTATGGCAAGGTTCACATCAGGTCTGGTACACAGCATGGCATACATAATAGACCTATGGCTGAGGCATAGGGGATGACACTCATCTTTTCTCTATCTTCTGCCGTGGTCGGGGACTGAGCTGTGCTCAATCTCATACCTTGCAAAATAGGCAAGAACCCTTTCTTGGACTGATCCATATTGAACTTCTTCAATATCTTGTTAAGGTATGTGCTTTGTGAAAGACCAATGAGGCGTCTTGATCTATCTCTATAAATCTTGATTCCTAATATATAAGCAGCTTCTCCAATGTCCTTCATTGAAAAACTCTTATTCAAGTAGGCCTTTATGCTCTCCAAGAATTCTATATCATTTCCCATCAGCAGTATGTCATCCACATATAATATGAGAAATGCTACAGAGCTCCCACTCACTTTCTTATAGATACAGGCTTCTCCCCAAGTCTTTATAAAGCCAAACGCTTTGATCACATCATTAAAGCGAATATTCCAAATCCGAGATGCTTGCCCCAGCCCGTAGATCGAGCGCTGGAGCTTGCATACCTTGTTAGCATTCTGTGGATCGACAAAACCTTCCGGCTGCATCATATACAGTTCTTCCTTGAGGAAGCCATTAAGGAATGCCGTTTTGACGTCCATTTGCCATATCTCATAATCATAGAATGCGGCAATTGCTAAAATGATTCAGACGGACTTTAGCATCACCACGGGAGAGAAAGTCTCGTCGTAGTCAATCCCTTGAACTTGTCGATAACCCTTAGTGACAAGCCGAGCCTTATAGATGGTCACATTACCATCCGCGTCTGTCTTCTTCTTAAATATCCATTTATTTTCTATGGCATGCCGATCATCGGGCAAGTCCACCAAAGTCCATACTTTGTTTTCATACATGGATCCTATCTCGGATTTCATGGCTTCAAGACATTTGTTGGAATCCGGGCCCGCCATCGCTTCTTCATAGTTCGAAGGTTCAACGTTGTCTAACAACATGATTTCCATGACAGGGTTGCCGTACCACTTTGGTACAGAACGTGTCCTTGTGGACCTTCGAAGTTCAGTAGTAACTTGATCTGTATCTTCATGATCATCATCATTAACTTCCTCTCTTGTCGGTGTAGGCACCTCAGGAACAATTTTCTGCGCTGCGCTACTTTCCGGTTCGGGAGGGGTGACTGTCACCTCATCAAGTTCTACTTTCCTCCCACTCACTTATTTCGAGAGAAACTCTTTCTCCAGAAAGGATCCATTCTTGGCAACAAAGACCTTGCCTTCGGATCTGAGGTAGAAGGTGTACCCAATCGTTTCCTTTGGGTATCCTATGAAGACGCATTTTTCCAATTTGGGTTCGAGCTTCTCAGGTTGAAGTTTCTTGACATAAGCATGGCAACCCCAAACTTTCAGAAACGATAGCTTAGGTTTCTTGCCAAACCAGAGTTCATAC
The DNA here is from genome assembly GCA_902687465.1 of Secale cereale. Taxonomy (NCBI): domain Eukaryota; kingdom Viridiplantae; phylum Streptophyta; class Magnoliopsida; order Poales; family Poaceae; genus Secale; species Secale cereale. Next base: position 823,886,309 of record LR738715.1, read on the forward strand.
GGTGTCGTCTCAACGGATTTCGATGGAGCCCTATTTAAAGTGAATGCGGCAGTCTCTAAAGCATAACCCCAAAAGATAGCGGTAAGTCGGTGAGAGACATCATAGATCGCACCATGTCCAACAGAGTACGATTTTGACGTTCGGACACACCATTACGCTGAGGTGTTCCGGGCGGTGTCAATTGTGAAACAATTCCACAGTTCCTTAGGTGCGTGCCAAATTCATGACTTAAGTATTCACCCCCACGATCCGATCGTAAGAACTTTATTTTTCTGTCACGTTGATTCTCAACCTCATTCTGAAATTCCTTGAACTTTTCAAAGGTCTCGGACTTGTGTTTCATTAAGTAGACATACCCATATCTACTCAAGTCATCTTTGAGGGTGAGAACATAACGATAGCCTCCGCGAGCTTCAACACTCATTGGACCGCACACATCGGTATGTATGATTTCCAATAAGTTGGTCGCTCGCTCCATTGTTCCGGAGAACGAAGTCTTGGTCATCTTGCCCGAGAGGCATGGTTCGCACGTGTCAAATGATTCATAATCAAGAGACTCTAGAATTCCATCTGCATGGAGCTTCTTCATACGTTTGACACCAATATGACCAAGGCGGCAATGCCACAAGTATGTGGGACTATCATTGTCAACTTTACATCTTTTGGCATTCACACTATGAATATGTGTATCATCACGTTCGAGATTCATCAAAAATAAACCATTGACCAGCGGGGCATGACCATAAAACATATCTCTCAAATAAATATAACAACCATTATTCTCGGATTTAAATGAGTAGCCATCTCGCATCAAACGAGATCCAGATACAATGTTCATGCTCAAAGCTGGTACTAAATAACAATTATTAAGGTTTAAAACTAATCCCGAGGGTAGATGTAGAGGCAGCGTGCCGACGGCGATCACATCGACCTTGGAACCATTCCCGACGCGCATCGTCACCTCGTCCTTCGCCAGTCTCTGCTTATTCCGCAGCTCCTGCTTTGAGTTACAAATGTGAGCAACTGCACCGGTATCAAATACCCAGGAGCTACTACGAGCGCTGGTAAGGTACACATCAATAATATGTATATCACATATACCTTTGACGTTGCGGGCCTTCTTGTCTGCTAAGTATTTGGAGCAATTCCGCTTCCAGTGACCCGTTCCCTTGCAATAAAAGCACTCAGTCTCAGGCTTGGGTCCATGCTTTGGCTTCTTCCCGGCAACTGGCTTACCGGGCGCGGCAACTCCTTTGCCGTCCTTCTTGAAGTTATTCTTACCCTTGCCCTTCTTGAACTTCGTGGTTTTATTCACCATCAACACTTGATGCTCTTTCTTGATCTCCACCTCCTCTGATTTCAGCATTGAATACACCTCGGGAATGGACTTCTCCATCCCTTGCATATTGAAGTTCAACACAAAGCTCTTGTAGCTAGGTGGGAGCGACTGAAGGATTCTGTCAACGACCGCTTCGTCTGGGAGATTCATTCCCAATTGAGACAAGCGGTTGTGCAACCCAGACAACTTGAGTATGTGCTCGCTGACAGAACTATTTTCCTCCATCTTACAGCTGTAGAATGCGTTGGAGACATCATATCTCTCAACTCGGGCATGAGCCTGGAAAACCATTTTCAGCTCTTGGAACATCTCATATGCTCTGTGGTGCTCGAAACGCTTTTGGAGCCCCGATTCTAAGTTGTAGAGCATGCCGCACTGAACCAGGGAGTAATCATCACAACGCGACTGTCAAGCGTTCATAACATCTTGGTTTGCCGGGGCAGGAGCGTCACCTAGCGGTGCTTCTAGGACATAAGTTTTCTTGGCAGCTATGAGGATGATCCTCATGTTACGGACCCAATCCGTATAGTTGCTACCATCGTCTTTCAGCTTGGTTTTCTCTAGGAACGCGTTGAAGTTGAGGGTAACATGAGCATGTGCCATTTGATCTACAAGACATATTGTAAAGAATTTAGACTAAGTTCGTGACAATTAAGTTCATCTAATCAAATTTAATGAACTCCCACTCAGATTGACATCTCTCTAGTCATCTAAGTGATACATGATCCGAATCGACTAGCCCGTGTCCGATCATCACGTGAGACGGACTAGTCATCAATGGAGAACATCTACATGTTGATTGTATCTTCTATACGATTCATGTTCGACCTTTCGGTCTTCCGTATTCCGAGGCCATGTCTGTACATGCTAGGCTCGTCAAGTGAACCGTAAGTGTATTGCATGTGAAATCTAGCTTACACCAGTTGTATGCGAACGTTAGAGCCTATCACACCCGATCATCACGTGGTGCTTCGGAACAACGATCCTTAGCAACAGTGCACAGTTAGGGGAAACACAATTCTTGAAAAAAATTAGTGAGAGATCATCTTATTTACTACCGTCGTTCTAAGTAAACAAGATGCATAAACATGATAAACATCACATGCAATCAAATAAAGTGACATGATATGGCCAATATCATTTTGCTCCTTTGATCTCCATCTTCGGGGCTCCATGATCATCTTTGTCACCGGCATGACACCATGATCTCCATCATCATGATCTCCATCATCGTGTCTTCATGAAGTCGTCTCGCCAAATATTACTTCTACCACTATGGCTAATGTTTAGCAATAAAGTAAAGTAATTACATGGCGTTATTCAGTGACACGCAGGTCATACAATAAATAAGACAACTCCTATGGCTCCTGCCGGTTGTCATTTTCATCGACATGCAAGTCGTGATTCCCTATTACAAGAACATGATCAATCTCATACATCACATATATAATTCATCACATCTTCTTGGCCATATCACATCACATAGCACATGCTGCAAGAACAAGTTAGACATCCTCTAATTGTTGTTGCAAGTTTTTACGTGGCTTCTATAGGTTTCTAGCAAGATCGTTTCTTACCTACGCCAAAACCACAACGTGATATGTCAATTTCTATTTACCCTTCATAAGGACCCTTTTCATCGAATCCGATCCGACTAAAGTGGGAGAGACAGACACCCGCCAGCCACCTTATGCAACTAGTGCATGTCAGTCGGTGGAACCAGTCTCACGTAAGCGTACGTGTAAGGTCGGTCCGGGCCGCTTCATCCCACAATGCCGCCGAATCAAGATTGGACTAGTAACGGCAAGAGAATTGAACAAAATCAACGCCCACAAGTTGTTTGTGTTCTACTCGTGCAAGATGCAACGCAAGGACCTAGCTCAGATGCCACTGTTGGGGAACGTAGCATAATTCAAAAAAATTCCTACGCTTCACCAAGATCAATCTAAGGAGTCATCTAGCAACGAGCATAAAGGAGTGCATCTACATACCCTTTGTAGATCGCGAGCGGAAGCGTTTGAAGGAACGTGGATGATGGAGTCGTACTCGTCGTGATCCTCGTCACCGGTGATCCCAGCGCCGAACGGACGTCTCCTCCTTATTGATCTAGCAAGGGGGGAGGAGAGGTTGATGGAGATCCAGCAGCACAATGGCGTGGTGGTGGATGCAACGGGAAAAGCTGCAGGGCTTCGCCGAGACCCTGCAGGAGGAGTAGGAGATGTAACGGGGGGAGAGGCGCCAGGGGCTGAGGTGCGGCTGCCCTCTCCCCCCCCCCCACTATATATCGGGGGCCAGGGGGCGCCGGCCCTAGGAGATCCAATCTCCTAGGGGGGCGGCGGCCAAGGGGGGTGCCCCCCAAGCCTAGGGGGGCGCCCCCACCCCTAGGGTTTCAACCCTAGGCGCATGGGAGGAGGCCCATGGGGGGTGCGCCAGCCAACTAAGGGCTGGTCCCCCTCCCCCTACGGCCCACGGGGCACTCCGGGATGGGTGGCCCCACCCGGTGGACCCCCCGAGACCCTTCCGGTGGTCCCGATACACTACCGGTGACCCCCGAAACTCTCCCGATGGCCGAAACTGGACTTCCTATATATCATTCTTTACCTCCGGACCATTCCGGAACTCCTCATGACGTCCGGGATCTCATTCGGTACTCCGAACAACATTCGTACCGTGTGCATATATCTGTACAACCCTAGCGTCACCGAACCTTAAGTGTGTAGACCCTACGGGTTCGGGAGACACGTAGACATGACCGAGACGACTCTCCGGTCAATAACCAACAACGGGATCTGGATACCCATGTTGGTTCCCACGTGTTCCTCGATGATCTCATCGGATGAACCACGATGTCAAGGATTCACTTAATCCCGTATGTAATTCCATTTGTCTATCGGTACGGTACTTGCCCTAGATTCGATCGTCGGTATACCGATACCTTGTTCAATCTCGTCATGGCAAGTCTCTTTACTCGTTCCGTAATCCATCATCCCGTGACTAACTCCTTAGTTGCATTGAGCTCATTATGATGATGTCTTACAGAGTGGGCCCAGAGATACCTCTCCGTCATACGGAGTGACAAATCCCAGTCTCGGTTCGTGCCAACTCAACAGACACTTTCGGAGATACCCGTTGCGTACCTTTATAGCCACCCAGTTACGTTGTGACGTTTGGCACACCCAAAGTATTCCTACGGTATCCGGGAGTTGCACAACCTGATGGTCTAAGGAACAGATACTTGACACTGGAAAAGCTTAAGCATTACGAACTACATGATCTTGTGCTAGGCTTAGGATTGGGTCTTGTCCATCACATCATTCTCCTAATTATGTGATCCCGTTATCGGTGACATCCAATGTCCATGGTCAGGAAACCGTGACCATCTGTTGATCAACGAGCTAGCAACTAGAGGCTTACCAGGGACACGTTGTGGTCTATGTATTCACACCTGTATCGTTGTTTCCGTACAATACAGTTCAAGCATGAATAACTGACAATTATCATGAACAAGGAAATATAATAATAATCCTTTTATTATTGCCTCTAGGGCATGTTTCCAACAAGAGCTCTAGAGAAAAGAGAAGGAGCGCAGAGATAAGGTGGGCCTCGCAAGGGCACATGGCAAGCTGTTCCTCCTAAACAATGTTCGTGTGTGATGTGCTACCGCGATGCGATCAGCCCAATGTTGGGTCGGCCATCCAGAGGGAAATGGTTCCCTTGCCAAAACCAAATGATACGATGGTGACAGTGAGATGCACAAGCTTTGCCACATGAACTGAATGAACGAGCGCTCAGTAGAGATTTAAAGATCGGAGCTCATAAACCGCCTTCCCAAACAACATGTTGTAAATCATAGGCCGCAAAAACTAACCGTTGTCGTCGCACACATATTGTGCCTGTTTCTCCAACTCAGGGATCTCCATGGTTCTATAAATCCAGGTCCACCTCCACACCTCTCTCATAGCCTTCGAATCAGCGATCCCGTTTCTCTCTCCCTCCCTCCCTCTATTAAAATCCTTATACGGTTCACGATGGACCAATAAAGCCTCGTGGTGCTGGTGAAGGTCGTCGTTGCCTCTGCCGCGAAGGAAGGAGAAGTTGTCGGTGCTTTGGGGACGAAGGAGCGTGCGAGGGAGATCATACACACAGCCACGATTGTGCTGGGGATTCACCGTTGCTCCTGAGATCGCTGGAGCGGTTCCTCGCGTAGAGGAGATCGGGCCACGAGACGCCCGTGGTGCTAGCGCCCGCGGTGGAAATCCAAGCAGATGGCGAGGATTGCTCCATCTCCGCGGGCTAGGATGTCCTTCCTTGAAGCCTTGAACTCGAACAAGGCACACACTTCATTTATCTATACCAACTAATAATGTAAGGTGCGTTTCTCCGATTTTTCCATTCGTTCACCGTCGAATTTTTCTTTCCCTATCTGAGGTGGTACTAAATTCTTTGTCCGGTCATCTATTAGAAAAGGAAAAACGCCATAATTTCATAAATGGTCCGCCCTCGATGTGGCACATCAAAGCCACAGCCCATTTATTTTGATGGCCCACGCAGCTAGAAAACCTGTTTCTCGGTCGTGCAGCAAATAGTCGGAGTTTCACACAGGGCGCCCAAGCTGGCCTGACATGTTTCGGTTTTTTTCTGTGTTTTGTTTCTATTTTTATTTTTCTGTTGCTTTCTCATTTTCTTTCCCGTGTCTTTTTCATTTTTCTATCCTTTCAAGTTTTTTTTTGCTTAAAATCAAAATATTCAATTTTCAACAAATTATTATAATTTGTAAAAAAAAATGTTTTTGAAAAAATTTAGAATTCGACAAATGCCTATTTTAAAAAATGTTCAGCGCTTTAGATCTTTGTGTTCATTCCAAAATTGGTTTTTTTTAATGTCCATTTTTTACTTTGTATTCTCCTAAGTGTTCAAGATTTTCCAACAAAATGCATTTTAGAAAATGTTCCAACTATGAAAAGTATTCTTATTTTCGTGAAATGTTCATAAATTCAAAATAATTCCGAGTTTAAAGAAACAAATTTTGTAAAATTGTTCTAAATGTTCGAAAAATGTTTCCTTTTACAAACAATGTTCACAAATTTTAGAAAAACATAAAAATAAAAATAAAAAGGTTCAACTTTTCAGATAAATTTGTGAATTTCAAATGTTTCTATTTTTTTGTGTATTCCAAAAATGTAAAATTCTTTAAAAAATAGGATTCCCAAATTATTCGTGTTTCCACGAATATTCAGGAATTTATATTTTTTGAGAGGTTAAAAAAACAAGAATTGTTTCTAATCTGGCATTGCAATATGTTTCCTACTTATAATGGTTGCAGTTGATGGTGAGTTCACATATGTGACCACACAAATACGGAAATGCACTTCTACCCACATGTGAGAGTAGCAACCTTCCAAAAGATATAATAATTAAAAAAAATCTTTTACTCTGTGTGAGACTTACCCAAATAATTGAAAAAAATACTTTTACTCTGTACGATGCCCGGGACGCTAACCTTGTACTCTATCCCACCCTATCAATGGAATGATACGCAATCTCGCGTATTTGAGAAGAGACTTACCCAAATAAATGAATACACAGCTACCCTAATAAGAACAACACTCTCATAAAAACAAAAATTATAAATGCATATGACTCCAATTCAAAATAATGGTCTTGATTCTAATTTCTCTGCCCAACCAATTCTTCCGGTTATGTAGCATAGCAGAAGACATCGAACACAGTGCAATTTCAATGTGGTCCTAGACGCTTGTGCTCCTATTAAATCAACGATCTTATGCATTCAAATTACTCATGTCCATTCTCCTATGTTTTAAAATTTAAAATGTTAAAAAAAATCTTGCAAGGGACCTACAATGGTTGCTTAAAAATCATCAATTACAACAAAATGACATTTTGTTATATTTACACTCTTTTTAATCATAACCGTGCAGCAGCAGTAAGACACCATCATCTTTTACCCCACAGAAAAAAAAAACATCATCATTTGTTGACGATCTCCTGAACAAGTAGTATATAATCATCCTTTCATGGTTCCGTAGCAACGCACGGGCATTGTGCTAGTAAACAACTCAACTGCAATAGACAACTTCATCACGCACATTGTCAAAAAGAAAGAAAATAGTCTCTTGTTGGTGATAGAATTACAAAGTTTGACCCGCCAAAATTTTTAGGAACTACGACAACATCGGGCACGATTGGCACCAAGATAATTGTCTATGATGCATGTCCTTTCGCACACGATTATATAATATACAGTGTGTGCGAAACTTACAACAATTGCACACGATGATGCTTAGCGGGCCATCTGGGAACACACACACCATATCCCCAACCCAGTCGAGCACACGGTATCGAAAACATTGTACGATTAGTGGATCGAACCATGTGAATAGCCATGCACTGTACTAGTGTGTGAAGGACAGTAAAACGCTGGCAGATAGGACCCAGTAGAGTGGTATGTGAGGCTTGCCCGCGTGCCGCGTTCATTTCAGGTAAAAACGAGGCTGAGACCCTTGATGTCGGCTCAAGTTAAATTATTTGAAGCGATAAGATGTGCTTTTCTTTCATCAGCATCCCATTTCCCTTTCTCATTCCCAGCTGCTCCCTCGTCCTCTTAGATCTAGATTGTGTTTGTTATAGGAGCAGTACGGGCCACTGACACTGAAGAGAACTGCCATATCGCCACACATCGTGGGGACTAGGGATGATGCACAAATGGGATGCACATGAATAGGATGAATCTTGTCGATGGGCCTACTTGGATTTCTGCCGTCCATCAAGGAGATGATCCATAACTTGGCCTATGGAGCAGCGGCCCAATTATGTTGCCCGAGTGGATTGAACGAAATGATGCGATGAAAACCCACTAAGACAATTCATAGGAGAGTTGCAAAATCTCAGACATTTCTTTGTTGGATTCGACGCCTGACGGCACCAAATGACTGTCGTGGCTTGTACGTGGTTCAATTTGGGAGAAGATAGAACTTTCATTTTCTTTAACACAATACAGACGCGGACACTCATACGTACGCGTATACAATTATAATTACAAACGCACACACGCACTCCCTATCGTGATAAGATTGACGAAGCCACCACAGGCGCCTCCGTCTTCGACATGAACGTCCACTCCCGAGCATCACCGAAAAGCCTCAATTAAATCCAGAAAAATGTGAGTACTTGTGCCAAGTCTAAGAATTGAACACTGGTGGTCTGATTCCACCACAAAAAACCTAACCATCTAAACTAGGCTCCGTTTGCTTCACCTTATCAATCTTGAAGCTCTTCATGTCATGTCTTATGTAGATGAGTTGTGCGAGTGCATATGTGTATACATCTATTTTGTAGTTATGTATGTTCGATATAAAATGACATTCTCCCCGTCACTAGTCATGACATATGACCCCTATCCACGGGTGCAGCTATGTCTTGCTTATAGTGAGACATTAGCTTGTGTTGCCTGAAGGGGGTCACACGGTGGGCCGGCCCCATTATGGCCGTTGGTCGTCTTGTCGAAGTCGGGCGTACGTCACTCAAATTTATTTTTCTTCTATTTTTATTTTAGTTAAAATGTGTATATTTCAAAAACTTAAAATTACTTAAGAAATCTGAAACCAAAAATTTGAAAGCAATGTTAACATAGTAGTATAACATTTGTTAGCGCGGTTTAAAAAAATGTTCCCATGTTTAAAAAAGATATATGGGATTTTTCTCAAATGTGTAAACATTATATAAATATGTTTGTGCAATGTAATAGAATGTTTCATACCACTGAAAAATGTATGTGACTGTAACATCTCAAATTTTCAATTTGGAATGTTATACATAGATCATGTTGCATATCATATTTTATTGCATTTTTTATGTGTTGCGATCCTCGAAATTCTAAGCAACTCAAGGACCCACGGAGAGAGTTGGGGATTTTACCGTTTTCGTATTTGAGTTTTCTCAAATACCGGTACGGGGATCACTTTGGTTTTAATTGTTTTTCTCTCCTAAAAATATTTCTTAATAAAACATATGAGCGGAGATAATATGACTTCGCCAAAATAAAATAAATATTGGAGGAAATATATTAAAATCACTTTTGGTATTTTATTCGGATTTATTTGCAATTTTTTTTGCATAGAAAAAATACACGTTTTTCAAAATTGCATTTAGGTCCAATAAAAATGTCCACATTGTCCTAATTATTATTAGGGGACGGTGAAAATTTATTTCGGAATTTTTCGAGTCCGTTTAGTATTTTATTCGCCAGATTTACCGCGTCAATATTGTTAGATTGAAATGAGGCAAATGAATCAACATCATCTTATTCCATTGACGATCGCAGTATATATACAAGGGAACGGATGCGAACGAAGAGATGTGTCCGTTCGCAGGGGCGTGAGAGTGGGTCGCGATGGTTGCCGAAACAACCGCACGAGATATTACATAGGGAGGATTATCCCTTTAATTAAGAGAATTAATTAAATCCTAACACTCCCCCTAATCCTTCCTTGTGCTTGCGATCGACCATTCTTGGAATAATCTCCTCCAAAAACCCTGTGGGAAAAATATGAGGAGCATAGTGTATGATATGTTGCCAAAACTCCTTCAAAAACCCTATGGGAAAAATAAGGAGAAAATACCGCAACATATAATGGTTGCTGTCTCTTTCAACTCAATACGAGAAAACTCATAGAGTTTAGAGCACAATAAATATGTCATATATACTTTTCCAAAAACCCCGGTGGGGAAACAGAAAGTATGACATATGATCTCATGTTGATATTACCTCATTAAAAACCTTTATGAGAACCTGTAAAGTAATCTCATGAAGGGAAAAAGAGTATAATATGATGCATTGAACAGGAACAATTCAGGAAGATACTCCCCCTGATTCTTGTAAAATTCGAAGTCGTCACCTACCAAAACATAGAAGTTGGTAGAGACCCGCTGAACAAATCAGACGCATGATTTGACTTGGAAGATATGCAATATAGTGATATTGCTTATTATGTAACATGTTTGCATCCGGGCAACACGAGAAACATTATCGTTGAGATAATGGTTGGTGAATGTAGCCATGAGGTCTGTTTCGAAGACTCTTCATGAGAGGGCTACCACACCTAGTAGTAAACTAAACTTGTCTACGATCTGATATAGTGGGGATCTGATCGATGTATCCAATGATATCAGTGTTCACATTTCTGTGAAACTAAAAAACCAGGACATGATATTTGATGCCTTGGAGATATCGAAAGATATTCTTGAGTACCAACCAATTGTGTTTGGTGGATCCAATGGCATTATGGAACTTTGAGTCCTAATATCTTATTTCCATCATCTCTTGGTCTATATAGATCTTTCTCTACGTCTAGAGAATGAACTACCATGAGAGTTATGGATGGATAAGATTTGTCCACAATGAATTTCTCCAATATATCATGGATATAGACAACATAGTATACCATAATGCATGAATGAAGGTGCTCAAGTTGTACTAACGAGCGATGTTTTGGTTTACCCAAGTCCTTCATTTAAACTCCGTCATTAGATGATTACATGTGTCGTCATTGCAGACATACGAACATGGATAATCATCTTTGCAGTAGTAATCCTTTTGTATAAGGAACTCACTACGTCGGTTGTACCATATGTACCGACAACAATAAGTCTTATGGTGACTTATTGATTTTACACAATGTATGTTGCGTTTTGCATTTCGATTCAGATGTGAGATTCCATCGGGAATCAATCATATATGTCTGAATCTAGTGATCCATATGGATATGTGATCACTACATCTATCAACTGCAAAGATAGATGATTTTGTACTGCCAATGATATAAGTTATCGGAAAGAGATTCCACCTCTGGAGAATAGTTGGGTATCTGCGTGAACCCTTGTGCTACAATACTTGCTCTTTGTTTCACCACATCGTTGTTCTCAATTCTGTTTCCAGAAGAAAACTGGTGTAGGTATTGCTTATGAATACCTTCCCATTATTGAGCAAGATCATTTCTACCTAGATTATACCCTTTGCTTGAGTTCAGTCCAAGTGTTGTTCACACTTTGCCATGGCCATGGTCTTTGGATCTGAATCATTTGAAAGGTGTTTGCAATCTAGTTGAGAAATGTATGTCGACAATTGTAGACTTCCGGTTATATGATTCTCCAGAATCTATATATGTATATATACAATTGATGGAAATATCGTTACCCATGGTGACTGTCCGCGATTTCCCAGTGCGATTGAGTCGGGTATTCCGATGTCCCGGTCATTGTGTGCACTATGACCTGGGTTGGTGGAGGTTTCCCTTCCACTGGGTGTATACTATCCATTAGGTGTCTGTCAACGTGAAGTTTGTTAGGATTAATTAATCCATGCTTTGTACTAACCGTAGGCAGTTGTAAACTGCTGCATCGGTTCGTGTGGAACAGGCATCTCCTCTTAACAGACGCCTCTCTAGTGGCGTCTCTTCCCTTGTATAAATAGCAGTTTCCATCTAATGAAAAGGACAGGGAAATCATTTGTTCGTTGTCTCTCTCGTTTACATCTCGATTCCCAACACGTTATCAGCACGCTCCCGGCGGAGCGATTTCATCGGTCGGACGGCTTCGGCTACAGCATCATTCGCTCGCGAGTCCGACGACTACAGCCCGTGGTTCGGCCTGGTGGTGCCGCAAAGAACAGAAAATGAATGAAGAACAGGGGAGACGGCAATGCATCGATCAAAAGATTGGAGATTTAAACCAAGAATTCAATATCTCCCATTACGGCAAGATTGCAAATCGAGATCCACCAACGAAAGGATCGGGAGAAAACGCAAAAGGTACATGCGTTGATTTCTTACATCGATTCACCTTGGTTTTCCTCTATGAGGGACAGTGTTCGTCGTCGCTCGCCGGTGGCCAACCCGGTGTACGCACCAGAAAAGGCAGTTGCCATCCGGACCATGCAGCCTACAACCAAGCCATTGGCTTGATCCTCCAGGACGAGGCAACGCCGTCTGGCG
>LR738715.1:823900389-823911412 GCA_902687465.1 Secale cereale
TGATGACAACAAAGAGGAATATCTTCTCTTTACCACATGCAATAGATATGGCAAGCACATTCTCTTTGTATCATCATGATTGTACTACACATACTACAAAACCCGTAGCACATGTTGCGTACGAGATAGTTTTCCAAAGTGTCTTTTGCATGACAAATTTGGCATTCCAGTTTTTGGTCATCATTGACATTGGGTTGAAACCGAAACTATCAGCTATTCCAATGGTTTATGATTATTATGATGCTAAATTCTAACAACATTTGGATTTTATGTGCACTACAAGTGACACAGGGAAGCTAATTTTAAGGCCCGCACACCTTAATGTCTATGCTGAACCACTCAGACTCCTTGAATGCATCAAGTTGAGGTAAGTGGCTCTTCCCATCCATTGGCTAGACTATTCAGGTACTCCATGGTTCTAAAAGACATATCTACATGATGGTCTTAAGTGTGTGATTTATTCACACGAAACCATTGGCTTTATCCTGACATCGATTTCAAGCAAATCGGATGGACAACATTGCAGAATTCTCCTTGAGTGCTTCCTCTATGCCTCTCGGATTGAAGTTTAGCAATTTGTCTTAATGTCTAGACTCAAAATGGTTTGGTAGAATCCCATCCAAAGAATTGAGCTCATTGCATGATCTTTACTTTGAATTGCAACTTACCAACTTTACGTTGGAGTCATGTAGTCTTACACACTCATGACCAAACTGCATATATTATTCCCCTCTATCTTTCATACGTGGAAATCTACCAAGTATTTCCCATCTGCAGTACTTCGGTTGCATACCGATATCACCACCCGGCATACATCATTGGCCCCTCAACATATAGTTGGGATCTATGTGAGGAATAACTGCATTACCGTCAATACCTAAAGCCCCTCACATGGGGAGTTATTCAAGGCCAGTATGCTGATTCAACGAGGAACATTTCCAGGCATTAGGGGGAGATTTCAAGTACCATAAAGAATGCCAGGAAATTAGTGGAATGTTCAACACATTTCTGCCTCAAATTCACGTACTGAAAGATCTGAACCATGTGTTCAGAAGATTTGCAACACATTGCAAATAACCTGCCAAATTAATTTACTGACTATAAAGGTGTCACGCAATCCTACAATCCTGCAAAAATATGTCGGAAAGAGTGGAGGTACCAACTAAAACCACTCAACTCCCCGTTCAAAGCAACAGGGGGAGAAGTACGACAGCAGTGCATCAGGATTCAGCTTCTTGCAAGCAAGGATATCAAGGCCTCTGAATCAGTAAATGCATGTCAACTGTACGTTGACAGACACCTAACGGGTAGTATACACCCAGTGGACGGGAAACCTCCACCAACCCAGGTCATAGTGCACACAATGACCAGGACATTGGAATACCCGACTCAACCGCATTGGGAAATCGCGGATAGTCACCATGGGTAACGATATTTCCATCAATTGTATATATACATATATAGATTCTGGAGAATCATATAATCGGAAGTCTACAATTGTCGACATACATTTCTCAACTAGATTGCAAAAACCTTTCATATGATTCAGATCCAAAGACCATGGCCATGGAAAAGTGTGATCAACACTCGGACTGAACTCAAGCAAAGGGTATAATCTAGGTAGAAATGATCTTGCTCAATAATGGGAAGGTATTCATAAGCAATACCTACACCAGTTTTCTTCTGGAAACGGAATTGAGAACAACGAGGTGGTGAAACGAAGAGCAAGTATTGTAGCACAAGGGTTCATGCAGATACCCAACTATTCTCCAGAGATGGAATCTCTTTCCGATAACTTATATCATTGGCAGTACAAAATCATCTATCTCTGCAGTTGATAGATGTAGTGATTACATATCCATGTTGATCACTAGATTCAGACATATATGATTGATTTCCAATGGAATCTCAATTCTGAATCGAAATACAAAATGCAACATACATTGTGTAAAATTAATAAGTCACCATATGACTTATTATTATCGTCGGTACATTTGGTACAACCGACGTAGTGAGTTCCTTATACACAAGGATTACTCCTACAATGATGATTATCCATGTTTGTGTGTCTGCAATGACGACACATGTAATCATCTAATGACGGAGTTTAAATGAAGGATTTGGCTAAACCAAAACACCGCTCGTTACTACAACTTGAGCACCTTCATTCATGCATTATGGTATACTATGTTGTCTATATCCATGATATATTGGAGAAATTCATTGTGGACAAATCTTATCCATCCATAATTCTCATGGTAGTTCATTCTCTAGACGTAGAGAAAGATTTATTAGACCAAGAGATGATGGAAATGAGATATTGGGACTCAGCGTTCCACAATGCCATTGGATCCACCAAATACAATTGGTTGGTACTCAAGGATATCTTTTGATATCTCCAAGGCATGAAACATCTTGTCCTGGTTTTTCAGTTTCGGAGAAATCTGAAAACCAATATCATTGGATATATCGATCAGATCCCCACTATGTCAGATCGTAGACAAGCTTAGTGTTCCTACTAGGTGTGGTAGCACCCTCATGAAGAGTCTTCGAAACAGACCTCATGGCTACATCCACCAATCATTATCTCAACGATAATGTTTCTTGTGTTGCTCGGATGCAAACATGTTACATAATAAGCAATATCACTATATTGCACATATTGCAAGTCAAATCATGCGACTAATTTGTTCAGCGGGTCTCTACCAACTTCTATGTTTTGGTATGTGACGGCTTCGAATTTTTGCAAGAATCAGGGGGAGTATCTTCCTAAATTGTTCCTGTTCAATGCATCATATTATACTCTTTTTCCCTTCATGAGTTTACTATACAGGTTCTCATAAAGGTTTTTAATGAGGTAATATCAACATGAGATCATATGTCATACTTTCTGTTTTCCCCACCGGGGTTTTTGGGAAAGTATATACGGCATATTTATTGTCTTCCGAACTCTATGGGTTTTCTCATATTGAGTTAAAAGAGACAGTAACCATTATATGTTGCATCATTTTCTCCTTATTTTCCCACGGGGTTTGAAGGAGTTTTAGCAACATATCAAACGCCTTTCTCCTCACATTTTTCCCACAGGGTTTTTGGAGGAGTCTTTATCAAGATGAAGTCTGCTCACATGATCAAGCATTGATTAGGGGGAGTGTTAGGATTAATTAATCCATGCTTTGTACTAACCGTAGGCAGTTGTAAACTGCTGCATCGGTTCGTGTGGAACAGGCATCTCCTCTTAACAGACGCCTCTCTAGTGGCGTCTCTTCCCTTGTATAAATAGCAGTTTCCATCTAATGAAAAGGACAGGGAAATCATTTGTTCGTTGTCTCTCTCGTTTACATCTCGATTCCCAACAAAGTTGACTTGCATTTACTGATACATAGGCCTTGATATCCTTACTTGCGAGAAGCTGAATCCTGATGTACTATTGCCGTACTTCTCCCCCTGTTGCTTTGAACGGGGAGTTGAGTGGTTTTAGTTGGTACCTCCACTCTTTCAGGCGTACTTATGCTGAATTGTAGGATTGTATGACACCTTTATAGTCAGTAAATGAATCTGGCAAGTTATTTGCAATGTGTTGCAAATCTTCTGAACGCATGGTTCAGATCTTTGAGTATGTGGATTTGAGGCAGAAATGTGTTGAACATTCCACTAATTTCCTGGCATTCTTCATGGTACTTGAATTCTCCCCCTAATGCCTGGAAATATTCCTCATTGAATCAGCATACTGGCCTTGAATAACTCCTCATGCGAGAGGCTTGAGGTATTGACGGAAATACAGTTATTCCTCAAATAGATCCCAACTATATGTTGAGGGGCCAATGATGTATGCCGGGTGGTGATATCGGTGTGTAACCGAATTACCGCAGATAGGAAATACTTGGTAGATATCCACATATCAAAGATAGAGGGGAATAATATATGCAGTTTGGTCATGAGTGTGTAAGACTACATGACTCCAACGTAAAGTTGGTAAGTTGCAATTCAAAGTAAAGATCATGCAATGAGCTCAATTCTTTGGATGCGATTCTACCAAACCATTTTGAGTCTAGACATTAAGACAAATTGCTAAACTTCAATCCGAGAGCCATAGAGGAAGCACTCAAGGAGAATTCTGCAATGTTGTCCATCCGATTTGCTTGAAATCGATGTCAGGATAAAGCCAATGGTTTCGTGTGAATAAATCACACACTTAAGACCATCATGTAGATATGTCTTTTAGAACCATGGAGTACCTGAATAGTCCACTCAATGGTTGGAAAGAGCCACTTACCTCGACTTGATGCATTCAAAGAGTCTGAGTGGTTCAGCGTAGACTTTAAGGTGCGCGAGCCTTAAAATTTGCCACCCTGTGTCACATGTAGTGCACACAAAATCCAAATATTGTTAGAATTTAGCATCATAATAATCATAAACCATTGGAATTGCTGATAGTTTCGGTTTCAACCCAATGTCAATGATGACCAAAAATTGGAATGACAAATTTGTCATGCAAAAGACACTTTGGAAAACTATCTCGTACGCAACATGTGCTACGGGTTTTGTAGTATGTGTAGTACAATCATGATGATACAAAGAGAATGTGTTTGCCATATCCGTTGCATATGGTAAAGAGAAGATATTCCTCTTTGTTGTCATCATAAGTTTCACTATGGAAACTATTTTGACGGATACCTCTATTGTTTAGTAGGGTACGAGTTAAACCCGGAAGCAATAAAGCATCTTGACGTTACTCGAGTACCCACAGGGACAGTAAATATGACTCGAGTTGAGCCAACAAATACCTCATCGCGTCTAGCTATTTTAAAATATCTCCTTTCTCTCAACGAGAGTGGAAACATTTCACCTCCGCGAGTATAGAGTTCGTGGTGCATTTGTCCACATGGCACAAATCATCTTTCATCAGATTGACCCCCGTAGAAATCTATATATAGACATGAAAATTTTCAATATGAAAAACACTGTCAGATATATAGAATACATACAGATGAATTTGTACCAAAGTGCTGATACAATATATTGTGATATGCAATATATGATGACAACAATAATCATGTTCATATTAGAACATGAGAAATGGACATAACAAATTGATCACTAAGGAGATTGAGGGACTAAATGTAGTCTCCAAACATGTCGGTTGATGCATATTCAACCACCATGCTCTCCATGCTCATAGGGTCTCGTGACAATTTGATGGTGTCAGGTCGAGGGTTTGAAATGAGTTTCAAACCATTATCCTTGAGGTCCTTTGCGTCCCGGTGGCGTGGCTTGGATTGCACGCGCTATCCCATGGGATGCAAGACTGATCTTGATGTCCATGACCCGCTTAAGTAAGTTGTGGCCATCGAGGGCAAGAGCCTCAAATTGTTAGCCATCTATTACTTATAGGGGCAAGCCATAGATAATTAATTTACAAGAAGTAAATTAAAAATCATCATGGTTTTGTAATAAGAATGCAAAAATTTGACTCAAGTGTATAACTTGAAAGTGCCCAACCTCAATTGTAGGAACATAACACAATGAAGATCATACAGATCTCACAGTAATAGAGGTAGTTTGCTCATGGGCATTAGAACCAACTCATTACCTTGTGTTTTCCAAATATAATGAGGGAGGTGTTATTGTCAAAATTTAACAAGTTTATTGCGCGGGAGAAATTAATCTCGACCGCTGTGACATGTTCACGAAGAATGGCAATGTGGTAAACACATAGAACATATTATCTCCGATGGAAAACCGGCAATTTATTTATATTACAGATTGTGTAATATAAATATATCTTAACGGTGCAAAATTAATAGATTTCAAGAAGGTGGCTCGAAATCATTAGTGTGAATCTCAAATTGCTAAGGATGACACCTTGAATTTTGCATATGTATTTGCAAGAAATTGAGAATCTCAATTGCAAATAGACGTATTAATCTCGACATGTGGTTAACATGGAAATATTCCGGAATACCTCGTACTCAACGGAGAAACAATACTGAGGTACTGAATTTATCTTTGCAAGAGATAAAAAAAAATCTCAATTGCAAGTTGTGGATGTATGATTTCAACATGTAGGACACGGAAATATATCACATCACACATATGTTCTGGAATACAAGGTACTCTATAGAAATGCAGTATTTAAGATAAATACTGGAAATAACATGGGCTAAAAAAATGAATACTGATAAATAGTAAAAACAGAGGAAAGAAAAAGAAAAAAAAAACGAACCCGGCCTAGGCGGCCATTCGGCCCATAGCCGAGCAGAGCGGGAAGGGGCAGCCGGAGGTCGCACCAGGTGCCTGGGCATGGGCCTCCACGGCCTTTTGCTGGCCCACCCGCAGCGACGGGAGAGATGGCGGTTACGGATACGGGTCGGATAATCCGACGCCCGCACCGCCGCTTGATCCCTTCCTCCAACACGGCGTTACCGGCGGAGGGAGTGGCCGCCGCTGCATCCCATCGGTCTCCGGTGGTCACCGGCTCGACGCTGACGGGTGATGCCGGCGGTGCTGGCGTCTCATTTCGGTGCGGGTAAAAGCCAGGCGTGGACGTATCCTCCGCATGCTGGCAGCCATTGACGGCTGTGCCAGGAGAAACGACGGCAATGCGTGCACTGCGCCATGCCTAGGGAGTAGCGATGGGCTGATAGCCATCATGCGCTTCGAGGTCGACTCAGCCAACGCGCCAGGCCGGTGCAGCCAGTTGAGGCCGGGCCGACACGGGCACGGGCGTGCGCGGGGAGGCGGCCCCGGCCGTGGCATGAATGCGAGGCCAGGCCGGGCGGAGCGCGGCCACGGCGCGGGCGCGGCGCGGTGGCCACGTCGCCTTGCCGCCGACTCAGGCGCTGCGGTGGAAGTACTGCTTCGTATGGAGCCGCAACAGGAGTGCTTCGTTGCCTGTTTCTGTGGCAATCAATCCTTCTTGCTGGCTCGTAAGCGATTGCATATGCATAATAAAGAAGCATTAGTACATCCGGGATTGATCGGAAGAAGGTAAAACCAAGTGGACGTTCTTTTGAAGTCCTGAATCCTGATCGATTTTTCTTCTGCATAGATGCATCCATGTCGGGGAGCGGCGACGACGCGCGGGCGCGCGGGCGCGGAGGCCGGACGGCCTGTGCATGGCCGTGCTCAGCGCCAATGCAGAGGCAACTCATCTCGCGTGGCCATGCCGCCGTCGCACTGCCGCTGCAGCCCGCGTTGTTGACGCCGCGCCAGATGCAACATGCAGTCGCATACAGTCGCCGTGGCCTGGGGCGCGGGCGGCCGGGAGGCAACCAGGCGCTGCGCAGCCACGGAAAGAGCGCGGGGGCTCGGCGCGGAGGCTAGGCTGCCGGAGTCGGGAGCCACCGCAGGCGTCGGACGCTGGAGTTGGCCGCCTCGCTCGTGGTTCTGTTGAGCGCCCGATCGAATCGCTCTGCGGGAGCGTGCTGATAACGTGTTAGATTGAAATGAGGCAAATGAATCAACCTCATCTTATTCCATTGACGATCGCAGTATATATACAAAGGAACGGATGCGAACGAAGAGATGTGTCCGTTCGCAGGGGCGTGAGAGTGGGTCGCGATGGTTGCCGAAACAACCGCACGAGATATTACATAGGGAGGATTATCCCTTTAATTAAGAGAATTAATTAAATCCTAACAAATATGATTTAGAAAAAGAAAAAAAAGTGCACCGACCTAACTAGGCCGTGTCCCGCTAGGACACTATTGCCCGGGGCCTTTAAAAGCCCGCCGAGCCGGCCGCCAGCCCACCCCAGTCCCGCCGCCAAAACCCTAGCTCGCGACGCCGCCGCTTGCGCCGCCGCCCTGCACCACCGCCCCGCGCCGCCACCCCGCCACCGCACCGCCGCCGCACCACCGCCGCCGAAGTCGCCGCCCGCCGACGCCGAGTGACGTACTATGTTAACAAATGTTATACTACTATGTTAACATTTGTTATACTACTATGTTAACTACCGCCGAGTGACGTACTATGTTAACAAATGTTATACTACTATGTTATACTACCGGCTGTTTTTTTTAGAAAACCCTAGATCCGGTTTTTTTAATAGATCGGTTCGGTTTTTCCGTCGGTTTAGTTAACTAGCGGACGTTCGTTCGTTCGTTCGTTTTAACAAATGCTTTTCGTCTTTTAGTAACAGACAGCGAATGTTCGTTCGTTAGTCTGTTCGTCCGTTTTTCTTTTTCAGGGTTTTTCCGCGATTATTTCCGATCGTGATTTCTGCCCTGATCTTCTTTTTAGTTTTTCTTTTCGCTCGTAAGTCCGAATCAGGCGATTCAAGCGCCCAGATCTTCGTCTCGAAGCCCTCTGTCCGTTTATCCAACTTGAACAAGGCTTTGCTACTGTAAAATTTGACTTTAGATCAATCTAGTAAACGGATCTTGTTTATTTCGCAGTTTGAGTTTCGTTGCTTCATTTGATTTGATTCTTTCTGCAAACCGGAGTTCTTAAATTGAACTTTCTGGTTAGATCTTCTTGTTTGGAGTTTTACCTGTGCATCTCTGCTTGTTTGCTTATGTATTCTATTGTTTGCTTGCGATAGAATTTCCGGAGTGCGAAGCGTGCTACTACGAGTCCCTAGGTTTTGTGAATCATCAGCAAGGCAAGTAACACTTTGATCATACCCTTTTATTACCCAGTTTTTATGCATTAGATCAAACCCTCACACATTGCATGAGTAGGATCTCTTAACTTGTGGGTCTGGGAAGTAGATTGAGGTAGAACTTAATACATGCATAATTTTCAAACCCCTGGGAGTTACTTCTACGTTATGCTTAGGTTGCCATGCTATGCTCGTAGACGTGGATTGGGTTTGAGAGTATCCATGATAGATATGAGATTGTTAATTAATGGTTCAACTTAAGGTGGCTACTTTAATACACATCTGGGTGGATTGGTTGCAGGGCACCTGGAGAATCCAAGTGTTGTCCTAGGAAATCCCGGAGGAACCATGTGATTATCCTATGGAATGCCACCCAGACTCAAAGGGATCATAAAACTATTCATGCTAGAAACTTCCGTGTGCAGCCACAATGCCATTATGGGCTCTGGCATAGTATGAGTAAGTGTGTGAGCTCTTTCAGTGGTGGACTAGCAGATGTAGGGGAAAGTAGGTGTACGGGTCCACCCGGGGTAAAGAGTAAATGCTTCTGAAAGACTATGTCTCGGTCATCCGTTTCTCAAATGCCATGCAGTGCGAAAAATTAAACGGAGGCGATCGAGTCTTGTGGGGAAAGTGCGCAAACTTCTGCAGAGTGTACAAACTAATCATGATTAGTCGTGTCCCCGGTTATGGACATCTTGAGTATCTGGTACTTGAATTCTTGGTTGATCTCATCACTCTAAAATTAATTTGCTGGGTTAATGATGACTACATTAATTGGGATTGAGTTGGAGGTACCTTCTCAATGATGTTTCAACTACCATGATAATTGAAATACAAGTTATTCCTTTGTTGTAGGGAAAAATTGGCTTTATGCAAAAACTTTAACCTTAGAGCCTCCATCAGCCAAATATGCATATAGTGTTAGCATTTATTATGTTACTTGCTCTACTGTGTTATCTTGCCAGCATATTCCATGTGCTGATCCGTTTCGTGCTGCAACATGTTACGTTGCAGACTTTTCAGAAGAAGAGTAAGGTGCGCTAGGTCGTTTGTCATGCACTCAGCTATGCCGTTGGAGTTGATGGACTCACTTATCTTCCAAGCCTTCCGCTGTTATTTTGTTAGATAACCTTATGCCATATACTTTTGTAATAAGTTCTCTTTGGAGACATTTGATGTATTAAGTGTGTGATTGTCACTCTGTTATAAATCCTTTAAGTACTGTGTGTGTCAGCATTACCGATACAGGAATGACACAGAACACAGATACTTCGGTCCATTCGGATCGTGATCGCTACAGTGACATTTTATGGATATATTGTCGCGTTCCAAAAATAATTTGAAATTTAGAAAAATGTTATGTAAAATTAAAACAAGTTCTCATAGGTTCAGCAAATGTTTATTCCGATTCAGACAATAAACATTGCATATTACAGAAATACTCACATGTTTCCAAATAATGTATGTGAATTTTTGAGAAATATTTATATAATGTGAAAAGAAGTTTGTGTACTGTAATAAAAAAAATCACGAGACATTTTAAAAATACTCATATGCTTCCGAATAATGTATGGGAATATTTTCAAAAATGTTTACATAATTTATAAGAAAAGTGTAACTATTTTGATAAAAATAATATTAATATTAAAAAAATCCACCACATGTATTCAGAAAATGTTACCGTGTATTCAAAAAAGAGTATAAAACATTTACAAAATGTCAAACGTGTGTTGCGAAAAATGTTTCATGTTGCTCTAAAAATTTACATTGTGCACTGAGAAAAAGTAGACATGTGTTAAAAAAACGGTAATAAAACGACAACGGAAATAAGGAGAGGAAATAAAAACAGATACAAGGAATAACAAAGTATAGCCAAGAGTTTCCACAAAAAAGCACAAGAAAAGAAAAGAAGTAAAATGATGAAAAATGAAAAAGGAACACCAAAAAAGCGGGTGATTTAAAAAAATTAAAGTAAACAAAATGAAACAAAAAACAAAGAAAATTGGAGCGAATGAACCTACAACTATTGCTACGGGTGACACAGGCGACACATATGTATCATGCCTATCTACCACCACAAGTGCATAGCTGATCTATATTTCGCAAGCGATTGGCTAGGGATAGGTTGACTAGAAAAAGAATTTGTGCCAGTCAATTGGTTTTAAGTTTACTGATGAAAAAACCATTGCCCTCTTCAACCGCATGCCTTCACGTTCATTTTCTACCCCAACCTCCCTACAGACCATGTGCCGACCACTAGCAACTTCTGCTCACGACCGGTGGCGTTCCTGCGACAGCCACGCCGCCCTGCTCTACCCTCACCGTCGTCGCCTACCGCCCTGCTGGTGCCGCTCCTGACATCCCTCTAGAACGGTGAACGACTAGATTTTTCCGGTGAGTCCTGCACCCTCCCCC
>LR738715.1:823919754-823936757 GCA_902687465.1 Secale cereale
GGGGGGGGGGTGCTCGGGGGCTCCGGCGGAAGGGAAAACCACGTATGGGCCACAACGTCGGGCGAAAAGTCAACATAAACGATAAGATTCATCCCCCTCGCGCGCGCGCCCTCCCGCCGCCTTGCTGATCCTGGCGCCACCCACCGCCCACCACCGCTAGATAGGCCATTCCCCGCCGAAAAAGAGAGAGGATTTCGCGGCGGCAACCTCTCCACCATCTTCCTGGGCAAGTTTGACGGCACTCCGACCACGTAGTGCGGGTTTCCGGTCGCTTTGAGCCCACCACGCCTGCCAGGTGTTCGGCGATTTGTCTGCTCGACGATGGACTCGGACGACGAGGAGCCACTGGCGGCGCTGCTGGAGGAGGAAGCCGATGCCGACCTCCACAATGAAGAGCATCTCATGGTCCTCGCTGCCCTTGCCGGCCTGCTTGCGAGCAATGCAAAGTCGCGGCGAGGTGGCTCGGCGCCGGGGCGGGTCAAAGCAAAGAACCGACATCGACTGGAAGGCTGGCTATTGCATGATCTACTCCGACTACTTTGCCGATGCTCCACTGCACGGCGAGAAAGTATTTCGGCGCCGTTATCGGATGAGATGAAAGCTTTTCCTCAGGAATTTGAATTACATTCGGGAGTTCGACAACTACTTCAAGTGCAAGAAGGATTGCACTGGCAAACTTGGATTCACCTTAATCCAGAAGTGCATGACAACTATGAGGATGCTTGCATACGGAGCTCCCGGTGATTCACTCGACGACTATGGGCACATGGCCGAGTCCACAAGCATTGAGTGTTTCTACAAGTTCTGCAGGGCAGTGGTGGCAGTGTTTGGACTGCAATACTTGCGATCACCCAATGCTGAAGACACTTCTCGGATCCTAGCACAGAATGCAGCAAGAGGATTTTCTGGGATGCTTGAAAGCATCGACTACATGCATTGGAAATGGAAAAACTATCAATTTTCTTGACAGGGGATGTACAAAGGCGCCAAAGGTAGTTGTAGTGTGGTACTTGAGGCAGTGTCCACACAGGACCTCTGGATTTGGCATTCCTTCTTTGGTATGCCAGTAACTCACAATGACATCAACGTACTGCAGTGCTCCCTTGTCATTGCCAAGCTTGTTGAATGTCATTCTCCTCCGGTGAACTTCAAGGTCAATGGGCGACACTACAACAAAGGATACTACCTAGCAGATGGTATCTATCCAAGATGGTCTACATTTGTGAAGACTATATCAAAACCTATGCTTGGAGGCAAGAACTCCCACTTTGCGAAGGTTCATGAGGCTTGCAGGAAGGATGTCGAGTGGGCATTTGGTGTGCTCCAATCTCGATTTGCTGTTGTCCGGTACCCCGCTCAGACCTGGTCGAAAGATCAAATGTGGGAGATCATGACTTATTGTGTCATCTTGCACAACATGATCATTGAGAGCGAGCAGGAAGAGCTAGTGTTTAACACTGAACCATATTACATGCAGGGTCCTCTTGCCCAAGTTGATCACCAGCTACCGGCAACCTGGACTGCCTTCCTCAATATGCGTCAAGAGATCTGAGACCCACAGGTGCACCAACAAGTGCAGCAGGATCTGGTGGAGCACATATGGAGGCTCAAGGGCAACGCCTAGCTCGACGTGTGGTGAAATATGAGTTTTTATTTGTTGAACTATATAATTTTTATTGAACTATTTGATTTCTATTGATTTTCTGTGATGTACTATGTGATAAAAAAATAACGGTTGTTGAATTTGCGCTGAAGCACGGTGAATATGGGCCGATTTTCACTGATAGAGGGCCAAATTTGCGCAAAAAGTGGGCTGAAAAGTGGGCAAATTTGCGTCAAAATTGGGCCGACATCGCCGCCTGGGGGCGGCTGCTGAGAACCCAATCGCCCCAAGCCAATTTTAGCGTCGGTTCGCCCCAGGCGATGATTTTTCAAGCCCCCTGGGGGGCCAACGGCGGGAGATGCTCTAACCCATGTCCTTGAATTTAACTCATCCAGCCAGTCATGTGCTTCTTTATTTAAAACTAGATCAATGATGGCGCGCCCGTCTATTTTGACAACAAATTTATAGTAATTTCTGTGCATATATGGTGATACAAATACAAAAGTTAAATTTACATAAACCAACCAATACCATATTCTTCTATCTTGACGAGCTAGCCCAAAAAATATTCAAACCAAATTGTGCAAGAGCATCATACGTCTAGTGATAGTACATGAAGGTTTAATGTGGGATGGATCTACCTCATGTAGGGCAGGTAGCACCTTGATATTTCTAGTATGTGTAATTTTTTATTCCAGGAATACACATTTCTTCGTGCCACGAAAGCTATCTCCAGCACAAATATGGAACCTCACATCATCCATTTAATATAAACTGAACAATTCAAATTATAGTGGAGATCCATTTCCAGACCAGAAACACACCAATTGTAGTTCAGAGTGGAGATCTCGTACATGTAGTGAACCTGAAGACGAGCTCTAAAATATCCAAAAAATGAGTGTCATTAACCTGCATATTCGGAAAAGGAAACGGGTTTCAAAAATTCATATTAGGTCCATTATTTGTAAGTTCATTTGGCTAACTATACATTTATCTAGCATTATAGAGACGCTATGTTTGGGGTCAACACTCATTGGTAACTGTGTACTACAGGCACCATATATGTCAGCAATTTAGAGATATTAACCAGCAGTTGTACAAGTAATAATGTCTGCCTATTTGCTTTCATTAAAATACATACATGGCTAAGTAGTAGTGGAATGCCTATATGTGACCTATGACACTCATACCATAAAAAATAATTTGCTTGTAAAGTCACACTGTGTAAGCACCTCCCATGATGAACTTAAATTTATAGCATTCAAAATTAATAACCTCTTCATTTTCATGGCAGCCTAAGTTACCTTACTTTGAAACACAGCTTATATATGATACATTGCAAGAATTCATGGAGTTAATCAAATGGGAAAGGAACATGCTTAGCCAGCCCATGGTGGGTTCTCATTGAATTTTAAAGGAAAAACTGGCGCGTGTGTACTGTTATATTAGTTTCTACAATATATCTGATACGGTGATTCCTTGCAATAATATGTACAGCACAAAATCAGGAATAAATAAAACACATGGTGCTTCCAAGGAAATATGTACCATGAGATGTGAAAAACATGATTACGTATGAGCTATAAATCAATAAATATCGAGAAAAATATATATGTACATATTTTTTGGTGACTCTGAACTCGTGTCTTCCCTTGCAAAACTCCTCTCTCCATTTGTTTTGCCCCCCTGAATCAAGATCAGTATGTTTGAACAAGATGACATGGTGGATGATCAAAAAATATCGAGAAAAACTACTTCACCAATAAAAATTGCTGCGTAGGACACAAATGAATTTGAAGCATAACACTTTGTGTTTGCAAAATAGCAAGTTGATTAATCATTATAATTTCAGTTACAAATGAGTACTGATTCAATAGATTGCTCCATGAAAGTAGTTACAGGGTCTTTGGTTTTGTTTCAATCAACTTAACTACATAATAGAAGTATTTACATTCATTACTTGATTACTTCCACCAATATTGTAGCATATAACCATTAAAAAACATTGCTATTTTTCCTTTGCAAGGTCTACTAAAAATCAGGACAGCCACTCCATTAGAAAGCAATAGAAGCAATCTTCAGCAAGAAAAATATGTTATCATGCTAAAAAAAATGACGAAGCACAAAACATATATACATGAAAAACACTTTTCACACTTTTCTTTGACTTATGTCACATTATGGAGCAATGTTATTATTTAATGTTATCTCTAACCCACAGGAGCCCCATAGTATTGAGAAATTATAAAAGATACATAATCTTCCAGCAGTTCTATTTTTGTAATCTCCAATTAAAATTCAGCATTACAAACTACACAAAATTAGTATTAGGTTGACTGGAATATGAAAAAAGTGGAGACTATTTACTCAACTATAGTCCTACGCATGGTAGTCAAATCAAATCAAAAAGTTCAATAAATTTCATATGCTGATTCCAGAAACATTGCATGTTCTGCACCATGGCTTGCGGGCGGAGAGAAGCCTGGGAACATCAATTATGGAGACCTCTAGTGGCCGAAGCTGCACAAATGGAACTTCAATTTGTGAGAGTACTCAAAAAATGCATCCTGATGGAAAAGGTACTCTACATGGCAGAGTTTTCGGTAGCAATTTATAGATATTAGTAAATGACAAGGTTAGAGATCATGTCCACATATTCCTCATCATCAACGCCACAACCTCGAACTGAGATGAAATAATTAATCTAAGAAATTGGGGTGTACTGAGCGGTTGTGAGCGAGGTGCTGAGCAGCAGGAGTAGAGATGGCAATGAAGAGAAGGTAGCGGACACAACAGTGAAACCTTGTTGTTAGATCCCGCTGCGCCGGATGCCATCCGGATCGAGCAGGCGGAGGAGAGAGATAGTCGGCTCAGGAGGAGGCAAGCAGGAAGGAGATGCCTGCATTAGCGTCTGCTGCCGGAGCAAGATGGGTTCCGGGAGATCCGAGAGAGCCAGGTGACGAAGCGTATATACGGGCGCCTCTATGCAGATTGGAAAAACAGAAACATACACATTAATTGCCGCCAGGATGAATGCTTCCAGGAACGGATGATTGATTGCTTCCTTCAATCCCGTGACTCAATTTCATCCCCATGTGTGCTTCACCGAACAGTCGAACGGCCCCTTCACCTTTGTCTGGATCGGCGTGCGGTCGGGGAGGAGAGGGGAGGCCTGACCCTCAGGCTGGTCCCAATGGGGTGGAACTTAGGAGTAACATCACATATTTCAATACAACGTTGCTTATGTGGCACATATTTAATGAAGAGTGAGGTGCTTGTGGTAACTAGCTAAGTTACCGGAACATCACACACTTCAAGAAACAATGAGTCTATAAGCTAATAAATACATCGTTGCATGACACTACCTACATGTTCCTACCCACTGTGGAGGTAGTAACATAGTCTAGATAAGTGTGTACGTTACTACTTATGTTCCTGCCCATTGTGACCAGCCTCACGGTCTAGCTCAGCTTGTGCGACCACATCGCCCTCGTCGCCTCGCTGTAATCTAGCGACGTCATCGATCGGCGACCGGCCCTCGCTCTTTTTTTTTCGAGCACAATAGACCCAGGAGCTATCGAGTTTTTTTTTTAACAGAGAAAGGTGGCTGTTGCAAGTCATTAGGCCCAATTTAACACCAGAGGGCCAAAAATGTCGCCGGAGCAGTGGCCCAGCAAATGTGAACGCTCGTTGGTAGCAATTAAAGCGAGCAAACGTGTGATTTAGGGCCAATCAAACGGCCAGCAAATGCCCCAAGCATTGATCGGACTGCTACAAAGGCTAATGGCTTGAGAGGGCAGGAAAACTGCGCAGTTATAATGTATCTAAATGAGCATATGATCCATGTTGGCCCTATATTGAACTTTGGTAGTACTTCTTGCACATCTCCAGAGTTTGTTCTTCAAGATTTCACCTTTGAAGTTTTTTGTCAAATTCTGCCATAAATGTCTAATGCAAAATCTATGCTGCGCGTCATTAAATAGTTCCTTAACAGCCCTAATTAATCATTGGTTGAGATAAGGCAATGTAAGCTGACATAATTTATTATAACAATAGCATGCATGTGAACATTAACAAAATACATGAGGTATGATCTTACTTTCTTCTTGTCTGACATAATGCTCCATCGAGTGGTGTTCACAATGCCTAGGTCTTCTTTCAAAGCATTCAAGAACCACCTCCAACTTTTTGTATTCTCAACTTTGACTATGCCAAAAGCTATTGGAAAGATGCAATCATTGGGGTCCATTCCAATAGTTGTAAGAGAATACCTCCAAATTGGGTCTTCAAATGGGTTCCATCAAGAAAGAGCACTGGCCTACAGATAGAAACCCCCTATTGCATGCATCAAATGAGAAATAACATTTCCTAAAATGACCATCATCACCAAGCTCAACAAAGAAAGTGCTGCCTGGATTGGATCTCCTCAACTCATGCCCATAGTCATATAACTTCTTGTAATGTGCAATTTGATCTCCATATATTATGTTGTGTGCAATTTTCCTATCTCTCCCAAGCTTTGCCCTCTTGATTTTCATGTTCAACTCTTGTTGCACTAAACCTAAACCCTTCAGTGTCATTTCTCATCTGCTATGATCTTATCCACATACTTATGAGCTATATATCTGGCAGTAAAAGCTTTTACTTGCCACTTTTTGCAACAAGTATGTTCATCTATGAATGTCTTGATCATAATTGGTTGTGTCATGTTGTCATATGATGCATACAAATACCAGGGACATCCATCATTGCATTTAGATCCAAGTCTAGTTTTTTCATTCTTCGGAAATGTTATGTTCAACCTCTCTTTTTGCAGCTGTACTCTCTAATTTCTTTCCTCAACTGATCAATAGATGAGAACACCTGGCCCAAATGGAACTTGGGTTCATTCATATCTGCATCTGTAAAATGTTTGAAATTGAATTTCATGTCTTCTTTATCAGAAGCTAGAAGCTCCAGTTTATCATCTTCCGAAATGTCATCTTCTACAACTTATTTTGCTTTCACTTTGCATCCCTTCTCTGCACCATCCTGCTTCCTATCAATGAACAAATCAGCATCACCATCCTCTATATCATAGTCATTGTCTACTAAGGATGGAGCATAATCGGAGTCACATGATTCATCATCGCTGCCCACATCATCTTCTTCCTCTATTTTTTCTCCCCCTCTGCATGTACTTGTCCCTTCTTTTGTCCTCTCATCAACATGATTGTGTGACACATTGCTCTTGTCCAAAACACTCTCATGATCCTGGTCTCTACTACACTTCATAGGATTGATAACATCAGGCAATTGAGTGGTGGGGTTTGCAGTAACATCGTCCCATGTTTCTGTGGTAATAATGCTATCCTCAAGCCCGAGATAAAACATGAGAAATATGTGTCCCTCTCTAACCATTGCCCTGATGCACGTTGTGTCGTTATCCTTTGATAACAACCGAAGACCATCTTCATTGATTTGCATACCCGGTAGCAATAAGTATGTGTTAATTCTTCCCTTTCTTTCATAACCCAGTGTCTCAATTAAATCATCAAACATGGCCATGCATATTATGTTAGCTTCACAGTAATCATAGCAAACTTTTCTGCCATTAACATATGATCTATTTCCTCCAGTCCCCATAAAAAATTCACCATGAACGAACTCCATCATGAAGTGATCAGTCTCATGTCCTGACAAACAAAGAAAAAATCAAAAATTTCAGTTCATACGTACTGAAATCCTATGCTGATCCAAACCCTAACCCAATTAGTAACAAGTTGAACTAAACCGATGACCAGAATAGTGCAGAGCCTCGAAATGAACATAATTGTACATGAAAACCTTAACCAAATGAGCTATGGGTTGTAATCAAGCTAAGCAGCAGATATGATGGTTCTGAAAAAACCCAAATGGTCCTTGCGAGCACCAAAGAGGGGAGTGTTGGTGTAATATTTAGAGATAATAAAGGCCAAGTGGGTCTGTACATTTGCAGACCCTGCCAAAATGTAATAGCCCTAAAGAAGCAGAGCTGAGTGTACATCGGCTGGCCGGTGTGTGGAATCTGCTCCATACCCGCTAGTTGATTATGAGAGGGTTTTAATGGAGTGTTTAAGGAGGTTTTGATCAGTGCACTCAAGAGGGTGTGTAACAGAATGACCCATGAACTTGCTGCCTATACTAGAATATTTGAGTATACTATCAGTTTCATCATGTACTACCAATGGAAAGCCATGAACAATGGAACCTCCACTTCTGTTCACGGAAAGGAAACAGCCTCGCTCCTAACTATTGATCATAGAACATCTAATGCCCGCAACTCCAATGGTAATCCCCAGCTTGGATTAAAAAACTTTTCTGAAAAAATGGTGCTTTGAGATCACTACGGGAAACAGGTAATTTGCCATCAGGGGGCGTCTTTGCCGTCAGCTTTTTGTCGGGTAGACGACAAAGAAACGGCTTGCTGTCATCAACAGACGGCAAAGAAAAACTAACGGCAAATTCCTTGTCGTCTGGATTTATCTTTGCCGTCTGACTTTGCCGTCTACTTCCTGACGGTAAATTCTTTGCCGTCTGGATTTACGTCTTTGCCGTCTGTAATCAACAGACGACAAATTACCTGTTTCCTGTAGTGGATACCATATTTGGGCACGGGACCCCTATCATGCCGCCGGACGGGAGCCATCGCCATCGATGGTGACTCACGGTGGCCATGTCCTCGCCATCATAGCCGATCGCCTCCTACTTTCTCTCAAAATGGTTGCTATCTCCTCGCCGATCGCCTCCGATCAAATCCAACTGCCGCGGCCCCTGTTGGTCGTTTCAATCAGCGTACGTTCTGTCTTTGTTGAGCTTGTGGGCTGTATTCTTCTCAAAGTAAGGGACCGCATTGGAAAAAACTGATTCGGCCCACCTCGGCCTGTGCTGCTGTGGCTGGACGCCTAGACGATATGTACGTGGGTCCCACCCGAGGACCGTCGATAGTCCATATTGACAAGTTTCAGGACCGTAACGAGGGAACACGCAAGCTCCGGACTAGACCTGGTCATGGGCAGCCCGGGCCGGCCTGAAAAAGCCGGACCCGACCCGGCCCGGCCCGACCTTGTCCACGGGCTAGGCTCAGGCCTAGATTTTGAGCCCAAAGTTGGGGTCGGGCCGAGCCCAGGCCCGCCGTATTTGCCATTTACTGAAGAGGCCCGGCCCATGGCGCGAGGGCCCGCCGGGCTTTTTGATTGCTAGGCCGGGCTCAGGCATGATTTTTAGGCCCGACGGCCAGGCCGGGCCGGGCTCAGGCCTAGGTTTTTTCATCAGGCTTTGGTAGGCCCGGCCCAGCCCGAGGGACGGCGAGGTCTACTCCAGGTCCTAAAAAAAACGCAAGCTCCAGGACTGTTTTAGACCAAACCAGCGACTACAAGGACCGCATGTGCAATTCACTCACATTTGCTATATACTTCCTCTCCAGGAATAATCAACGCGTTCTTTCTCCATTGCTCATGCGTGCGTGCATGCCCCTCCGGCCAGCAGTGACACGCGCGTACTGCATCAAAGGCCACTGCCAGCTTGCCAAAACCAGCCGGTACGGTGGCGACAGTGAAGCGCACGCCGGCTGTGCCACCCGAATCAGCCGGTACGGTAGCGACAGCCGGATCGGAGCTCATAAACCCTTTCCCAAACAGCACGCGACGGCTCACAGCACACTGGTTTCGCTTCGCCTCTGTTTCTCCAGCCCCTGGATCTTCAGGGTTTTATAAAGCCAGCTCCACCTCCACACCTGTCTCACAGCAGCCTATCAATCCACGACCTTGTTTCTCTCCCCCTCCCTCTCTCTGCCCAGGTCCTTGCAGGCTTCACCATGGACCAACAAAGCCTCGTGGAGCTGGGGAAGGCTGTCGTCGGCGCCGTTGCCATGGAAGGGGAAGCCG
The DNA here is from genome assembly GCA_902687465.1 of Secale cereale. Taxonomy (NCBI): domain Eukaryota; kingdom Viridiplantae; phylum Streptophyta; class Magnoliopsida; order Poales; family Poaceae; genus Secale; species Secale cereale. Next base: position 823,929,262 of record LR738715.1, read on the forward strand.
TCGGTGCTTTGGGGACGGAGGAGCAGGCGAGGGCGATCCTACGCGCGGCCAAAATGGCGCTGGAGGAGGCCGCCGCCACGGGGGAGTTCCCGCCGCTCCTGAGTTCACTGGAGCGGTTCCTCGCGAAGAGGAGGTTGGACCAGACGTCTACCGCGCCGGTGCCCACGGTGGACGTCCAGTCAGATGGCGGGGACTCCACCATCTCCGCCATCTTGAAAGATCTAGCAATAAAGTAGGCTAGGCCAGCCGTTCCTTGAAGGAAAAGTAATTCCTGGATTTTTCCTTCTTCCAATTTCGTTGTAGCGCAACTTTCGCTGTACTTTCCTTTTCTGTCGTGGATACGATGAAGATATCGATCCGGAAATTAGTCAGAGATTCTGCCATATTGTTGTTGCTCAAGTGCCTAATAAGTGTTCTGTGTGAATTGTGGCTCTCTATATGTTAACTAGGCTCGCAAATGCTTACTTTTTTTATTTCGATCGATGCATCCAAGCGAAGGACTTGGCTTTTCCGGGGAGGAAAGATAAATTATTGTAGGTGCACACCGAGTACCTCACTCTACCCAACTCCGTTATTCCAAATCTAAGAAAGATATCATGATTTTTCTTCTCGTTTTCTGTTGAAAGGGGATCAAAATATGTCTGCTGAATTCTTGATGGGTATGCCTACTGAGGTACGCCAAAAGTTTGTACGGTGAACTCTGCGTTTTATCACGCCAAGGGTCTGCGGTAGGGTGACCCTGTCTCCCCTCTGCTGTTCGTTATTGCGATGGAGGCGCTCTCATCGATTATCACAAGACCTCTGCAAGAGGGGGTACTGAGTAGCTACACGGGAATATCGGCCTTGCAAAGATTATCATCTACGCGCACGACGTTGCATTCTTTGTGAGACCAATGACACAAGACTTAGAGTTTGTCAGGAGTGCTCTGGAAATCTTTGGAGAAGCATCCGGACTGAGAGTAAATTACAGTAAATCCTCCGCAATTCTAATCACCGAAGATGCAGAAGACAGAGTTAGAGTGCAGAACCTTTTACAATGTTCCATCGGCGAGTTTCCTTGTCGATATCTTGGGCTCCAGCTGGCTATGAAAAAACTGACAAAGGCCCAATGGCAACCACTTCTTGACCAAGTAAGGCATTTTATACCAGCATGGCAGAGAGGGATCATGTAGCGGCCGGGTCGGCTCATCCTGGTGAAATCAGTTATTGCGGCAAGGCCGGTGCACCCACTACTGGTTATGAAGCCGCCAACATGGGTGCTCGAGGACATGGACTGTTGGATGCGTGCTTTTTTCTGGGCGGGTAAAGATCGAGCACATGGTGGACAGTGCCTTGTGGCATGGAGTGCTATCTGCAAGCCACTGAGTTTTGGCGGGTTAGGCGTGAAGAACCTGGGGCTGCAAGCTCTCGCCCTGAGGGTGCGTTGGGAATGGTTAAGGTGCACGGGCGATCAGAGACCGTGGCAGGGACTCTAGCTTTTAGTTGATGGGGATGCGAGGATGGTGTTCGACAATATGGTCAAGATCGCAGTTGGCAAGTGGGACAAGATTCTATTTTGGAGAGATAGATGGATTCATGGTTTTGCAGTACACGATATTGCTCCTACACTAGCCAATGTCGTAGACACCAAAACGAGGAACGCAAGGACGGTTGAGCAGGCTATGTTCGGAGAAAGATGGATCCATGATGTACCACCGCAAACCTCCATGGGTGCACTGCCGCAAACCGTGCATCTTAGGCATGCAATTGCCACAGTGCAAAGAGACGAGTTGGCGGATGACAAGTTCACGTGGCCCCATGACAAATCCGGATAATACACAACAAAATCCACTTATAAGCAACTTTGTCAAGGTGGGATTCATGCCCCTATGGCCGAGGCGATCTGGAGGAGTTGGGCACCTCTGAAATGTAAGATCTTCGCTTGGTTAGCCGGGCAGTAACGGTTGTGGACCTCTGACAGACATGCATGCCACGGCTTATAGGATGAGACATCAGAGTGCTACACATGTTTGAGGAGGATAATGTAGAGCACATCTTGGTGCAATGTGTATACACAAGGGAAGTGTGGCATACATGCTTTGACACACTACAGCTGAACAGTCATGCAACGGGCACAGAGGATACTTGGGAGGAGTGGTGGCGCACTGCTAGAACAGGATATCAGGGAAAAGATAGGCGAGGGTTTGATTCTCTAGTCATCAGAGTGGCTTGGTCCCTATGGAAGCAGAGGAATGCGAGAGTGTTCAACCGACCAGAGCAATGCAAAGGACCACGGGAACTAGTTAGATGGATCCTAGAGGATATTCTTGATTGGAGGCAAGCGGGTGTGGGTATAGGTGGACTAGATAGTTTTGTGAGACATTGACTCATGTGGGATGGTGTGAGAGTTCCGACGGTTGATGTTCGCATCGACTAGCGGATTCTTGTAATTATCTTGCTCTCTTTTATAAAAATATGGTATGCCTTTGGCGTACTCTCAAAAAAACTATTGCTTCATGCTCCTTTTTTCTCTTGTGTTTGAACTTTCAATCCGTTATGTGGATGAAATCTCAATGCAACATGCCCCGTATAGGCATTTAGAGCAAATGGCGCGCAGAGCACGGAATCATCTTCTTTTTCCCCCAAGCAACTCGCTGGACTCCAACAGCCACAATGATCCTCAAAGGACCATTGGTGGGAACACACCTACGTCGTGACACGATGGGGTGTGGGGCCCAGCGGTCGCGGATCTAGTATTTCACAATTTGCAGGCAGCTATGGACGATATTCCAATGACTAGATTTATTTTTACTACACTACAACAAAATTAGGACTACCTCCATCCACAAATACTTGTCAGAGAAATTGATGTATCTAGACGTATTTTAGTTGTAGGTACATCCATTTTTATCTATTTCTGCAATAAGTATTTCTGGAGAGATGAAGTATGATGAACAAACATTGCACTAGCAAAACAAAATTTGAAAACTGTTGGTGGGGGCCATGGCCCCCATGACCCCACCCCTAGTTCCGCTACTGGGGCTCAACCATGTGGGCTTCCCCTCTCTATCTCTCGCCCAATAAACATGTTTTTGCTTCCGGCATTTCTATTCCAGTGCAAAGCTTCAAATAATTCTAGAAGTTCGAAAAACTTGGAAGTCGATATTCTTCAAGCTCATTTTTTTTCAAAGTTCAAACTTTGAACACTACAGGGATCGGGTTTCGTCTTGAGTTCCAGAACTATTCCGAGTTCATTCTATCGGGAACTTGACAAACCGTGTGGACTCGATAGTGATAAGCAACTCGGCAAAGCTGTGACTTTGCCTAGTTACAATGGAAAAAGACTCATCGAACTAAATAAACTCGCTGAGTCCCAAGTTCGCTGAGTTTCAGTCAGGAAAAACTAGACAAAGTCTGACAAATAGGCCCTGTTGTACATCAGGCGATGGAGCCGTTATGGCGGCCTTTGTTTCCCGAGTGACGACAGGTGGGCACTTAGCGAAGAGTTTAATGCGTGCTCTACCGAGTTTCTTTGAAACTCCGCAAAAAGGAAAATTCCAGTGTAGTGGAAGTTGAAATGCTAAAAGCTGAAATTTCAAAAATAAAATAAAAATAGAATATGGAAGTTGAAATTTCAAATATTCCAGAGATACAAAAAATTTCAATATGAAAGATGACACGTAGTTTTCTGAATGCATATATTAAACATTCTGAAACTGCTAAAATGGAAAGCTTGCAAAAATGGAAAGTATCGAAATGACTACTTTCCATTTTTGGCTGGTCCGGATTAACCGTGTGGGCTGGGATATCGCGTGTGCCTTAGCCACACCCTTTTGTTCACACCCATGTAGTTTAGTCATGTAAAAGTTAGAAGCGCTAGCCATATCATGTGCCTAGTTATTTCTCAACCACATGAGTTCAAATGTTAAAAATGATTTATGCTCTTATTCTTTTCTCGTGTTTGAATTTTGAATACGTGATGTCAAATATCACTGCAACATGTGCAATATATGTTTTTAGGGCAAGTAACATATTTAGTATGAATTCCCCCATGCACTTTAGTCATGTACAAGTTACAAGTGTTGGATGTAGCATGACACAACCACAACAATTCAAATGTTCAAAGTGCTTCATGCTTGTTTTCTTGTATGTGTTTAAGTTTTGAATACGTGATCTAGATTGAATTGTATTGCAACATGTGACCATCCCTAGCTTTCTCTAGGTGCTGGATGAGGCCACCGCCATAGGAGGGGCATCCCCATCGCTCTTGAGGTTGCTGGAGCTTCTATTCATAGGGAGGAGATCATATTAGACCTCAACTATAGCGGCCAGGATGGACATTTGATACAATAATGAGGATTCTAGAACATCTTCGGCCTTGCAAGATCTCATAATTAACTAAGCCAGGCTAGTTGTTCCTAGAATTTAATATACAAGAAATTATGTTGTCCTATATTTAACAAAGCTTCTTTTTTGTTCGCCTAATTTTCTTGAACCACAACTCCAATTTCTTGTACTTGTTTTATCTACCATGGACGATTGATCCTATTAACTAAAAGAAATCCAATTTTCTGGTGAGTACGTCGAGAGTTGGTTGGCTTGGGACCCTTTGGTCTAGTACAATTGGATGCTTGAATTACAAATGTGTTACCTTTTTGGCAGGAAAACCTATGTATGTATTGATGTCATGGAATGATCCTATTACGTTATGTGGATCATTCTCTCTCTCTCTCTCTCTCTCTCTCTCTCTCTCTCTCTGCCCTTTTCCTTGATGAACTTTCAAATAAGATTGAGTCATGTACTCTCATGTTGCATATTGGGGGCACACGATGGTCTAATTGGAATCCTTTGTCCTGTTTGAATCAGGGGAGCGCGAAGGTTAACTCCTACCAACCTCCTCCCTAGGGGCATGCGAGTAGTACTTTGTTTTGAGGGCTAATAAAACATTCATAATAAGTACATGTGTTCTTTTTGACTAATGCCAGTTCATGATAATTACACGTTACTAACAATTCACAATTTGCTAGCCTCTTCGGTACCATGCATTACCCTTTGATACATCCATTTTGCATCATGTTTTTGCTATTGCTATTCATTATGTTTTGGTTCATTATTTCACTTTATGATGCAATTCTAATGCATTTTCTCTCTTATTTGCAAGTTTCACATGAATAGGGAGATTTACGACTGCAAGAATAACTTTGAGGTGGTTTCGTATCCTACAAGCAATTTCATCTTATGTTCTCCACGATAGGAACTTTGGAGTGATTCTTTGTCGCATGTTGAGGGATTGTTATATGATCCAATTATGTTATCATTGATGAGAGAACTTGCACTAGTGAAAGTATGAACCCTAGGCCTTGTTTTCAAGCATTGCAATACAGTTTTTGCTCACTTTTGTTACTTGCTATCTTGCTGTTTTTATATTTTCAGATTACAAAAACCTATATCTACTATCCTATTACACAGGCATCACCATCTCTTCGCCGAACTAGTGCACATATACAATTTACCATTGTATTGGGTGTGTTGGGGACACAAGAGACTTTTTATTATTTGGTTGCAGGGTTGTTTGATAGAGACCGTCTTCATCCTACTCCTCCCACAGATTGATAAAACCTTAGGTCATCCACTTGAGGGAAAATTTCTACTGTCCTACAAAACTCTGCGCTTGGAGGCCCAACACGAGTCGACAAGAAGAATGTTGTGTAGTAGACATCAAGCTCTTTTCCGGCGTTGTTGCTGGGGAGGTGAGTGCTTGAAGGTATATATTTAGATATTGCAATTGAATCTTTTAGTTTCTTGTTTTATCACTAGTTTGGCTTATAAAAGAAAACTACGAAGAAATGGAATTGAGGTTGCCTCATATTATTAATCTTTATAAGGTCTTTCGTGAAAACGATGGATCGGAAAATTGTGCCAAAGTCTTAGAAGAAGAAGTCAATAAAATGTTTGGCACTAAATATTTGAATGATTAGCATGATTGCAATGTTGTTATTATGAATTCTTTTAATATCCATCATGCTAATGATATGCAAAGCAATAAGCTTGTGGATGCTATCTTTGATGAAGATGATGTTTTTAGTCCCCCAAATTTTGAAGAGCAAATTTATTATGATGAAAGAATGCCTCCTATTTATGATGATTATTTTGATGACACCTATGTTATAAACAATACTAATAACCATGAAACTTGTCATCGTGATTTTTATCAAGTACCACATGATATTTATTTAGTTGAATTTGCTCCTCCCACTACTATGAATGAGAAGAATTTTTCTTATCTGGAGAGTAGTAAAATTTATATGCTTATGAATCTTGAAAAGAATGATTTATGTGATAGTTATATTGTTGAATTCATTCATGATGGTACCGAAAATTATTATGGGAGATGAACATATGCTTCTAGGTATTGCAATAATATCAAGTTTCCTCTCTACGTGTTGAAAGTTTTGAAGTCTTGCTTGTTTTGCCTTCATATGCTAGTTGCTTCTTGTTCTCATAAATTGTTTGATCACAAAATCCCTATGCATAGGAAGTGGGTTAGACGTAAATGTTCTTGTCATGTGATTCATGATGCTCTATTTATGTTTTGATTCTTTGCTTTTATGTGAGCATAATTGAAATCTTCATGCCTAGCTAAAAAGGTGTTAAAGAAAAGCGTTGTTGGGAGACAACACAATATTTCTACCTACTGTTTTTGTGTGTCCACATGATTAGTCTACTATACTAATCATGTTTTATATCATTTGTTTTAATAAAGTGCCAAGTAAAGCCTTTGGGATAGTGTGGATGATAGTTAATTTGATTCTGTGCAAAAAAAGAAAGTTTAACGTCCAATGCAGAAAAATTAATAAATCACTGGAATGTAATAATTAGCTAAATCAATACACATGATTGATATAAAAAATTCCTACGTTGTCCTAATTGTTCAGAATATTTAGAGTTGCAGAAGTATGGTGGTTGTACAGATCATTACAGACTGTACTGTTTTTGACATATTCTGTTTTCAATGCATAGTTTGCTTGTTTTAGTGTTTCCATCGCTTATATTAAGTGATACTAGAAAAAGAGCCCGTGCATTGCAACAGGGTAATAAAATTGCATTATGTAAATCAATCCACCCAAAACATAGTAATACCTATAATGTAGAAGAAGGGATTGATTCACCATCGATGAAGGAGTCATTGAACCGGTTGATGGTGGGGACACTTTCGTATCAGACATCCATCTCTATCTTCCAATTATCCATCGATTATCCTCTACTTCCCTCTGCTTCCTCAGATGTCTCCCTATCTCCCATCATAGAGTTATCGGCTCCGTGATCCGTGCCAATTGGTGAAGGGGTTAAAAGCAGCTAGGATGGCTAATACTTCAGAGTCAGATGTAAAATATTTTATGTCCTGGATCACACACCTCCTAGCAAGGTCGTGGGCAGGATGGCAACGACAACATCACGACACGGGTTAAGCTAGTCAATATTAGTGTGAGCGTAGTGCTGACGGAAGGTTGAGGGGG
>LR738715.1:823936881-824054058 GCA_902687465.1 Secale cereale
GGGGGGGGCGCTTACCTCACTGGAGATCAGCATAAGGACACTCACAAGGGAGAGCACTGAGTACGGATCCTGCACGCACCTACAATGGAGCGGAAGGTCAGAGTTAATCAGACCACTAATTAATGAGATCAACGGTTCAAATCTATTATATAATATTACCTTTCATGTGAAAAAATAGATAAGAAGAACCATGTTAAAACTGTTCGGTGCGGAAACCATAATTTGACAGGCTAAATACTTAGGTCAGAACATGCACTGGCGCAACATGGCGGACATTGTCAGCATTTGTCGACAAAGCATGGAATTTATGAACATATGTGAGCATAAACCTCCACCTTTTGGTCTACAAATATTTACATATAGTATGTAGCTATGACACCTTGCCTCAAAGTATCAAGTATCCAAATCTAAAGTGCACACTATATCAAACTTGCTTATGTTGAGGCAGTATGTCACCGGCATGTACAGGTCGACCAACGACCAAAGAAGCTATTTGAGCACTGTGCGTTCTTCTTCTACAATCTATTTGAGGTTTCCTTGTCCTTTAAAAGTAAGAGTGCTACGGATGCCTAGTTTGCCAGGGATTGTTTTTATGCAGTCCATTAATTAGAACATCCACTAAATTCAGGTGGTACATAAAAGGATGGACAAACCTAATACTTGATGGACTAAAGATGTGTCAGAGCTGCAGCACCATGACCATGCCTACTAATCGTAGCCATCGGCCAGATTGACCTGACGGCATCTTGAGATAATCCTTGTCGGTGGGTTTGTGGCGTCATGCTGACTTGCATGTATTATTTGTCTGATCCCTCGCCAATCGCCATCGATGTCGGCAAATGTACGATTGTTGCTTAGTCCAAGATCACTGCCACCCAATCGCCTTACCTCCCGAGCACCCATCGCTACTCCCTGTATAACGTCCTGCACATCCTCGTCTACTCAGTACGCACCCGCTGAACGCAGCCGCCTCACTCTGCACTGATCTTGATCGATTCAGGACGCCTCTACCAGCAACCCGGACCAACCTCTTGCGAGTAAGGAATCAAGCTGGCACCAACTTCAGAAACAACAGACTCACACATGATTGAATAAGCCACACGAGAAAAGCGTAAGATGGGAGAAAGACAAGGGAGGATCATGAATCTGCAGCCTCGAATCGTGCTACTGGATGTACATACAGGGTTAAACTTATGCGCCCCGATGGCCCGATCTTGATTCAGCTTGGAGACCACCATACAGACGACCGGGCAACGTTAAAACCAGTAGAAGGACCCAGACGTGTGAATGACCGCGAATTTTCAGTCAGAGGAGGCGACGGTGCACGAAGGATTAGACCAAATATGGCGTTTCTGGATAGAGGAAGAAGGAGATCAGGCTTGACGGCCATGTGCACGGCGTCGATGACCCATTACAAAATGATTGTGGCGGCGTGAGGCTTGCCAACCATTGCAGCTGTAGCTAACAAAGCATGTTGATCGTGTCATCCTCGACTACACGGAGAAATCGTCGAGAGCAGAGAGCCTGGTCGTCGTCGTCAACACCACGAGCGCCTGCTGGTTATCGCTGTCGTACACGATTACACGGCCGTCGTCGTCCGCCTATTGGCCACACTCGCATAACTGTTGTACAAGATCACAGAGCAGTCGCTTTCCGCCTGCTGGCCGCACTTGCATAGCCGTTGTACACGATCACACGGTCGTCGCCCTCCGCCTGCTCGCCGCGCTCGCGTAGTCGTCGTACACGATGAAACAGCCGTTCGCCTGCTGGTCGTCACCAACATCGGCAAGCGCCTGCTCGCCGCGCTTGCTTCGCCGTCGTACACAATCACACAGTCGTCGTTGTCTGCCTGGTGGTCGTCGCCAACATCGGCTAGCACATGTTGGCCGCGCTCGCGTCGTCGTCGTACACGCGATCAGACGTTCGTTGCCGTCTGCCTGGTGATAGTCGCCGATGTTAGCAAGGACGTGCTCGCCGAGCCCGCGTCGCCATAGTACGATCACCCACAGTCGCCGTCCACTTGCTTGCATGGCTGTATCGAGTCAGACTTCTTGACTGACCAATGTAAACTTCTCAAAGTTGTGACCATATCCATATAAATATTTGATTCTGTTTTGTAGATGAGTTTCATGTAGTCCAACCACAAAAACAAGAAGTAGAGACGTGCATGTACCGGTCTCCTGTTCTTCATCACGCTACGGGTGACGGTCGATCTGAAAAAATTTCTAGGATGAACCTATTGTTTTTCTTTAGATTTTAGCCGTCAATCTTTTTGTTTACATAAAACCAACGGATATAAAGAGATGACGGATGGAGAACCATAAAAGCTTTCGTACTTTATTATTATTAGCAAATATGTCCGTGCGTTGCAACGGGAGACATTATTTGACATACTTCGTTAACAGAGCGAACGCAAAAACATACACAAAACAATCGATCAATTCATGAGTGAAAACCTTACCTTGTGGGAGAAGGTCGTACGCTTTGTCAACTTCGATTTGTTTATGTTCGTCTGGTTGCTTATCATCATCTATAATGAAACTATTTTCTTCATTCATCACTTCAAAAACCGAACATAATGTGGAGATGGTTGTTGTTTGGTTGTCGATAACAACGCATCAGATTATCTAGTTCCAAACAATTGATTATGATAAATTACAGTTAATGTTGAGATGATTTATGATGGCAGTGAATCATCATTTATCTAATTTTCTGATTCCAAAATACTCGATTCAAAACATTTTTTTCCTTTTTAAAAGATCAGTTATCAAGATCCTCAACAATGCTTGATTCAAACCTCTCCATTTTCTGCAATAACAAAAAAAATACATAAGTTAATATTCCATACTCAGATTGTTCAAACAATATTTTAGGTTTCTCAAAGGTGCAGTCAGCATAGAGTTCAACCAGTCATCAGATGTTGAACTAAATCTTCAAAAAAAAAAATCCCCAGCACCACACTTGTCCCCAATTAGGTAGGGGAATGAAAGCATAAAAGATGATGTTGTAGTTCTAGCAAAAAATAAAATAAAAATCACAGTCGATCCTAAGCTTAGGGGCATCTTCACATCAAAGTGCTGCAGGATCATCAGACAGATCATCCACTTTATAATTTTTTATTTGGATAAAAGTTAAACATCCATACTCAGATTTCTTTCAAATTCACCCAAAGCAACTTGATAAAGCAGCAAAGTGATGAGATGTTTTGAATTGTTTCTGAATGTCGTTACCAAAAGTAACTTGAAACCATTCCGAAACATACATAGGAAAGGTCCTAGTTTAGATAAAAATTTTGGGTAAGCAAGAAAGCAGTTATTTCTTTCAAAAGTTCACCTTTTTGTGCCGATTTGTAAGAAAAAAATATACGTCTCATGTACATACAGAGAATATACGGAAGGAGAACTTTTATAGATTATACAACGGCCTACCTCGTGTGGAGCATGGCAGCCGGATGGCGTTCCGGCAAGACTTGAAGAGCTCGGCAATTTCGGTTTGCAAAAAGAAGGCTACCTTCAAGACGGTACTCAGTGCCATTATGACATAGGAGTACTATATGCCATGCATGATGTATGGATCACCAAGGTTCATTTGTTAATCGTTCTTGGCTCGCTTGAAGATGATCTGCTCGTTACACCTTACTTTGACATTAGGCATCACCAACCAACAAACACGTTGTCTGCTGGTTTCGCCGATGCAAAAGTTCATGATGTGTTGCCGGACAAACTGCAGTCTGAGCAAACGAAAGAAAGCAATGCTTGTCGTGGCTATGCTTCTGCCGTGGCTAGCATGGCTCATTTTCTCCCTGCTCTCCGTTTACCTCCTCAACCTCCTCGCCCACCCGTGCTCCGGCGCGCGCCCGCTGCCGCTCGCCGGCAGCCTCCACCGTACCTCATGGGCAGTGGCGGAGCCAGGATTGGCTGACGTCCCAGGCGAGAAACTAAGGGTAAAAAAATAAACCCCCCAACACCCCCCTACCGCCAAAAAATATCCAGTTTCAAGGAATATAAAAGTCAAGTTATGTGGCATAACTAATAAAACCCCAAACACAATGTTCATTGGTAGTATTTGTTCAATCACGGTTTAACTAATAAAGTAACACATATTGAAAGACAATATCGTTTAATAGTCGTCGTGTGGTGGTGTACGAAACCGAATGTAAGTTTTATTTTTTTAGTGTTCATTGTACTGCCATAATTGAAAATAAATAGATTGAAAGCTTTCCCGCAAAAAATTATAATTTTTGAATTACAAATCGGTGCATTTAGGTATTTTTTAAACTTAGCTGGTTTAACAACAAATGCAAAATGTGAATTACTAAATCGGATTCCATATTTATGTTCTCTACAGAACAACAATACTAAGGAAAACAATATGAAAAGGGAAAAGCATTAAGAATTAAAGATCATGTTTGAATCAAGCATCAAAAAGTGGCAACTAGCAAGAGAAATTCCCTGCAAAAAAAAAACTAGCAAGAGAAATTGGGATTTGAAAACAGTGGAAACTAGCAAGAGAAATCTCTTCACCAACTAGCCTAAACGGGTCATCTTCCTTTTCTTGAAAAAAAAGACTACCGCACGCGACGCACTAGCAGCACAGGCCTTCTGTCTTTCCTGTTCTCGTTCACATTTTTGTTGTTGGCCTGTCCAATGGCCCAGCAAGAGGGGCAGGAAGTGGGCTGCGCCCCAGGCCAGTTTCTTTTTTCTCTCTACATATAAGCTGGGACATTTCTCACGCCCCAGGCCATTGCCTGGGCTGCCTGGGGCCCAGATCCGCCCATGCTCATGGGCGACAAGCGGGACCATTACCCACGGCGCTCCGCTCATGGCCCTCCGCCTTGGCCCAGGCACCATAGTGGTCGTCTTCTCCCTCACCATGACCCATGAGTTCCTATAGAGGCACATCGACATGTTGGCCACCTGTCTGGCCATGCTCAACGCCACCTGCAGGCACCCGACGACCTCCGTGCCCTGGCTGCCCACTGCCCAAAATTGAATAGGGGATTCACAGGAGGGGCTCGAGCGTTTTTATGGCAAATAAGTGCGGGCACCCTATGGCGTCGAGCTGCATCATTTCTCCAATGCGTATACATCACGAACTCCACTAAGAACACAACACAAAATCTGATCAGAGTCGGTGATGTATCCCAATTGGATGACGGAGGAGGAGGAGGCCTGGGGTGGCTGCGCCGCCACGGCGAGCCAGTGGCATGGGGCCGACCGAGTGGCCGGGAACAAGCCGGCGCATTGACTTGCAGGATCGGAAACCTCCACGCTCCGAGGTTTTGTTTTCTTTTGAGAGAGACATGATATGTTTTTTTAATAAGAGAAGTGATATTTTGATTGCGTTCTTGATCAGATTTCATTGGGCTTCATCTTTTCTGTTGATTGATAATGCCTCATTAGGCTTCCTTGGCCTCAGCGTGGATGGCTCAGACGGGGAGAGGGACAAAGTGCACGTGGCGGCCATCATGTATTTGTAATAAATCTCAGCCGTTAATTTTTGTTATTAACACTAAACCATCGGATATAAAAATGTGACGTATGAAGAACTATGAAAGGCTCCGTCCTTTATTATTAGATAAAGATTAGGTATAGATAAATGATGGAAATGATAAGTTAAAGTAGGTATTGTGTGAGAACAATTATGAATCTTGTCTTTGACATTACCCAAGTGCATGATTTGCTTTATTATACTAACGCATCTCACGAAGTTCCGTTAAGTTTTGTGTGATTGAAGTTTTCAAGTTTTGGGTGAGATATTGATATGAGGAGAATAAGGAGTGGAAATAAACTAAGCTTGGGGATGACAAAGACACCCCAAGGTAATACTAAAGCAAGATCCAAGCAACTAAGCTTGGGGATGCCCCAGAAGGCATCCCCTCTTTCGTCTTCAACATTATTGGTAACCTCACTTGGAGCTATTTTTATTCGTCACATGATATGTGTTTTGCTTCGAGCGTCATTTTATTTTGTTTATATTTGCTTGATGTTATTTATATTAAGTCTTTGTATCTTTTATTTCAATAAAAGTGTCAAGGATAGCCTTCACAATTTGCAAGTATATGCATATGAGTTGCTATTTCAAAACAGAAATTTTTTCGCTATTGTAAAAATCCCTAGAAAAGTAAGAATGTGATAAAAGCTTGGAATTTTTACAAAATATGCAATGATAAAGTCTCTACAGTGTGGTAAATTTTCAGAATTGTTTGAGTTAGAGAAGTATGGATCTTACTTAATCATTTACAGACTGTTCTGTTTAGAAAGATTGATGTTATGATTGCATTTTTTGCATATGTTTGCTTGTTTAATGATTCTATTTGAGGATTGGAGTTTTAAATATGCAGAGGCATTTATTATGCAATGTCAAATTATAATTTTAGTGATTTTCTACAGTAGAGAATGATAAGGTTTTGCATGGACTTATAGTAACTTATCTCACGAGTTCCTGTTGAGTTTTGTGTGGATGAAGTTTTTGAGATTTAGGGAAACCGTGACATAAGAGGAACTAAGGAGACACGAGAGATCAAGCTTGAGGATGCCAAAGGCATCCCTAGTTAATATTTAAAGAAGTGTCAAGAATCTAAGTTTGGGGATGCCCGGGTTGGCATCCCACCTTTCTTCATCAACAATTATCGGTTAGTATCGGTTGGGCCTAAGTTTTTGCTTCTTCACATTATGTGTGCTATCCTTGGAATGCCATTTTATTTTGTTTTTCTTGTTGTTTTAATAATATCCCAAGATCTGAAATTTTTAAATAAGAGAGAGTCTTCACATAGCTATATAATTATTCAACTACTCATTGATCTTCACTTGTATCCTTTGGAGTAGTTTGTCATTTACTCTCGTGCTTCACATATATCTTTTTGAGAGTCTTATAAATAGTAATGGTAACATGCACGTGTTATGAAATTGGTCCTAATATTATAGATATTCAAGAATGATATGAGAAAAACTTTCATGAAGATCACTGAATATATGAGAAGTTTGATTCCTTGGAGTAGTTTTGAGATATAAAAATGGTGATATTAAAGTCATGCTAGTGAGTAAATTGTGGATTAGTAAGAATATTTTGTGTTAAGGTTTGTGATTCCCCTATCATGCACGTATGGTCTTCCTGTTATGTGATGAAGTTGGAGCACAATTTATGCTTGATTGTCTTTCTTTGCGTCAAAGTCGGGAGCGCGCGATGGTTAACTCCTACCAACCTCTCCCCTAGGAGCATGCGTAGTAGTACTTTGCTTTGAGGGCTAATTTTTTTTGCAATAATTATGTGAGTTCTTTATGACTCATGTTGAGTCCATGGATTATATGCACTCTCACCCTTCCACATTTGCTAGCCTCTCTAGTACCGCGCAACTTTCGCCGGTGCATTAAACCCTCCTTATACCTTTGCTACTTCTCAAGCTTGCGTTGTATTCCCTCGAAGAGGAACGGGTGATGTTGAAGGAAATTTGCCCTAGAGTCAATAATAAAGATGTTATTTGTAATTCCTTATATCATGATAAATGTCTGTTATTGATGCTAGAATTGTATTAACCAGAAACTTAGTACATGTGTGAATACATAGACAAAACAATATGTCCCTAGTATGCCTCTACTAGACTAGCTCATTGATCAAAGATGGTTAAGTTTCCTAGCCATAGACATGAGTTGTTATTTGATCAACGGGGTCAAATCATTAGAAGAATGATGTGATGGACAAGACCCATCCGTTAGCTTAGCACTATGATCGTTTAGTTTTACTGCTATTGCTTTCTTCATGACTTATACATGTTCCTATGTCTATGAGATTATGCAACTCCCGTATACCAGAGGAACAACTTGTGTGCTATCAAACTTCACAACGTAACTGGGTGATTATAAATATGCTCTACAGGTGTCTCCGAAGGTGTTCGTGGTGTTGGCATGGATCAAGAATAGGATTTGTCACTCCGAGTGTCAGAGAGGTATCTCTAGGCCCTCTCGGTAATACACATCATAATAAGCCTTGCAAGCAAATGACTAATGAGTTAGTCACGGGATGATGTATTATGAAACGAGTAAAGAGACTTGCTGGTAACGAGATTGAACTAGGTATTGAGATACCGACGATCGAATCTCGGGCAAGTAACATACCGATGACAAAGGGAACAACGTATGTTGTTATGCGGTTTGACCGATAAAGATCTTTGTAGAATATGTAGGAGCCAATATGAGCATCCACGTTCTGCTATTGGTTATTTACCGGAGATGAGCCTCGGTCATGTCTACATAGTTCTCGAACCCGTAGGGTCCGCACGCTTAACGTTTGATGACGATCGGTATTATGAGTTTATGTGTTTTGATGTACCGTAGGAAGTTCGGAGTCCCGGATGAGATCGGAGACATGACGAGGAGTCTCGAAATGGTCGAGACGTAAAGATCGATATATTGGACGACTATATTCGGACATCGGAAAGGTTCCGAGTGATTCGGGTATTTTTCGGAGTATCGGAGAGTTACGGGAATTCGCCGGGGAGTATATGGGCCTTAGAGCATCTCCAGCCGCGCCCCCAGGAAGGCCCCCCAGGCGTTTTTTCGCCCGCCGGCGCCAAAAAATCGGTCCAGTCGTGCCCCCAAGAGCCCAGTTTTCGCCGGCTCGGGCCGAAATTGGCGCTGGCGGACCCAACCCGAACCCGGCGCGCTGGGGGTCGCTCGTGGGCACCGGGCGAATCGTTTTTGGCGCGAAGAGCCACGGGCCCGCCGCGTCAGCGGCTCTACTCCCTTCTCGCCCCTTCGTCGTCCTCATCGCCTCGTTTCCCGCGGCGAATCAATACCAAAGCTGCCGCGCGCTGCTGCGCCGGTCAGCCTCCATTGATGCCTCACGGGCGGCGCAGTGAAGGTTGGGCGACGCGTCCCTCGGCCGCCACGCAATCACGCCACGCGTAACGCGGTGGCTAGGCCTCCCACGCGGCTTCTTCGCCTATAAAAGCCGACCGAAGCGTGCCGGAGAGACTCGCCCCCGATCATCCTCCAACGACGCGCTCATTTTCTCCCCCTTTCCTCCTCTCGCCGTCACCAGTTGCCACAGCATGGCCGAGCGTTTCCCAGGCAACGGCGCGGCGGCGAACGGATTCGGGCGCCGGCATCTCCACGAGGATAAGGCTCGCTTCCTTTTCGAGGCCGAGTACCCGGTCCCGCCGGACATGTGGGTGCCCGGGGCGTGGAGGATCAGCGCCGGCGGCGTGCCGGTGCCCCCGGTGCCCACCGGCGCTGCGCGGCGTGCGGAGATCACACGCATCCGCTCGTCCATGCCGCGTGCGGCGAGGGAGGGGCCCCGGTACGCCCCCGACAGCACAATTTGGGAGCCGTACTTCCGTCGCCGGCACAACGAGCAGCTCGAGGCCACCAACGGCGTCGTGCCCTCCAGCAGGTACAACGCCGACGGTCGGCGCCGGTGGTGGGGCGTGTCAAGGCGCACGTTGGAGTCTGTCCTCGAGTACATCGAGGGCGGCAACACGCCGCGCCTCGAGTACCCCGCTCCCCCGTCCTTCTCACGCCGCCGGGGAAGCTCCTGGACGCCGAGGCGCATGGAGACCGGGGTGTCCTCCTCCTCGTCCAGCGGCTCTCCCTGCCTCCACCTCCGCCCCGTCAAGCAGGAGCCCCAGGACACGCCTGTCAGCGCGCGTACCCGCAGCTCCGGCGCCCTCCTCGAGCCCAAGACGGAGTCCGGCCTCCCCCCGGAGTACGAGGAGATAGCCCGGCGCGGCTTCTCCGATGAGGACGCCATGCGGTGGTCACGCGACAACTACGTGCGCGAGGAGATGGTCCGGCAGTGTCGGGTCCTCGAGGAGATCGCCGCCCGCAAACGTGGACGCGAGGACGAGGACGGTGTCGTCGTCCTCGATAGCGACGACGACGACGACGCCCCCAGACCATCCAACCCACCGCGCCAACCGGGGGAGGGATGCAGCAGGGACAACGGAGGTGGGGGCGACGACGACGACGACGACGGCGGTGACTACACGCGGTTCTACAGCCTCCTCGGCATGTAGAACCGCGTGGGCGGGCGGCGAGGGAGACGGCGGGGGTAGCCCGCGGTAGTTTTTTTTGTAAAATATGTATAAGTTTGAACGAACTCGCCCGTGTTTGTTAAATTTGAGCCGTGTTTGCGCCGAATTTGAACATTTTCAAAACCCCTGGGGGGGGCGCGACTGGGGGGCATCACGCCCCCAGTGCGCGGTTTAGCGCCGGTGCGCCCCCAGGGGGCGATTTTTAGCCCCTCCTGGGGGGCCAACGGCTGGAGATGCCCTTATTGGGCTTTAGGGGAACGAGAGAAGAGGAAGGTTGCGCCCCCCAAGGCCTAGTCCAAATTGGACTAAGGGGAGGGGCTGCGCCCCTCCTTCCTTCTCTTCTATTTTTCCTTTCCTTCTCTCCTACTCCTACTACTTGGAAGGGCTCCTAGTTCTACTAGGAAAGGGGGAATCCTACTCCCGGTGGGAGTAGGACTCCCCTAGGGCGCGCCATAAAGAGGGCCAGCCCTCCCCCTCCTCCACTCCTTTATATACGGGGGTAGAGGCACCCCATAGACACACAAGTTGATCAGTTGATCTCTCCCAACCGTGTGTGGTGCCCCTCTCCACAGAAACACACCTCGGTCATACCGTTGCAGTGCTTAGGCGAAGCCCTGCGCCGGTAGCTTCATCATCTCCGTCACCACGCCGTCGTGCTGACGAAACTCTCACGTGAGGCTCTACTGTATCAGGAGCTCGTGGGACATCATCAAGCTGAACGTGTGCTGAACGCGGAGGCTCCGTACGTTCGGTGCTTGATCGGTTGGATCGTGAAGAAAGTTCGACTACATCAACCGCGTCACTAGACGCTTCCGCTTTCGGTCTACGATGGTACGTAGACACACCCTCCCCTCTCGTTTCTATGCATCTGGTAGATAGATCTTGCGTGATCGTAGGAAAATTTTAAAATACTACGTTCCCCAACAGTGGCATCATGAGCCAGGTCTATGCGTAGATGATATGCACGAGTAGAACACAAGTGAGTTTTGGACGATACTAGTCATGCTGCTTACCAGCATGTCATACTTTGGTTCGGCGGTATAGTGAGATGAAGCGGCCCGGACCGACATTACGCGTACGCTTACGCGAGACTGGTTTCACCGTTATGAGCACTCGTTGCTTAAAGGTGACTGGCGGGTGTCTGTCTCTCTCACTGTAGCTGAATCAAGTGTGGCTACGCCCGGTCCTTGTGAAGGTTAAAACAGCACATACTTGACGAAAAATCGTTGTGGTTTTTGTATGCGTAGGTAAGAACGGTTCTTGCTAAGCCCGTAGCAGCCACGTAAAAGTTGCAACAACAAAGTAGAGGACGTCTAACTTGTTTTTGCAGGGCATGTTGTGATGTGATATGGTTAAGACATGATGAGTTATACATTATTGTATGAGATGATAAGGTTTTGTAAAGTTATCGGCAACTGGTAGGAGCCATATGGTTGTCGCTTTATTGTATGAAATACAGTCGCCATGTAATTGCTTTACTTTATCACTAAGCGGTAGTGATAGTCGTGGAAGCAATAGTTGGCGAGACGACAACGATGCTACGATGGAGATCAAGGTGTCGCACCGGTGACGAAGGTGATCATGACCGTGCTTTGGAGATGGAGATCAAAAGCACAAGACGATGATGGCCATATCATGTCACATATTTTGATTGCATGTGATGTTTATCTTATTATGCTTCTTATTTTGCTTAGTACGGCGGTAGCATTATAAGATGATCCCTTACTAAATTTCAAGGTATAAGTGTTCTCCCTTAGTATGCACCGTTGCAAAAGTTCGTCGTGCCGAGACACCACGTGATGATCGGGTGTGATAAGCTCTACGTTCAAATACAACGGGTGTAAGACAGTTTTGCACATGCAGAATACTCGAGTTAAACTTGACGAGCCTAGCATATGCAGATATGGCCTCGGAACACTAGAGACCGAAAGGTCGAGCGTGAATCATATAGTAGATATGATCAACATAAGATGTTCACCATTGAAAACCACTCCATCTCACGTGATGATCGTACATGGTTTAGTTGATTTGGATCACGTGATCATTTAGATGACTAGAGGGATGTCTATCTAAGTGGGAGTTCTTTAGTAATATGATCAAATTGAACTTTAATTTATCATGAACTTAGTCCTGATAGTATTTGCAAATTATGTTCTAGATCAATAGCTCGCGTTATAGCTCCCCTATGTTTCTGATATGTTCCTAGAGAAAACTAAGTTGAAAGATGTTAGTAGCAATGATGCGGACTTGTTCCGTGATATGAGGATTTTCCTCATTGCTGCACAGAAGTATTATGTCCTTGATGCACCGCTAGGTGACATATCTATTGCAGGAGCAGATGTAGACGTTATGAACGTTTGACAAGCTCGGTATGATGACGACTTGATAGTTTAGTGCGCCATACTTTACGGCTTATAACCGGGACTTCAAAAATGTTTTGAACGCCATGGAGCATATGAGATGTTCCAATAGTTGAAATTAGTATTTCATACTCATGCCTGTGTCGAGAGGTATAAGACCTCTGACAGTACATTGCCTACAAGATGGAGGAGAATAGCTCAACCAGTGAGCATGTGCTCAGATTGTCTGGGTACTACAATTGCTTGAATCAAGTGGGAGTTAATCTTCCAGATAAGATAGTAATTGACAAAGTTCTCTAGTCACTATAACCAAGTTAGTAGAACTTCGTGATGAACTATAATATGCAAGGGTTGACGAAAGTAATTCCCGAGCTCTTCGCGATGCTGAAATCGGCGAAGGTAGAAATCAAGAAAGAGCATCAAGTGTTGATGGTTAACAAGACCACTTGTTTCAAGTAAAGGGCAAAAGGATAGAAAGGGAACTTCAAAAAGAATGACAAGCAAGTTGTCACTCCCGTGAAGAAACCCAAAGCTGAACTCAAGCCTGAAACTAAGTGCTTCTACTGCAAAGGATATGGTCAATGGAAGTGGAACTGCCCAAGATATTTGGCGGATAAGAAGGATGGCAAAGTGAACAAAGGTATATTTGATATACAGATTATTGATATGTACTTTACTAGTGTTCATAGCAACCCCTGGGTATTTGATATCGGTTCAGTTGCTAAAATTAGTAACTCAAAACGAGAGTTGCGGAATGAACAGAGACTAGTTAAAGGTGAAGTGACGATGTGTGTTGGAAATGGTTCCAAGATTGATATGATCATCATCGCACACTCCCTATACTTTCGGGATTAGTGTAGAACCTAAATAAATGTTATTTGGCATTTGCGTTGAGCATGAATATGATTTGATCATGTTTGTTGCAATATGGTTATTCATTTAAAGTCATAGAATAATTGTTATTCTGTTTACATGAATAAAGCCTTCGATGGCCATACACCCAATGAAAATAGTTTATTGGATCTCGATCGTAGTGATACACATATTCATAACAATGAAGCCAAAAGATGCAAAGTTAATAATGATAGTGCAACTTATTTTTGGCACTGCCGTTTAGGTCATATTGGTGTAAAGCGCATGAAGAAACTCCATAATGATGGAATTTTGGAATCACTTGATTATGAATCACTTGGTGCTTGCGAACCATGCCTTATGGGCAAGATGACTAAAACTCCGTTCCCCGGAACAATGGAGCGAGCAACTGATTTATTGGAAATCATACATACTGATGTATGTCGACCGATGACTGTTAAGGCTCACGGCGAGTATCGTTATTTTGTGACCTTCACTGATGATTTGAGTAGATATGGTTATATCTACTTAATGAAACACAAGTCTGAAACATTTGAAAAGTTCAAAGAATTTCAGAGTGAAGTAGAGAATCATCGTAACAAGAAAATAAAGTTCCTACGATCTGATCGTGGAGGTGAATATTTGAGTTACGAGTTTCGTCTTGATTTGAAACAATGTGGAATAGTTTCACAACTCACGCCACCCGGAACACCGCAGCATAATGGTGTGTCCGAATGTCGTAACCGTGCTTTATTAGATATGGTGCGATCTATGATGTCTCTTACCGATTTACCACTATCATTTAGGGTTGTGCATTAGAGACAGCTCCATTCACGTTTAATAAGGGCAATATCTAAAAATTCATTGAGACGACGCCTTATGAACTATGGTTTGGCAAGAAACCAAAGTTGTCGTTTCTTAAAGATTGGGGCTGCGATGCTTATGTAAAAAAGCTTCAACCTGATAAGCTCGAACCCAAGTCGGAGAAATGTGTCTTCATAGGATACCCAAAGGAGACTGTTGGGTACACCTTCTATCACAGATCCGAAGGCAAGATATTCGTTGCTAAGAATGGATCCTTTCTAGAGAAGAAGTTTCTCTCAAAAGAAGTGAGTGGGAGGAAAGTGGAACTTGATGAGGTAATTGTACCTTCTCCCAAATTGGAAAGTAGTACATCACAGAAACTAGTTCTAGTGATTCCTACACCAATTAGTGAGGAAGCTAATGATGATGATCATGAAACTTCGTATCAAGTTACTACTAAACTTCGTAGATCAACCAGAGTACGTTCCGCGCCAGTGTGGTACGGCAACCTAGTTCTGGAAATCATGTTACTAGACCATGATGAACCTACGAACTATGAGGAAGCGATGATGAGGCCAGATTCCGCAAAATGGCTTAAGGCAATGAAATCTGAGATGGGATCCATGTATGAGAACAAAGTATGCACTTTGGTTGACTTGCCCGATGATCGGCAAGCCATCGAAAATAAATGGATCTTCAAGAGAAAGACCGACGCTGACGGTAATGTTACTGTTTACAAAGATCGACTTGTTGCGAAAGGTTTTTGACAAGTTCAAGGAGTTGACTACGATGAGACTTTCTCACCCGTAGCGATGCTTAAGTCTGTCCGAATCATGTGAGCAATTGCCGCATTTTATGATTATGAAATCTGGCAAATGGATATCAAAACTGCATTCCTGAATGGATATCTTAAAGAAGAGTTGTATATGATGCAACCAGAAGGTTTTGTCGATCCTAAAGGTGCTAACAAAGTGTGCAAGCTCCAGCGATCCATCTATGGACTGGTGCAAGCATCTCAGAGTTGGAATATACGCTTTGATAAGTTGATCAAAGCATATAGTTTTATATAGACTTGTGGTGAAGTCTGTATTTACAAGAAAGTGAGTGGGAGCACTACAACCTTTCTGATAAGTATATGTGAATGACATATTGTCGATCAGAAATGATGTAGAATTTTCTGGAAAGCATAAAGGAGTGTTTGAAAGGAGTTTTTTTTTCAACGAAAAACCTCGGTAAAGCTGCTTACATATTGAGCCTCAAGATCTATAGAGATAGATCAAGACGCTTGATAAGTTTTTTCAATGAGTACATACCTTGACAAGTTTTTGAAGTAGTTCAAAATGGATCAGTCAGAGAAGGAGTTCTTGCCTGAGTTATAAGGTATGAAGTTGAGTAAGACTCAAAGCCCGACATCGGCAAGAAGATAGAGAAAGAATGAAAGTCATTCCCTATGCCTCAGCCATAGGTTCTATAAGGTATGCCATACTGTGTACCAAACCTGTTGTGTACCTTACCATGTGTTTGGCAACGAGGTACAAAAGTGATCTAGGAGTAGATCACTGGACAACAGTCAAAATTATCCTTAGTTACTAGATGACTAAGGAAATGTTTCTCGATTATGGAGGTGATAAAGAGTTCGTCGTAAAGAGTTACACCGATGCAAGGTTTATGCTAATCCAGATGACTCTAAGTATCAATCTGGATGCATATTTAAAGTGGGAGCAATTAGCTAGAGTAGCTCCATGCAAAGCATTGTAGACATAGAAATTTGCGAAAAACATACGGATCTGAATGTGTCAAACCCGCTGACTAAACTTCTCTCACAAGAAAAACATGATCGCACCTTACTACTCTTGGGTGTTAATCACATAGAGATGTGAACTAGATTATTGACTCTAGTAAACCCTTTGGGTGTTGGTCACATGGCGATGTGAACTATGGGTGTTATTCACATAACGATGTGAACTATCGGTATTAAATCACATGGAGATGTGAACTAGATTATTGACTCTAGTGCAAGTGGGAGACTGAAGGAAATTTGCCCTAGATGCAATAATAAAGATGTTATTTGTAATTCCTTATATCATGATAAATGTCTTTTATTCATGCTAGAATTGTATTAACCGGAAACTTAGTACATGTGTGAATACATAGACAAAACAGTATGTCCCTAGTATGCCTCTACTAGACTAGCTCATTGATCAAAGATGGTTATGTTACATGAGTTGTCATTTGATCAACGGGATCACATCATTAGGAGAATGATGTGATGGACAAGATCCATCCGTTAGCTTAGCACTATGATCGTTTAGTTTTACTGCTATTGCTTTCTTCATGGCTTATACATGTTCCTATGACTATGAGAATATGCAACTCCCGTATACCAGAGGAACAACTTGTGTGCTATCAAACGTCACAACGTAACTGGGTGATTATAAAGATTCTCTACAGGTGTCTCCGAAGGTGTTCGTGGTGTTGGCATGGATCAAGAATAGGATTTGTCACTCCGAGTGTCGGAGAGGTATCTCTGGGCCCTCTCAGTAATACACATCATAATAAGCCTTGCAAGCAAATGACTAATGAGTTATTCATGGGATGATGTATTACGAAACGAGTAAAGAGACTTGCTGGTAACGAGATTGAACTAGGTATTGAGATACCGACGATCGAATCTCGGGCAAGTAACATACCGATGACAAAGGGAACAACGTATGTTGTTATGCGGTTTGACCAATAAAGATCTTCGTAGAATATGTAGGAGCCAATATGAGCATCCAGGTTCCGCTATTAATTATTGACAGGAGAGGAGCCTCGGTCATGTCTACATAGTTCTCGAGCCCGTAGGGTCCGCACGCTTAACGTTTGATGACGATCGGTATTATGAGTTTATGTGTTTTGATGTACCGAAGGAAGTTCGGAGTCCCGGATGAGATCGGGGACATGACGAGGAGTCTTGAAATGGTCGAGACGTAAAGATCGATATATTGGACGACTATATTCGGACATCGGAAAGGTTTCGAGTGATTCGGGTATTTTTCGGAGTACCGGAGAGTTACGGGAATTCGCCGGGGAGTATATGGGCCTTATTGGGCTTTAGGGGAAAGAGAGAAGAGGAAGGCTGCGCCCCCCAAGGCCTAGTCCGAATTGGACTAAGGGGAGGGGCTGCGCCCCCTCCTTCCTTCTCTTCTATTTTTCCTTTCCTTCTCTCCTACTCCTACTACTTGGAAGGGCTCCTAGTTCTACTAGGAAAGGGGGAATCCTACTCCCGGTGGGAGTAGGACTCCCCTAGGGCGCGCCATAGAGAGGGCCAGCCCTCCCCCTCCTCCACTCCTTTATATACGGGGGTAGAGGCACCCCATGGACACACAAGTTGATCAGTTGATCTCTCCCAACTGTGTGTGGTGCCCCTCTCCACAGAGACACACCTCGGTCATACCGTTGCAGTGCTTAGGCGAAGCCCTGCGTCGGTAGCTTCATCATCTCCGTCACCACACCGTCGTGCTGACGAAACTCTCACGTGAGGCTCTACTGTATCAAGAGCTCGTGGGACGTCATCAAGCTGAACGTGTGCTGAACGCGGAGGCTCCATACGTTCGGTGCTTGATCGGTTGGATTGCGAAGAAAGTTCGACAACATCAACCACGTCACTAGACGCTTCCGCTTTCGGTCTACGAGGGTACGTAGACACACTCTCCCCTCTCGTTGCTATGCATCTGGTAGATAGATCTTGTGTGATCATAGGAAAATTTTAAAATACTACGTTCCCCAACAGATGTAGCATAGTAGCATAAGTATTTCCCTCAGTTTTTGAGAACCAAGGTATCAATCCAGTAGGAGACCACGCGCGGGTCCCTCGCACCTGCACAAACAAATAAGAACCTCGAAGCCAATGCGATAAAAGGGGTTGTCAATCCCTTCTCGGTCACTTACAAGTGTGAGATCTGGTAGATATGATAAGATAATATTTTTGGTATTTTTGGTATAGGGAAAAAGTAAATAATGCAAAGTAAAGTAAATAGTTAAAGGAAGATTAATATGATGAGAATAGACCCGAGGGCCATAGGTTTCACTAGTGGCTTCTCTCATGATAGCAGATTTCTACGGTGGGTAAACAAATTACTGCCGAGTAATTGATAGAAGAGCGCATAGTTATGAGAATGTCTAGGCATCATCATTGTATATAGGCATCACGTCCGTGACAAGTAACCGAAACGATTCTGCATCTACTACTATTACTCCACACATCGACTGCTATCCAGCATGCATCTAGAGTATTAAGTTCATATGTAGCGACCAGACCTCAAACAGTCTGATCTCCGTGCATCAGTGTCATCCCTGGATCAGTAATGCTGACACGCACGGTACTTGAAGGATTTATAACAGAGTAGCAATCACACACTTATTACATCGATAGTTCAACGATGAATTTATTACAAATAATATGGCTGAAGGCCATCTAACACGATAACAGCGGAAGGCTTGGAAGACAAGCGAGTCCATCAACTCCAGCGGCATCACTGAGTATAGAACCACGACCTAAAAGGGCATCTTACTCGTCGTCTGAAAAGTCTGCAACATGAAACGTTGTAGCCCGAAAACGGGTCAGCACATGGAATATGCTGGCAAGGTAACACAAGAGAATGCAATGAAAGTAAAACTATACTATATGCAATATGGCTGGTGGAAAGCTCTATGGTTAAGTTTTTGCGTAAAGCCAGTTTTTCCCTACTTCAAAGGAATGCATTTTAATTAGCTATCATGGTAGTTGAAACATCGTTGAGAAGATAGACATCCTCTCAACCCCAATTAAAGTAATCATTAAACCCAACAAAATTAAATTAAAGTAACATGATGAGATGCACATGAAAATCCAAGTACTAGATACTCAAGACGTCCATAACCGGGGACACGGCTAATCATGATCAGTTTGTACACTCTGCAGAGGTTTGTGCACTTTTCCCACAAGACTCGATCGCCTCCGTTTGGTTTCTCGCACTACATGTTGTTTGAGAAACGGATGACCGAGACATAGTCTTTCAGAAGCGCTAACACCTTACGATCGGGCGGACCGTACCAACCTACATCCCCTACATCTGCTAGTCCACCACTATAAGAGTTCGCACAACTTACTCACACTATGCTAGAGCTCATAATAGCATTGTGGTTGCACACGGAAGTTTCTAGTATGAATAATCTCATGATCCCTTTGAGCCTGGGTGGCGGTCCAAAAGAAAAACAGGCAATCCTGGAATACCCAGATGCCTCAATGCACCCAGATGTGTATTAATGTTGCCACCTTAAGTTGAACCATTAATTAACAATCTCACATCTGTCATGGATTTCACTCACCCAATCCACGTCTACGAGCATAGCATATCCTAGCAGCAAACGTAGAAGTAACTCACAAGGGTTTGAATGTAATGCAGGTAATAGGTACTACCACAATCTACTTCCTCATCCCACAGATTAATCAATCCTACTGATGCAATGTGTGAGGGTTTGACTAATGCAATGAAAATTGGGTAATTGGAAAGCATGATCAAAGTGTTACTTGCCTTGCTGATGATCCGCAAAACCTAGAGACTCAAAGTAGCAAGCGGCGCACTCCGGGTACTCTATCGCAATCAAACAAACAAGCATACAATAGGTACTTAACTAATGCATGGGTAAAACTCAAATAAGAGATCTAACCGGAAAGTTCAACTTAAGAACTCCGGTTTGCAAAAAGAGTCAACTCGAAAGAAGCAACGAAACTCAAACTGCAAAAGAAACGAGCTCTGAATTACTAGTTGGCCTAAAGTCAAATTTTACAGTAGCCAAAATCTTGTTCCAGTTGATTAAACGTAAAGAGGGCTTCGAGACGAAGATCTGGGATTTTGAATCACCTGATTCCGACTCTCGAGCGAAAAGAAAAACGAAAAACAAGATCAGGGCAGGAATCGCGATCGGAAAAATCGCGGATAAAAACCCCGAAAAGAAAAACGAAGAACAGGCTAACGAACGAACGTTCGCTGTCTGCGGTTAACTAACAAAAACCGTTCGTTAAAACGAAGGTACGGACGAACGTCCGCTATTTAACTAAACCGGCGGAAAATAAAAAAAAAACCGAACCGATCTGTTAAAAAAAACAGATCTAGGTTTTCCTAAACGAACCGATCTAAAACCGAAAAAATAAAAAAAAAACTACCTCACTCCGGCGAGGGGCGGTGGCGGCGGCTGCGCGGCGGTGCGGCAGCGGGGCGGCAGGGCGGGAGGCGGCGGCGGCGGGCGGCGGCGGCGGCTTGGGCGTCGGGCGGCTAGGGTTTGTGCGGGCTGGTTGGGCGTCTCGGGCCGGCCTGGGGCGGCTTATAAAGCCCAGGAGTCCTGGGCGAATAAGACTCCTAGTCGATTTCGGTTTTTTTTTTAAATACAGTCCCGGCACAGAAAAACTAACGAAAGAAATACCAAACGGACTTCAAAATTCCCGAAATAAATTTTCACCGTCCTCTAATAATATTTAGGACAAAGTGAACATTTTTCCCGGACCTAAATGCAATTTTGAAAAATGCGTATTTTTCCTATGCAAATAAATCCGAAAATAAATCCAGAAAAATACCAAAAGTGATTTTAATATTTTCCTCCAATATTTCTGTTATTTTGGAGAAGTCATATTATCTCCGCTCATATTTTGTATTTAGAAATATTTTAGGAGACACACTGTCCTCGTACCGGTATTCGAGCGAACTCAAATACGAAAACGGAAAAATTCCCAACTCTCTCCGTAGGTCATTGAGTTGCTTAGAATTTCGAGGAACTCCACGAACAAAATGCAAAAACATGCAAATGCAATTATGATCTATGTATAACATTCCAAATTGAAAATTTGGGATGTTACAAACCTACCCCCCTTAGAATCAATCTCGCCCTCGAGATTCAACTTGGCTAGAGAACAGGTGTGGGTGGTCCTTGCGTAGATCATCTTCTCGTTCCCAGGTGGCTTCTTCCTCGGTGTGGTGACTCCACTGAACTTTGCAAAACTTGATAACCTTGCTGCGAGTAACTCTGCTCGAAAATTCGAGAATCTTAACCGGCTTCTCCTCGTAAGTCAGATCACTGTCCAACTGAATTGCTTCCAGGGGTACTGTGTCTCTAAGTGGTATATCGGCCATCTCCGCGTGGCACTTCTTAAGCTGCGAAACGTGAAACACGTCGTGCACTCCTGACAATCCTTTGGGCAATTCCAACTTATAGGCAACCTCTCCCATGCGTTCCAAAACACGGTAAGGTCCCACAAATCTCGGGGCTAGCTTCCCTTTAACTCCGAAACGTTTAACTCCTCGTAGAGGCGATACTCTCAAGTATGCTCTGTCTCCGATCTCATAGGTTATCTCCTTGCGCTTTGAATCAGCATAACTCTTCTGCCTGGACTGAGCTACCTTCAGTCTATCTCGAATCAACTTCACCTTCTCCTCAGACTCTTTAATTAAGTCTGGTCCAAACAATTGTCGGTCTCCAACTTCATCCCACGACAACGGTGTTCGGCATCTCCTTCCATACAATGCCTCGAACGGTGCCATCTTCAAACTGGCCTGGTAACTGTTGTTGTATGAAAACTCTGCCTAAGGCAAATTGTCATCCCAACTAGATCCATAATCTAATGCACAGGTTCTCAACATATCCTCCAGAATCTGATTGACTCTCTCCGTCTGTCCATCTGTCTGCGGATGAAACGTTGTACTAAACTCTAGTCTGGTACCCAAAGTTTCATGTAACTGATTCCAGAACTTTGAGGTAAACTGGGTTCCTCTATCTGATACGATGCTCCTCGGAACTCCATGCAGACATACAATTCTGGTCATGTATATCTTAGCCAACTTCGCACTGGTATATGTGGTTTTCACCTGGATAAAGTGGGCTACCTTCGTCAATCGGTCTACTACTACCCAGATTGAATCATATCCCGCTTTGGTCCTGGGCAATCCGGTGATAAAATCCATGCCAAGCTTCTCCCACTTCCATTCGGGTATTGGCATAGGTTGTAACAATCCTGCTGGCTTCTGATGTTCTGCCTTTACTCTCTGACATACATCACAAACTGCTACTATCTCCGCAATATCCTTCTTCATACCGGTCCACCAGAAAATATCCTTCAAATCCAAATACATCTTAGTATTTCCTGGTTGAATCGAGTATGGCGAATCATGGGCCTCCTCTAAAATCAACTTCCTGATCTCCGAGTTATTGGGCACATAGATTCGATTCTCAAACCATAGGGTGTCGTGCTCATCCTCACGAAACCTTTAGCTTTTCCTTCGCTCATCCTCTCCTTTATAGCGACAACCTCCTTGTCAGCTTTTTGAGCTTCTCTGATTTTATCCATCAGGGTAGACTAGATTTCTAACGTTGCTACATAGCCTCTCGGAACTATCTCCAAACGTAGTTCTCGTAGGTCCTCGGCTAACTCCTTTGGAAACTCCTCCATCATCAAGGTATTGACATGGCTGTTACGGCTTAGCGCATCAGCTACTACGTTAGCCTTTCCAGGATGGTAATGCAATCTCATGTCATAATCCTTAATGAGTTCCAGCCATCTCCTTTGCCTAAGATTCAACTCCTTCTGAGTGAATATATACTTCAAACTCTTATGATCCGTATATACTTCACAATGGTTTCCAATGAGAAAATGTCTCCACGTCTTCAATGCATGCACTACGGCTGCTAACTCCAAATCGTGGGTGGCATAGTTCATCTCATGAGGTTTCAGTTGTCGTGAAGCATACGAAACAACTCTTCCGTCCTGCATAAGAACTGCTCCAAGTCCTCGACGTGAAGCGTCGCAGTACACCTCATAATCCTTATGTTGATCTGGCAGAATCAACACAGGGGATGAGACAAACCTTTTCTTCAACTCCTGGAAACTAGTCTCACATTCTTCGGTCCAACTGAACTTGGTGTCCTTCTTCAACAACTCCGTCATTGGCTTTGCAATCTTCGAGAAATTCTCGATAAATCTCCGGTAGTATCCTGCGAGTCCAAGAAAACTCCGGATCTCTCCAACGGTCGTCGGGGCTTCCCAATTGGTCACAGTGTCCACCTTGGCGGGATCTACTGCTATTCCTTCTCCGGATATAACATGTCCGAGGAATCCGACTTCCTTCAACCAAAACTCACATTTGCTAAAATTGGCATATAACTGATGTTCTCTAAGCTTCTCCAATACCAAGCGCAAATGCTCTTCATGCTCCTCTTCATCTTTCGAGAAGATCAAAATATCATCTATGAACACTACGACGAACTTATCCAAATACTCCATAAACACTTTGTTCATCAGGTTCATAAAGTATGCCGGTGCGTTTGTCAGACCAAACGACATAACGGTGTACTCATACAACCCATACCTAGTGGTAAAGGCCGTCTTAGGGATATCTTGCTCTCGGATCTTCAATTGATGGTACCCTGATCGCAGATCGATCTTCGAAAATATCTTAGCTCCTTGCAATCTATCGAACAGATCATTGATCATTGGCAATGGGTACTTGTTCTTGATCGTTACTTCATTCAATCCTCGGTAATCAACAACCATTCTTAACTATCCATCCTTCTTCTCCACTAAAAGTACTGGCGAACCCCAAGGCGAAGAACTTGGGCGTATGAATCCTTTATCCAGTAACTCCTTAATCTACTTCTTAATTCCCTCCAAATCCTTTGCGGGCATCCTATATGGTCTCTTAGAAATTGGCCCGGTGCCTGGCAAAAGTTCAATCAAAAACTCTATATCTCTATCCGGTGGCATGCCAGGTAACTCCTCTGGAAACACATCCGGATAATCCTTCACTACTGGCACTTCCTCCTGAACAACTCCTGACAAGGAATTTAACCTACTCCTCTTTGACTCATGCCGGGATACATACTTGATCCTTCTTCCTTCCGGCCTAGTAAGCAAAATGGTCTTACTAGCACATTCAATATTCCCTTCATACTTAGATAACCAATCCATGCCTAATATCACATCCAGTCCTTGAGATTCCAATACTATTAGGTCCGAAGGGAATATGTAATTACCAATCCTTAAGGGCAACTGATCACACCATGACTTAGCCATATACTCCACTCCTGGTGAGGTTACTAACATGGGCGATCTAAGGGCTTGGGTCGGCAGCTTATACTTATCCACGAATCCCCTTGAAATATATGAATGCGTTGCGCTAGTATCGAAAAGAATGAGTGTAGTAAAGGACTTAACTAAGAACTTACCTATAACTGCATCTGGTTTCTCTTATACTTCTTCCACAGTCACGTGGTTCACTTGTCCTTTGTTGAACGGGTTGGGCTTCTTCCCGGCGATTCCATTGCCGTTCCCATTCTTAACTTCTGGGCATCATTAGCATAATATCCAGTCTTCCCGCACTTGTAACAAGTGACATGGCTAAAATCCCTCTTGGTGGGTGTGGACGGTGTAGGGCGGTTCTGGTTTCCATTGGCTCCATTCCCGTTTCCATTCCCATTTCCATTCTTGGTGCCATTGTGATTGTGCGAGCTACCTCCTCCATGGGTATGCTGAAACTGTCCTACCGCTTTAGGAGTAAAGTGGGGCTTCTACTGAGCTCCAGAGTTATACTTTCCTTGCCCATACTTCCTCTTACGACTCTCAATCTGTTGATGCTGCCTTTCAATCATTAGGGCGCGGTCAACCAACTCCTGATAGTTATTGAAAGTTGCCACCATCAACTGTACACTCATCTCATCATTCAACCCTTCCATGAATCTCTCCTGCTTCTTGGCATCTGGCCACATCATCTGGGGCATAACGAGATAGGGTACTAAACTCATCCACGTACTGGGCCACAGTACGATTCCCTTGGCGCAAGTTGCGAAACTCCTGCTTCTTCATACTCATGGCTCCAGTCGAGACATGGGCGGTATGAAAAGCTTGCTGAAACTAATCCCAAGTCACATTGGCTACGAGGTAAGTGGCTGTGTAGTTCTCCCACCATGCTGCGGCTGGTCCAGACAACTGGTGTGTGGCAAATCGCACCTTCTCAGCATCCGAGCAATTGGCGGTGGTCAAATCCCTTCCAATCTTGCATAGCCAGTCATCAGCCACAATTGGTTCGATGCTGCTAGCAAACACAGGTGGTTGCAACCTTAAGAAACGTGTCAGGTTGTCCACAGGTGGTGGTGGTGGAGGGTTGTTGTTGTTGTTGTTGTTGTTCTGGTTGTTCTAAGTGTTCTGGACAAGAAGTTGCATCAGGGTGTTCTGCTGCTGGATCAACTGAGTGAGCTCAGAGGGAAACTCAAATTCACGTCTTGGAGGCATCTGATGGGTGTAGAGGGAAGAGATTAGAATAGAAAAGAGGTCTAAGGGAAAATCACTACCCATATGCACATGAGACAAACACACAATCATATCACACCAATCAATTCCAAACAAGGTCTTACAAATCTAACGATCGTTACAAAGGTGCTCTAAAACTAATATATGGAGGTAAACTACTAGTCACAGGGTGGTCATCTAAACATATTGATCGGCAGAGGATTCCATAATATCTGCTCCAGCTTCATCTTCATAGTCTTCGTCCTTGCTGTCCTCAGCTTCCGAATCTGTGTCATCTATGATGATATAATCTTCCGGTGGAATCTCCTTGGGTTCTTCTTCCTCGTCTTCTTCTCCCATGAGTATCCCTAACTTCCGGGTCAAATCATCATTCTTCTCCACAAGTATCTTCATCTCCTCCTCATATCCGTCGCGTGTAGACTTGAGTTCTTCCTCTAGCTCCAAATTCCTATTTAGGGCCTTCTTCAAATCTATCATCCCAGCACACATCTGGTGCTCCTGGCGACGAATGTGGTGGTTCAACTCCTGGATGAATGATGCAATGGATATACCCTTCCTAGTGCTGATCATATCCCAATTCTCATCTCGACGTCCACAAATCTGGTAGATAGTGTCCTTTAGCTCCTGTTTGTAGACTTCTCCGATCCTTCCCATAGCAATCTAGGCTCCATGTAGGTGCATTAAAGGAAAATGCTATGAGTGAGGTGACGGGTGCGAACGTCCTTCCTGGAACTTGAGCTTGAATCAACCAACGCTCCTCCTCAGGTAGAGTGGCATTGTAGGTTCCAGTGAAACTTGGTAATCCAATGTGTAAATATCTGGTGACTTCCTTCAGGTGTCGTCCAAAGGGTGTTTCTTCATCCGGTTGCATGAACTTGTGCTTTGCTTCCACCATCCTAAAGAGTAGAAAAGATGAGGAGTCAGAAAGAGAAGACTGAATTGTGTTCTAGGGCTTGTCTTAGTGGTCGTGTCCTATAGTCAACTTGGCTCTGATACCATCTTGTAGCGACCAGACCTCAAACAGTCTGATCTCCGTGCATCAGTGTCATCCCTGGATCAGTAATGCTGACACGCACGGTACTTGAAGGATTTATAACAGAGTAGCAATCACACACTTATTACATCGATAGTTAAACGATGAATTTATTATAAATAATATGGCTGAAGGCCATCTAACACGATAACAGCGGAAGGCTTGGAAGATAAGTGAGTCCATCAACTCCAGCGGCATTACTGAGTATAGAACCACGACCTAAAAGGGCATCTTACTCGTCGTCTGAAAAGTCTGCAACATGAAACGTTGCAGCCCAAAAACGGGTCAGCACATGGAATATGCTGGCAAGGTAATATAAGAGAATGCAATGAAAGTAAAACTATACTATATGCAATATGGCTGGTGGAAAGCTCTATGGTTAAGTTTTTGCGTAAAGCCAGTTTTTCCCTACTTTAAAGGAATGCATTTTAATTAGCTATCATGGTAGTTGAAACATCGTTGAGAAGATAGACATCCTCTCAACCCCAATTAAAGTAATCATTAAACCCAACAAAATTAAATTAAAGTAACATGATGAGATGCACATGAAAATCCAAGTACTAGATACTCAAGACGTCCATAACCGGGGACACGGCTAATCATGATCAGTTTGTACACTCTGTAGAGGTTTGTGCACTTTTCCCACAAGACTCGATTGCCTCCGTTTGGTTTCTCGCACTACATGTTGTTTGAGAAACGGATGACCGAGACATAGTCTTTCAGAAGCGCTAGCACCTTACGATCGGGCGGACTGTACCAACCTACATCCCCTACATCTGCTAGTCCACCACTGTAAGAGTTCGCACAACTTACTCACACTATGCTAGAGCCCATAATAGCATTGTGGTTGCACACGGAAGTTTCTAGTATGAATAATCTCATGATTCCTTTGAGCCTGGGTGGCGGTCCAAAAGAAAAACAGGCAATCCTGGAATACCCAGATGCCTCAATCCACCCAGATGTGTATTAATGTTGCCACCTTAAGTTCAACCATTAATTAACAATCTCACATCTGTCATGGATTTCACTCACCCAATCCACGTCTACGAGCATAGCATGTCCTATCAGCAAACGTAGAAGTAACTCCCAAGGGTTTGAATGTAATGCAGGTAATAGGTACTACCACAATCTACTTCTCCATCCCACAGATTAATCAATCCTACTGATGCATTGTGTGAGGGTTTGACTAATGCAATGAAAACCGGGTAGTTGGAAAGCATGATCAAAGTGTTACTTGCCTTGCTGATGATCCGCAAAACCTAGAGACTCAAAGTAGCAAGCGGCGCACTCCGGGTACTCTATCGCAATCAAACAAACAAGCATACAATAGGTACTTAACTAATGCACGGGTAAAACTCAAATAAGAGATCTAACCAGAAAGTTCAACTTAAGAACTCCGGTTTGCAAAAAGAATCAACTCGAAAGAAGCAACGAAACTCAAACTGCAAAAGAAACGAGCTCCGAATTACTAGTTGGCCTAAAGTCAAATTTTACAGTAGCCAAAATCTTGTTCCAGTTGACTAAACGTAAAGAGGGCTTCGAGACGAAGATCTGGGATTTTGAATCACCTGATTCCGACTCTCGAGCGAAAAGAAAAACGAAAAACAAGATCAGGGCAGGAATCGCGATCGGAAAAATCGCGGATAAAAACCCCGAAAAGAAAAACGACGAATAGGCTAACAAACGAACGTTCGCTGTCTGCGGTTAACTAACAAAAACCGTTCGTTAAAACGAACGTACGGACGAACGTCTGCTATTTAACTAAACCGGCGGAAAATAAAAAAACCGAACCGATCTATTAAAAAAACAGATCTAGGTTTTCCTAAACGAACCGATCTAAAACCGAAAAAAAATAAAAAACTACCTCACTCCGGCGAACTCCGAAGAGGGGCGGCGGCGGCGGCGGCTGCGCGGCGGTGCGGCAGGGCGGCGGCGGGGCGGCAGCGGCAGGAGGCGGGGGGCGGCGGCGGGTGGCGGCGCGGCGGCAGCGGCGCGGCGGTGGCTTAGGCGTCGGGCGGCTAGGGTTTGGGCAGGCTGGCTGGGCGTCTCGGGCCGGCCTTGGGCGGCTTATAAAGCCCAGGAG
This sequence comes from Secale cereale, assembly GCA_902687465.1. NCBI lineage: Eukaryota > Viridiplantae > Streptophyta > Magnoliopsida > Poales > Poaceae > Secale > Secale cereale. The sequence goes on from LR738715.1 coordinate 823,965,358, forward strand.
TCCTGGGCGAATAAGACTCCTAGTCGGTTTCCGTTTTTTTTAAATAGATTCCCGGCACAGAAAAACTAACGAAAGAAATATCAAACGAACTCCAAAATTCCCGAAATAAATTTTCACCATCCTCTAATAATATTTAGGACAAAGTGAACATTTTTCCCGGACCTAAATGCAATTTTGAAAAACGCGTATTTTTCCTATGCAAATAAATCCGAAAATAAATCCGAAAAAATACCAAAAGTGATTTTAATATTTTTTCCTCCAATATTTCTGTTATTTTGGAGAAGTCATATTATCTCCGCTCATATTTTGTATTTAGAAATATTTTAGGAGAGAAAAATAATAAGAATCACACTGTCCTCGTACCGGTATTCGAGCGAACTCAAATACGAAAACGGTAAAATTCCCAACTCTCTCCGTAGGTCCTTGAGTTGCTTAGAATTTCGAGGAACTCCACGAACAAAATGCAAAAACATGCAAATGCAATTATGATCTATGTATAAAATTCCAAATTGAAAATTTGGGATGTTACAAGAACAGAGTAACGCCTTAAGCAAGATGACATGATGTAGAGGGATAAACTCAAGCAATATGATATAAACCCCATCTTTTTATCCTCGATGGCAACAATACAATACATGCCTTGCTGCCCCTGCTGTCACTAGGAAAGGACACAGCAAGATTGAACCCGAAGCCAAGCAATTCTCCCATTGCAAGAACTATAGATCGAGTAGGCCAAAGCAAACCGATAATTCGAAGCGACTTGCAAGGATATTATAATCATACATAAAAGATTTCAGGAAAGAATCCAATATTGTTCATAGATAATCTTGACCATTGACCCACAATTCATCGGATCTCGACAAACACACCGCAAAAAGATTACATCGAATAGATCTCCTCGAAGATCGAGGAGAACTTTGTATTGAGATCCAAAGAGAGAGAAGAAGCCATCTAGCTAATAACTATGGACCCGAAGGTCTGTGGTAAACTACTCACAACTCATCGGAGAGGCTATGGTGTTGATGTAGAAGCCCTCCGTCATCGATGCACCCTCCGGCGGAGCTCCGGAACAGGCCCCATTATGGGATCAAATTGGTACAGAAGGTTGCGGCGGTGGAATTAGGGTTTCATGGATGTCGTCGATGTTTTCAGGGTATGGGAGTATATATAGGCTGAAGAGGCACGTCAGGGGAGCCAGAGGGGGCCCACGAGGGTGGGGTCGCACCTACCCCCCTTGGGCGCGCCCCTGCCCTCGTGGCCGCCTCTCTCGCTTCCTAGCGTGTACTCCAAGTCTTCTGTGTTGATATCGTTCCAAAAATAACTCTCCCGAAGGTTTCATTCCGTTTGGACTCCGTTTGATATTCGTTTTCTGTGAAACACTGAAATAGGCAAAAACAACAATTTGCACTGGGCCTTGGGTTAGTAGGTTAGTCCCAAAAATAATATAAAATTGTATAATAAAGCCCATTAAACATCCAAAACAGAATATATAATAGCATGGAACAATAAAAAAATATAGATATGTTGGAGACGTATCAAGCATCCCCAAGCTTAATTCCTGCTCTTCCTCGAGTAGGTAAATGATAAAAACAGAATTTTTGATGTGGAATGATAACCAACAAAATTCTCAATGTAATTTTCTTTATTGTGGCATGAATGTTCAGATCCGAAAGATTCAAGACAAATGTAATACTTCAAGCATACTATCAAAACAATCATGTCTTCTCAAAATAACATTGCCAAAGAAAGTTCATCCCTACAAAATCATATAGTTAGGCTATGCTCCATCTTCGTCACACAAAATACTCAAATCATGCACAACCCTGGTTTCATCCAAGAAATTGTTTCATACTTAAATTTTTTCAAACTTTTTCAACTTTCACGCAATACATGAGCGTGAGCCATGGATATAGCACTATAGGTGGAATAGAGTGGAGGTTGTGGAGAAGACAAAAGAGGAAGATGGTCTCGCATCAACTAGGCGTATCAATGGGCTATGGAGATGCCCATCAATAGATATCAATGTGAGTGAGTAGGGATTGCCATGCAACAGATGCACTAGAGCTATAAATGTATGAAAGCTCAACAAAAGAAACTAAGTGGGTGTGCATCCAACTTGCTTGCTTACGAAGATCTAGGGCATTTGAAGAAGCCCATCGTTGGAATATACAAGCCAAGTTATATAATGAAAATTTTCCACTAGTATATGAAAGTGACTAAACAAGAGACTCACTATCAAGAAGATCATGGTGCTACTTTGAAGCACAAGTGTGGAAAAATATAGTAGCATTGTCCCTTTTTTTTCTTTTCCTTTTTTTTCTTTCCCCTTTTTTTTCTTTTTTTGGGCCTTCCCCCTTTTTTTTCTTTGGCCTTTCTTATTTTTTTTCTTTGGGACAATGCTCTAATAATGATGATCATCACACTTCTATTGATTTACAACTCGATATTACAACTCGATACTAGAACAAAGTATGACTCTATATGAATGCCTCCGGTAGTGTATCGGGATGTGCAATGAATCAAGAGTGACATGTATGAAAAATTATGCATGGCGGCCTAGCCACAAATACGATTTCAACTACATGATCATGCACGGCAATATGACGATGATGAAGCGTGTCATAATAAACGGAACGATGGAAAGTTGCATGGCAATATATCTCGGAATGGCTATGGAAATGCCATAATAGGTAGGTATGTTGGCTGTTTTGAGGAAGGTATATGGTGGGTGTATGGTACCGGCGAAAGTTGCGCGGTACAAGAGAGGCTAGCAATGGTGGAAGGGTGAGAGTGCGTATAATCCATGGACTCAACATTAGTCATAAAGAACTCACATACTTGTTGCAAAAATCTACAAGTCATCAAAACAAAGTAATACACGCATGCTCCTAGGGGAAGGGTTGGTAGGAGTTAACTACCGCGCGATCCCGACCTCCTCACAAAGGATGACACTCAATGAAATACCTCATGTTTTAAATTTGTCACACAACGGTTACCATACGTGCATGCTACGGGACTTGGAAACCTCAACACAAGTATTTCTCAAATTCACAACTACTCTACTAGCATGACTCTAATATCACCATCCTCATATCTCAAAACAATCATCAAGTATCAAACTTCTCATAATATTCAATGCTCTTTTATGAAAGTTTTTACTATACCCGTCTTGGATGCCTATCATATTAGGACTAGTTTTATAACCGAAGCACATTACTATGCTGTTCTAAAAGACTCTCAAAATAATATAAGTGAAGCATGAGAGATCAATAATTTCTACAAAATAAAACCACCACCGTGCTCTAAAAGATATAAGTGAAGCACTAGAGCAAACCTATCTAGCTCAAAAGATATAAGTGAAGCACAAAGAGTATTCTAATATATTCCGATTCATGTGTATCTCTCTCAAATGGTGTGTCCAGAAAGGATGATTGTGGTAAACTAAAAAGCAAAGACTGAAATCATACATTACGCTCCAAGCAAAACACATATCATGTGGTGAATAAAAATATAGTCTCAAGTAAAGTTACCGATAGACGAAGACGGAAGAGGGCATGCCTTCCTGGGGCATCCCCAAGCTTAGGCTTTTGGTTGTCCTTGAATTTTACCTTGGGGTGCCTTGGGCATCCCCAAGCTTAGACTCTTTCCACTCTTTGTTCCATAGTCCATCAAATCATTACTCAAAACTTGAAAACTTCACAACACAAAACTTAGCCAAAAATCTCGTGAGCTCCGTTAGTATAAGTAAACAAACCACCACTCAAAGGTACTGTAATGAACTCATTCTTTGTTTATATTGGTGTTAAACCTACCGTATTACAACTTCTCTATGATTCATACCCCCTGATACTACTCATAGATTCATCAAAATAAGCAAACAACACATGAGAACAAAATCTGTCAAAAAAAGAACAGTCTGTAGCAATCTGTAACTTTCGAATACTAATGTAACCCTACCAAATTTGAAATAAATTGATGGACGTGAGGAATTTTCTATTAATCATCTGCAAAAGAATCAGCTAAAAAGCACTTTCCAGTAAAAAAATGGTAGCTAATCTCATGAGCGCTAAAGTTTATGTTTTCTACAGCATGATCGCATAAACTTAACCCAAGTCTTCCCAAAGGTTCTACTTGGCCAAAACACTAATTAAAACACAAAACCACATCTAAACAGAAGCTAGATGCAATATTTATTCCTAAGCAGAAGCAAAAGCAAAGAAAATAAAATTGGGTCGCCTCCCAACAAGCGCTATTGTTTAACGCCCCTAGCTAGGCACGATACAAGAATAGATCTACGTATTGCCATAATGATAAGGTAGATCGCGAAAACTCATCTCATACTCCCTACGTTCAGCAGCAAGTTTTCTTTGTGGCAAGCAAAAGTAATCAAAAGGGCTAAATTTAATAGGACAGAATCCCCGATATCAAGCTCAGGAGGTATAGGTTCCTCCTTTGGCCCTTCATATTGCACAACCAATTCATCATTATAAGCATTCTTTTGGCAAAAGGTCATGAGACTTTACTTGAGAGAAAAACCTAACCCATTGTTTTGAATAGCAAAATCATCATTCAATTCAGAGATTCTATCAACCAAGATATCGGTAGGAACCTTTTTCCTAAGCTTTTCATTAAAAGCAACATGATCTAAAGATTGCAAACACATTATGTCCTCTTGATTAAATAAGATAGCTTCTATGGGAGGATGACCAGCGTCCACCCTATAATGTGTAATGATTTCTTTGGCATCTTTCAATATGAATCTGAACTCGTGAGCCCAAAAGATAGTAGCTGCGCGCTTAACAGAAGAATTCTCAATATTGGAAAATTCCGGAAAAATTCTCTGAATGCAAGGATGCATATGGATAAATTGCCTTTCAATTTCAACTACAAGCATAGACATAGCATCCACAAGACTACTAGTTCTATGAAGAATAGATCCACCCATAGTGGGTAAAGCACCGGCACAAGTAAAGAAGTCTTGATGAACTCCGTTTCCAATAATATTACCACTTCCAACCCAGAACTTCTTAGTATGTAAAGTGGTAGTTTCATCCGGAGGATCGACAAAAGCAAAGTTGCCCTCAACATTACTACCCTTTTCAATGATATCCTCCCCCATCTCAAACATGATGGCAACAAACCGCAATAAAGACGAACACACACGAGGACGAACGGTAAAAAGGGCGAATAAAAACGGCAAAGGTGAAGTGGGGGAGAGGAAAATGAGAGGCAAATAATGTAATGCGAGGGATAAGAGTTTGTGATATGTACTTGGTATATGACTTTTGCGTAGATCTCTGATACGTCTCTGTCGTATCTATAATTGTTGATTGTTCCATGCCAATATTCTACATCTTTCATACACTTTTGGTAACTTTTTATACTATTTTTGGGACTATCATATTGATCCAGTGCCACTTCCTGTTTGTTGCATGTTTTTTGTTTCGCAGAATATCCATATCAAACAGAGTCCAAACGGGATAAAAATGGACGGAGATTTTTTTGGAATATATGTGAATTTTGGGAAGCGTAACCAACGTGAGACGATGCCCGAGTGGCCCATGAGGGTGAGGGGCGTGCCCTAGGCCCTCGTGGCCACTGCGTAAGGCAGTTGATGCCCTTCTTTCGCCGCAAGAAATCTAATATTCGGATAAAAATTGTGTCCAAAATTCAGTCCAATCGGAGTTACGGCTCTCCGAAAATTTAAGAAACGGTGGAAGGCCAGAATCCGGGAACGCAAAAACAGAGAGAGACAGTGAGACAGATCCAATCTCGGAGGGGCTCTCGTCCCTCCCACGCCATGGAGACCATGGACCTGAGGGGAAACCCTTCTCCCATCTAGGGAGAAGGTGAAGGAAGAAGAAGAAGGAGGGGGGCTCTCTCCCCCTCGCTTCCGGTGGCACCGGAGTGCCGCCAGGGCCATTATCGTCACCGCAATCTACACCAACAACTTCACCGCCGTCATCACCAAATCTTCCCCCCTCTATGCAGCGGTGTAACCCCTCTTCTTCCCGTTGTAATCTCTACTTAAACATGGTGCTCAACACTATATATTATTTCCCAATGATGTATGGCTATCCTATGATGTTTGAGTAGATCTGTTTTGTCCTATGGGTTAATTGATGATCGTGATTGGTTTGAGTTGCATGTTTTATTATTGGTGCTGTCTTATGGTGCTCTCCATGTCGCGCAGGTGTGAGGTATCCCCGCTGTAGGGTTTGCAATATGTTCATGATTTGCTTATGGTGGGTGGCGTGAGTGACAAAAGCACAGACCCGAGTAAGTAGGTTGTTTGCGTATGGGAAAAGAGGACTTGATAATTTAATGCTATGGTTGGGTTTTACCTTAATGATCTGTAGTAGTTGCGCATGCTTGCTAGAGTTCCAATCATAAGTGCATATGATCCAAGAAGAGAAAGTATGTTCGCTTATGCCTCCCCCTCAAATAAAATTGCAATAGTGATTACCGGTCTAGTTATCGATTGCCTAGGGACAAATAACTTTCTCGTGGCAAAAAGCTCTCTACTAAAACTAATTTAGTTGTGTCTTTATCTTAACAGCCCCTAGTTTTGTTAACGGGCTCTTTATATTCTTGCAAACCTATCCCGCAACACCTACCAAGTACTTCTAGTTTCATACTTGTTCTAGGGAAAGTAAACGTCAAGCGTGCGTAGAGTTGTATCAGTGGTCGATATAACTTGAGGGAATATTTGTTCTACCTTTAGCTCCTCATTGGGTTCGATGCTCTTACTTATCGAAATAGGCTAAAACTGATCCCCTACACGTGTGGGGTATCAAGACCTTTTCCTGGCGCCATTGCCAGGGAGCAATAACGTGGGGTGAATATTCTCGTGTGTGCTTGTTTGCTTTATAACTATGTAGATTTTATTTGCTGTTGTAAGTTGTTTTCTATCTTTAGTTATGGATAGGAAATGCAAAATACCAAAAAAAAAATAGTGGTACCTACTGAACCAATGGTTGAAGAACCACTCAAAATCTATCGCACTCATGAAGCTTCTTACTTGGATCATCTTCGATCCCTATGTGCTCGTGCTGAAACCCCAACTAGCTTAGTTGAGGGCAAATCTTTAGATGAGCATGCTTGTTATGTGCGACACTGCTTATCTCAAAAAGGGAAACTTTTACTGGATCAAATTCATCGTTTGCAGTGCTATGCTTGGAATATATGTGAAATACATGATTGTACTTGTTATTCTAAAGACCCTAAGAAACACCTTCCTTACCAATGTAAGTTTAGTGATGATGGAATTGTATCTTCGTATACTAAGGGTGTTTATGATTATTATGATGTTCAAAAAATTGAAGAATTTGTTGCTTTTAGGGGTACTTGTGAAATTGCTTCCTTTATTGAAGAATGTGATACTACTCTCTACAAATCTGAAAATTTGGCCATACTTAAATATTGCTATGATAATTATGCTTCTAATCCTTATATTATACCATATATTGAGGACTCCTCCGCTGTCCAAGAAGAGACTAATATTTTGCAGGAATCTATGGAAGAAGAAATTAGTGACATTGTGAGCTCATTGGATGAAAAAGATGAGGAGGAGAGCGGAGAACAAAAGGAGGAAGAGCGGATTGATCACCTGTGCCCACCTTCTAATGAGAGTAACTCTTTATCTCATACATTGTTTAATTTCCCTTCGTGCTTACCGAAGGATGAATGCTATGATGATTGTTATGATCCCGCTGATTCTTTTGAAATATCCCTTTTTGATGATGCTTGCTATGCTTGTGGCCAAGATGCCAATATGAATGATGCCTATGGAGATGAACTTGCTATAGTTCCGTATGTTAAACATGGGATAGTTGCTATTGCACCCACACATGATAGTCCTATTATCTTTTTGAATTCTCCAAACTACACTATATCAGAGAAGTTTTCACTTATTAAAGATTATATTGATGGGTTGCCTTTTTTGTTACACATGATGATTTTGATGAGTATAATATGCATGTGCTTTCTGCTCCTACTTGCAATTATTAAGAGAGAGTAACTATATCCCCGCCTCTCTATGTTTCCAACACAGTAAAATTGCAAGAAACTGCTTATACTATGCATTGGCCTTTACTTGATGTGCATGAATTGTTCTTGTATGACATGCCTATGCTTAGGAAGAGAGTTAGACTTTGTTGTTTCATGACACATATCACTTTGTGCTCACTACTAAATGCCAAATCATTGCTAATTAAAATTGGCTTTGATATACCTTGGGATCCGGGTGGATCCATTACTTGAGCACTATATGCCTAGCTTAATGGCTTTAAAGAAAGCGCTGCCAGGGAGACAACCCGGAGGTTTTAGAGAGTCATTTATTTCTGTTGTGTGCTTTTATAAAGTTTAAAAACAAAAAAATAAAGAGGGGAACCTAAAACTTTTTCAAAAAGAAAAGTGAAAGTAAGAAGGACGAGCACCGTTGAAATGGGGAGCTCCTTGAACTTTGTTCATGCCCATGGAAACTTTGCAAATATTGAATTACAGAAACTTTTCAACAAAAATAATTATCCCCTTTACAACTCCATTCTATTATAAAAATAATGTGCCAAGAGTTTCCTTTAGGATGATTAAACTGCTTATTGGTTTGTGCGGTGCAAAAATAGAAACTTTGGCTGTAGTGCGCGATTTTAAATTTTTTAATGGAACGTTGAAAGGATCTGAAACTTTTTGAGAAGTCTTCATACACAAATTGTTGATTTTTCCTAATTTTTTCATAATTTTTAGAGTTACAGAAGTATGGTTAATGTTCAGATTACTACAGACTGTCATGTTTTCACAGATTGCTGTTATAGCTTCATTATTTGCATATGTTTGAATTCTTGTTGAAGCCTCCTTGACTTGGGGCCATAGAATTGTGATAGCATACTGTGCGTAATGTTTGTTCATAGTTATACAATAATGTTAGAGCAGTAAATGATGGGATTTTATTGATCATATGCACTAACCCCGCCACTCAAAGTTCGGTTAAGTTTTGTGTGGATGAAGTGTTCGAAGATCGAGGAGGTCTCGGTATGAGGAGAAGGATGAGAGGAAAGAGCTCAAGCTTGGGGATGCCCGAGGCACCCCAAGTAAATATTCAAGGAGACTCAAGCGTCTAATCTTGGGGATGTCCCGGAAGGCATCCCTTCTTTCTGCAACAAGTATCAATATGTTTTCGGATTCGTTTCGTTCACATGTTATGCGTAAACTCTTGGAGCGTCGTGTGCTTTCTATTTTTCCTTTTAATAAATGCACCATGTTGTTGATTTATAGAATTCTCTTTGCACTTCGCTTATATCTTTTGAGTATGGCTTTATAGAATGCTTCATGTGCTTCACTTATATCATTTGAAGTTTGGATTGTCTGTTTCTCTTCACATAGAAAACCGCCATTTGTAGAATGCTCTTTTGCTTCACTTATATTTTTTTAGAGCATGGGCATATCTTTTGTAGAAAGAATGTAAACTCTCTTGCTTCACTCATATCTATTTAGAGAGTTGACATGAATTGCTCATTCACATGGTTAGTCATAAAATCCTACATAAACTTATAGATCGCTGAATATGATATGTCTGATTCCTTGCAATAGTTTTGCGATATAAAGATGGTGATATTAGAGTCATGCTAGTGGGTAGTTGTGGATTGTAGAAATACTTTTGTTGAGGTTTGTGATTCCCGAAGCATGCACGTAAGGTGAACCGTTATGTGACGAAGTCGGAGCATGATTTATTTTTTGATTGTCATCCTTTGTGTGGAGGTCGGGATCGCACAATGGTTAACTCCTACCAACACTTCCCATAGGAGCTTGCGTATAGTACTTTGTTTTGATGGTAATAATTTTTTGCAATTAGTATGTGAGTTCTTTATGACTAATCTTTCTTCAACAAGTATCGGTATGTTTTCGGATTCGTTTCGTTCACATGTCATGCGTAAACTCTTGGAGCGTCATATGCTTTTTATTTTTCCTTTTAATAAATGCACCATGCTGGTATGAGATAGTCCTTGGTTGATTTATAGAATGCTCTTTGCACTTCGCTTATATCTTTTGAGTATGGCCTTATAGAATGCTTCATGTGCTTCACTTATATCATTTGAAGTTTGGATTGCCTGTTTCTCTTCACATAGAAAACCGCCATTTGTAGAATGCTCTTTTGCTTCACTTATATTTTTTTAGAGCGTGGGAATATCTTTTGTAGAAAGAATTTAAACTCTCTTGCTTCACTTATATCTATTTAGAGAGTTGACAGGTTTTGGTCATTCACATGGTTAGTCATAAAATCCTACATAAACTTATAGATCGCTGAATATGATATGTTTGATTCCTTGCAAAAGTTTTGCGATATAAAGATGGTGATATTAGAGTCATACTTGTGGGTAGTTGTGGATTGTAGAAATACTTGTGTTGAGGTTTGTGATTCCCGAAGCATGCACGTAAGGTGAACCGTTATGTGGCGATGTCGGAGCATGATTTATTTTTTGATTGTCATCCTTTGTGTGGAGGTCGGGATTGCACAATGGTTAACTCCTACCAACACTTCCCATAGGAGCTTGCGTATAGTACTTTGTTTCGATGGCTAATAATTTTTTGCAATAAGTATGTGAGTTCTTTATGACTAATCTTTCTTCAACAAGTATCGGTATGTTTTCGGATTCGTTTCGTTCACATGTTATGCGTAAACTCTTGGAGCATCGTGTGCTTTTTATTTTTCCTTTTAATAAATGCACCATGTTGGTATGAGATAGTCCTTGGTTGATTTATAGAATGCTCTTTGCACTTCGCTTATATCTTTTGAGTATGGCTTTATAGAATGCTTCATGTGCTTCACTTAGATCATTTGAAGTTTGGATTGCCTATTTCTCTTCACATAGAAAACCGCCATTTGTAGAATGCTCTTTTGCTTCACTTATATTTTTTAGAGCGTGGGCATATCTTTTGTAGAAAGAATTTAAACTCTCTTGCTTCACTTGTATCTATTTAGAGAGTTGACAGGAATTGGTCATTCACATGGTTAGTCATAAAATCCTACATAAACTTATAGATCGCTGAATATGATATATTTGATTCCTTGCAATAGTTTTGCGATATAAAGATGGTGATATTAGGGTCATGTTAGTGGGTAGTTGTGGATTGTAGAAATATTTGTGTTGAGGTTTGTGATTCCCGAAGCATGCACGTAAGGTGAACCGTTATGTGACGAAGTCGGAGCATGATTTATTTTTTGATTGTCATCCTTTGTGTGGAGGTCGGGATCGCTCGATGGTTAACTCCTACCAACCCTTTCCCTAGGAGCATGCGTATAGTACTTTGTTTCGATGGCTAATAAATTTTTGCAATAAGTATGTGAGTTCTTTATGACTAATGTTGATTCCATGGATTATACGCACTCTCACCCTTCCACCTTTGCTAGCCTCTCTTGTACCACACAACTTTCACCGGTACCATACACCCACCATATACCTTCCTCAAAATATCCACCATACCTGCCTATCATGGCATTTCCATAGCCATTCCGAGATATATTGCCATGTAACTCCACCGTTCCGTTTATTATGACACGCACCATCATTGTCATATTGCCTTGCATGATTGTAAGATAGCTAGCATGATGTTTCCATGGCTTGTCCGTTTTTTGATGTCATTGCTACGCTAGATCATTGCATATCCGGGTACACCGCCGGAGGCATTCACATAGAGTCATATTTTGTTCTAGCTTCGAGTTGTAATCTTTGAGTTGTAAGTAAATAACAGCGTGATGATCTTCATTATTAGAGCATTGTCCCATGTGAGGAAACAAAAAAACAAAAAAGAGAGAAAGGCCAAAAAAAGGGATGGCCCAAAGAAAGATGGGGGCTAAAAAAAGCCCCTCCAAAAAAATAACAGAAAAAGAGAGAAGGGACAATGTTGCTATCCTTTTACCACACTTGTGCTTCATCATAGCACCATGTTCTTCATGATAGAGAGTCTCCTATGTTGTCACTTTCATATACTAGTGGGAATTTTCATTATAGAACTTGGCTTGTATAGTCCAACGACGAGCTTCCTCAAATTCCCTAGATCTTCATGAGCAAGCAAGTTGATGCACACCCACTAGTTTTCTTTTTGAGGTTTCATACACTTATAGCTCTAGTGCATACGTTACATGGCAATCCCTACTCGCTCACATTGATATCGATTGATGGACATCTCCATAGTCCATTTATTTGCCTAGTTGATGTGAGACTTTCTCCCTCCTTTTGTCTATCACCACCTTCTATTCCACCCACAGTGCTATATCTATGGCCCACGCTCATGTATTGCCTGAAAGTTGAAAAAGTTTGAGAATACTAAAGTATTAAACAATTGCTTGGCTAAAACCGGGGTTGTGCATGATTTAAATACTTTGTGTGGTGAAGTTGGAGCATAGCCAGACCATATGATTTTGTAGGGATAACTTTCTCTGGCCATGTTATTTTGAAAAGGCATGATTGCTTTATTAGTATGCTTGAAGTATTATTGTCTTAATGTCAAATGATAGACTATTGCTTTGAATCACTCGTGTCTTAATATTCATGCCATGATTAGATTACATGATCAAGATTATGCTAGGTAGCATTCCACATCAAAAATTATATTTTTATCATTTACATACTCGAGGACGAGCAGGAATTAAGCTTGGGGATGCTGATACATCTTCGTCATATCTATAATTTTTTATTGTTACATGCCAATATTCTACAACTTTCATATACTTTTGGCAACTTTTTATACTAGTTTTGCGACTAACATATTGATCCAGTGCCCGGTATCAGTTCCTGTTTGTTGCATGTTTTTTGTTTCGTAGAATATCCATATCAAAGGGAGTCCAAATGGGATAAAAACGGACGGAGATTTTTTTTGGAATATATGTAAATTTTGGGAAGCGGAACCACCCACGAGGGTGAGGGGCACGCCCAGGGGGGCAGGCACGCCCTGGGCCCTCGTGGCCACTTCATAAGGCGGTTGATGCCCTTCTTACGCCGCAAGAAAGCTAATATACGGTTAAAATCATGTCCAAAATTCAGCCCAATCGGAGTTACGGATCTCCGGGAACATATGAAATGGTGGAAGGCCAGAATCTGGGAACGCAGAAACAGAGAGAGACAGAGAGACAGATCCAATCTCGGAGCGCCTCTCGCCCCTCCCACGCCATGGAGACCATGGACCAGAGGGGAAACCCTTCTCCCATCTAGGGAGAAGGTCAAGGAAGAAGAAGAAGGAGGGGGGCTCTCTCCCCCTCGCTTCCGGTGGCACCGGAGTGCCGCCGAGGCCATCATCGTCACCGCAATCTACACCAACAACTTCACCGCCGTCATCACCAACTCTTCCCCCCTCTATGCAGCGGTGTAACCCCTCTTCTACCCGCTGTAATCTCTACTTAAACATGGTGCTCAACGCTATATATTATTTCCCAATAATGTATGGCTATCCTATGATGTTTGAGTAGATCTGTTTTGTCCTATGGGTTAATTGATGATCGTGATTGGTTTGAATTGCATGTTTTATTATTGGTGATGTCCTATGGTGCTCTCCGTGTCGTGCAAGCGTGAGGGATCCCCGCTGTAGGGTTTGCAATATCTTCATGATTTTCTTATGGTGGGTGGCGTTAGTGACAGAAGCACGTACCCGAGTAAGTAGGTTGTTTGTGTATGGGAATAAAGAGGACTTGATCCTTTAATGCTATGGTTGGGTTTTACCTTAATGCTCTTTAGTAGTTGCGGATGCTTGCTAGAGTTCCAATCATATGTGCATATGATCCAAGAAGAGAAAGTATGTTAGCTTATGCCTCTCCCTCAAATAAAATTGCAATAGTGATTACCGGTCTAGTTATCGATTGGCTAGGGACAAATAACTTTCTTGTGACAAAAAGCTCTCTACTAAAACTAATTTAGTTGTGTCTTTATCTTAGTAGCCCCTAGTTTTATTAAGTGATCTTTATATTCTTGTAAACCTATCCCGCAACACCTACCAAGTACTTCTAGTTTCATATTTGTTTTAGGTAAAGTAAACGTCAAGCGTGCGTAGAGTTGTATCGGTGGTCGATATAACTTGAGGGAATATTTGTTCTACCTTTAGCTCCTCGTTGGGTTCGACACTCTTACTTATCGAAAGAGGCTACAACTGATCCCCTACACTTGTGGGTTATCAATATCCCCGACAATGGCGCCAGATATTGTTCTTGCTACTTCTCGAACTTGCATTGTATTCTCTCGAAGAGGAAAGGATGATGCATCACAGTAGCGTAAGTATTTCCCTCAGTTTTTGAGAACCAAGATATCAATCCAATAGGAGACCACGCGCGAGTCCCTCGCACCTGCACAAACAAATAAGAACCTTGCAGCCAACGTGATAAGGGGTTGTCAATCCCTTTACGGTCACTTACGAGAGTGAGATCTGATAGATAGGATAGTATAATATTTTTGGTATTTTTGATATAGGGAAAAAGTAAATAATGCAAAATAAAGTAAATAGTTGATGGAAGATTAATATGATAAGAATATACCCGGGGGCCATAGGTTTCACTAGTGGCTTCTCTCATGATAGCAGATTTCTACGGTGGGTGAACAAATTATTGTCGAGCAATTGATAGAAGAGCGCATAGTTATGAGAATATCTAGGCATGATCATTGTATATAGGCATCATGTCCGTGACAAGTAGACCGAAACCATTCTGCATCTACTACTATTACTCCACACATCGACCGCTATCCTGCATGCATCTAGAGTATTAAGTTCATAAGAACAGAGTAACGCCTTAAGCAAGATGACATGATGTAGAGGGATAAACTCAAGCAATATGATATAAACCCCATCTTTTTATCCTCGATGGCAACAATACAATACGTGCCTTGCTGCCCCTGCTGTCACTGGGAAAGGACACCGCAAGATTGAGCCCAATTCCAAGCACTTCTCCCATTGCAAGAACTATAGATCTAGTAGGCCAAAGCAAACCGATAATTCGAAGAGACTTGCAAGGATATTATAATCATACATAAAATATTTCAGAAAAGAATCCAATATTTTTCATAGATAATCTTGATCATGAACCCACAATTCATACGATCTCGACAAACACACTGCAAAAAGATTACATTGAATATATCTCCTCGAAGATCGAGGAGAACTTTGTATTGAAATCCAAAGAGAGAGAAGAAGCCATCTAGCTAATAACTATGGACCCGAAGGTCTGTGGTAAACTACTCACAACTCATCGGAGAGGCTATGGTGTTGATGTAGAAGCCCTCCATGATCGATGCCCCCTCCGGCGGAGCTCCAGAACAGGCCCCAAGATGGGATCTCACGGTTATAGAAGGTTGCGGCGGTGGAATTAGGGTTTCGTGGATGTCCTCGATGTTTCAGGGTATGGGAGTATATATAGGCTGAAGAGGCACGTCAGGGGAGCCAGAGGAGGCTCATGAGGGTAGGGGCGCGCCCCTGCCCTCGTGGCCGCCTCTCTCGCTTCCTAGCGTGTATTCCAAGTCTTCTGTGTTGATATCATTCCAAAAATAACTCTCCTGAAGGTTTCATTCCGTTTGGACTCCGTTTGATATTCCTTTTCTGGGAAACACTGAAATAGGTAAAAAAAATAGCAATTTGCACTGGGCCTTGGGTTAGTAGGTTAGTCCCAAAAATAATATAAAAGTGTATAATAAAGCCCATTAAACATCCAAAACAGAATATATAATAGCATGGAACAATCAAAAATTATAGATGCGTTGGAGACGTATCAACCTTTCCTCAAAACAGCCACCATACCATGGTATTTCCATAGCCATTCTGAGATATATTGCCATGCAACTTCCACCGTTCCGCTTATATTATGACACACATCATTGTTGTCATATTTCTTTGCATGATCACATATCCTACATTTCATTTGTAGCTAGGCCACCGTTCTTCATATTCATACATGCTACTGTTTGATCTTTGCACATCTTGGTACACCTCTAGAGGCATTCATATAGATTCATAATTTGGTTCTAGTATTGAGTTGTAATTTGAGTTGTATAAATAAAAGTGTGATGATCATCATTATTAGAACATTGTCCCATATGAGGTTTATAAAATAAAACAGGCCAAAGAGCCCAAAAAAGAGGCCAAAGAGCTCAAATAAAAAATGAGAGAAAAAGAGAGAAGGGGCAATGTTACTATCCTTTTCCACACTTGTGCTTCAAAGTAGCACCATGTTCTTCATGTTAGAGAGAGTCTCCTATTTTGACACTTTCATATACTAGTGGGAAGTTTTCATTATAGAACATGGCTTGTATATTCCAATGATGGGCTTCCTCAAATTGCCCTAGGTCTTCATGAGCAAGCAAGTTGGATGCACACCCACTTAGTTTTATTTTGAGCTTTCATACACTTATAGCTCTAGTGCATCCGTTACATGGCAATCCTTACTCACTCACATTGATATCAATTGATGGACATCTACATAGTCCATTAATTAGCCTAGTTGATGTGAGACTTTCTCCCTTCTTTTTGTCTACTACCACCTTCTATTTCACCTATAGTGCTATGGCCATGCTCACGCTAATGTATTGCGTGAAAAGTTGAAAAAGTTGAAGCGTGTTAAAAAGTATGAACCAATTGTGTGGCTAGTACTGGGGTAGAACATGATTTATACTTTGTTTTAAGAAGAAGGAGCATAACAAGACTATATGATTCTGTACAGATAACTTTCTTTAGCCATGTTATTTTGAAGTTTCATGATTTTGCTTTATTAGTATGATTGAACTATTATTGTTTTTATGTCAATATTAGATTTTTGTTTTGAATCTTATGGATCTAAATATTCATACCACATAAAGAAAGATTACATGATAGTGTCAAGAAAATGCATTGTTTGAACCATTACATGTGAATTGATTGCCACTTTATCAAGATGAGTTTTATGAGAAAGAGTTGTTGTTATGATGCTAGGAAAAGAGATTGAAATTATCATTGATCAAACTTATGCACTATGCTAGCATTCACACTTCATAAATTATTTCTTTAATCATTTACCTACTCGAGGACGAGCGGGAATTAAGCTTCGGGATGTTGATACGTGTCCAACGTATATATAATTTATGAAGTATTCATGCCATGTTTATTAAAAAATTAAATGATTTTGGTACGATTTGATTACAACTAACCCGGACTGACGCTGTTTTCAACAGAACTACCATGGTGTCGTTTTTTGTGCAGAAATAAAAGTTCTCGGAATGGGCCGAAAATTTACGTTGATTTTTCTGGACCAAAAGAGACCCCCGAAGCACCGGAGCTGGACCAGGAGGTGACCGAGGAAGCCACAAGCCAGGGAGGCGCACCCTACCCCCAGGGCGCTAGATCCCGGTTTGTGGGCCACTCGAGCATCCCCTTGACGTGAGATCGACGCCAAAAAATCCTATAAATACCCAAACCACTAGAAAGAACTCTAGATCGGATGTTCCGCCGTCGCAAGCTTATGTAGCCATGAAAAACCAATCGGGACCCAATTTTGGCACCCTACCGGAGGGGGAAATCATCACGGGAGGCCATCTTCATCATCACAGCGGCCACGATGATTAGGAGGGTGTAGTCCACCCTCTAGGCTGAGGGTTTGTACCAGTAGCTATGTGTTTTATCTCTCTCGCGCGTTCTTGATTTGGCATGATCTTGATGTACCGTGAGCTTTGTTATTATAGTAGGAACTTATGGTGTTCTTCCCTCTCTACCTTGTGATGAATTGAGTCTTTTCCTTTGAGATTTTGTTATGTCAGATTGAATTTTTTTGGATGTGAGAGGACTTGATATATGTCTTGCGATGGGATATCTGTGGTGATAATTGGATGTTCTATTGATCCACTTGATGTATGTTTTGGTTATCGACTTGCGGATTCCCATGGTGACATTGGGGTAATCTATGCATAGGGGTTGGTACATGTTTTTATATTCCTTTCTCCAATAGAAAGCTCGGGATGCTCTTGAAGTTCTTTGTGTTGGATTGAATATTATGAATCTAAAATTGTGTGATGCATATCGTATAATTGATACACGGATACTTGTGGTAACATTGGAGTATCTAGGTGACATTAGGGTTGATTGATGTGTGTCATGTGGTGTTATTTTAGTACAAACTCTAGGGCTGTCTGTGACACTTATAGGAATAGCCCAATAGATTGACCAGAAAGAATAACTTTGAGGTGGTTTCCTACCCTACAAGCAATTTCGTCTTATGTTATCCGTGATATGAACTTTGAAGTGATTCTTTGTCGCATGTTGTGGGATTGTTATATGATCCAATTAGGTTATCATTGTTGAGAGAACTTGAACTAGTGAAAGTATGAACCCTAGGCCTTGTTTTCAAGCATTGCAATACCGTTTTGATCACTTTTGTTACTTGCTACCTTGCTGTTTTTATATTTTCTTATTACAAAAACTATATCTACTATACATATTACACTTGTATCACCATCTCTTCGCCGAACTAGTGAACCTATACAATTTACCATTTTATTGGGTGTGTTGGGGACACAAGAGAATTTTTATTATTTGGTTGCAGGGTTGTTTGAGAGAGACCATCTTCATCCTATGCCTCCCACGGATTGATAAAATCTTAGGCCATCCACTTGAGGGAAAATTGCTACTGTCCTATAAAACTCTGCGCTTGGAGGCCCAACAAGAGTCTACAAGAAGAAGGTTATGTAGTAGAAATCATCCACCTGCATATCAAATTATCAAAGTATCAAACACGAAGAATCAACTAAACATGATGAACGTGACTACAAAGTAATTGTCATGTGTCCTCGAGAACGCTTTTCTTATATAAGAGAACTTTCCTGTTTGTCCTTTGGTATAGAAGAAATGGACCACCTGGCTGCACCTTTTCTACTTTTGCTACTTGTCACAAATTATCCTAGTACAAAACTATCTATTACCACTACTTTCAGTACTTGCAGAGATTACCTTGCTGAAAACCGCTTATCATTTCCTTCTGCTCCTCGTTGGGTTCGACACTCTTACTTATCGAAAGGACTATGATTGATCCCATATAGTTCTATGTCATCACCCTTTCTCACCTCTAGAGTTGGTGCAAACTTTGCCGGTGCATCCCAACCCCGTGATATGATATGATCTCTCACACATAAGCCTCCTTATTTCTTCCTCAAAACAGCCATCATACCTACCTATCATGGCATTTCCATAACCATTCTGAGATATATTGCCATGCAACTTCCACTGTTCCGTCACATGACATGTGTGTTCATCATCATATTGCATTATTGCTTTGCATGATCATATAGAGCTGACATGATATTTTTGGCAAAGCCATAGTTCATCATTGTAGTACATGTTACGCTAGATCATTGCACATCCTGGTACATTACCAAAGGCATTCATGTAGAGTCATAGTGTGTTAGTTTTATCGAGTTATATATAAGTAAAAAGAGTGTGATGATCATCATTATTAGAACATTGTCCCAGTGAGAAAAGAATGATGGAGATAATGATTCCCCCAGAAGTCGAGATGAGACTCTGGACAAAAAAAGAGAGGCCAAAAGAGCCCAACAGAGGAAAATGAGAGAAAAAAGAGAAGGGGCAGTGTTACTAACCTTTTTACGACACTTGTGCTTTAAAGTAGCACCGTGTCAATGTCCATGTCTCATGCTGATGTATTGAGTGGAGTTCAAAATGTTGAAGTGCATTAAAAAAGTAAGATCCAATTGCTTGGTTTGACAGAGGGGTGCTCATAATTTATATTTATGTCGTGAAGGCGGACTCATGCCATGTTTACATAATTCAATGAGTACGGATAACATCTATTGAGCATTGTGTATTTCGTAAAAGTAATGAGTATGTTCTTGTATTCATGGATATTATTATGTTGATATCAATTACTTTATCCTTTCTTAATATTTATGTTGCAGAAGAGATTACATCATAAACATGTTAGTAGCATTCCACATACAATTTCTATTTTACCATTTACCTACTTGAGGACGAGCATGAATTAAGCTTGGGGATGCTGATGCGTCTCCAACGTATATATATTTTTGATTGTTTCATGCTATTATGTTAACAATCTTGGATGCTTTATATGAAATTTTATATCATTTTTGTGGATTAACCTAGTAACTCGGCGTCTAGTGCCAACCGTTGTTTTCTGCATGTTTTTTTACTTTACAGGACATCAATACCAAATGAGTCCAAACACAATGAAACTTTTGGTGCATTTTTCTGGACCAAAAGGGACCCTAGAAGCTTTGAGAGAGGCTTTACCAGAGCACCACAAGATCACGCGACGCGCCCCGAGGGGGGCGCCACCTAAGCTTGTGGGACCCACACAACTCTGTTTGACCAAATTCCAACTCTATGAATTCCCTTAAATCCTGAAACCAACAGAGAGCCACCCGACACAAATTTTCCGCCACCGCAAGTATCTGTTCTTAAACGAACCCATCTAGAGGTTTTTTCTGGTACTCTACCGAAGGGGGAATCGATCACGTAGGGCTTCTACATCAACCTTGTTGCCTTACGATGATGTGTGAGTAGTTCAACATAGACCTACTGGTCCATAGCTAGTAGCTAGATAGCTTCTTCTCTCTTTTTGATTTTAAATACATTGTTCTCCTCGATCTCCTTGGAGTACTATTCGATGTAATCTTCTTTGCGGTGTGATTGTTGGGATCCGATGAAATGTGGGTATATGATTAGATTATTTATTGAAATTAACTGAGTATTTCCTTAACTTTATTATGCATGATTATTATAGCTTTGTATTTCTCTACGATCTATCCATTTAATTTGGCCAACTAGATTGATTTATCTTCAGCCGGAGCGGTCTTTGTGATGGGTTCAATATTGCGGTGTCCTCACACGGTAAAAGTAGGGGTAGCTAGGCATGTATTGTATTGCTGCCACTAAAGATAAAACAACGGGATTTAATTATATTACTTGAGTTTATTATTTCTACATTATGTCATCTTGCTTAAAGCGTTACTCAGTTTGTCATGAACTTAATACCATAGATGCATGATGGATAGCGGTCGGTTGGTGGAGTAATAGTAGTAGATGCAGATTTGTTTTAGTCTACTTGTCACGGACGTAATGCCTATATACATGATCATTGTCGTGAATAACATCATAACTATGCACTTTTCTATCAATTTCCCAGCACTAATTTACCAAACTAGTCGTAAACCCGTGCACTTGCACGGGCTAGTATTAGTTAAAATTCGGTATAAGAATCATGCTATGCCAAGTACTTATGAAATAGTCAGACTTCTTGCCGTGGTTTAAATAAAATATCTTAATGGGCACGAACCATGTGATTTCAAGTAAAAATGAGTTTGCCCTAATATCTGAAGCTAAGAAGCTAATTACAACAGTGTTTTAATAGTCACTGTTATGTGAACCCTTTCCCCATGTGTCATTGTTGTAACAACATCAAATATATCGTGTATAATATGAATGTCAATATCTTGAAGGATAAAAGGTCTTTGATAAAGTGGAAGCAAGTAATTAAATATGATCTCTCCCATGCAAAGTCAAGAAGAAACACCTGAATCTATTCAAAGCCTAGTTCAAAGCATGGATACAACACAACTTATAGCTTAATTGGTTTCTTCTGTTTTCCATTAGTTCCTACCAATGTAAATATCTTTTGTAATATTGTTGTTTTTACTATATTAATATATTTGGATACTCTCCTACTCTTTTCGCATAAGATAGATCATCTGCTTGCACTATTTCAGTCATAGTTGCATCAGGATAAATAGTTCTATATAATAAGTATGCTAAAACATATTTATACCTTAATTAAATATACAACGATGTCATAAACATGATCGGACAACCTGCGTTATGACAAAGGGATTAATGTTGTACTAAAAAAATTATTAAACTACATACATTCAATTGAATTCAGATCCTGACCGCGTGGGAACATTCCAAGGAATTATGTATCTAGACATTTGGGTGGTGCCACTTTGGCTCTGTACTGGTCATGCTTTATTTAGCGTTGTAACATCTTGTGAGGCATCCTGCAACCGCCGACACGCATGGTACTCTCAAACAGTGTTGTAACATCTTGTGAGGCATCGTGCAACCGTCGACACGCATGGTAGTCTCAAACAGTGGGCCTTAGGTTTGTGGACCTGCAGATGTAGCATCATGCGTCATGGTGGCGATGATGCTACTACCTGATAGCTACATCGTTGAGATCGACACTGGGTCATGCTGGCAGCAGCAACATGCCCCTGGTGACATGTAATGGTGAGGCCACCAAGGCATCACGAATTCGACATAAGTTAACGTAGCCGTTCGACCAGAATCACCATTGATGGAGTTCATCTGGAATTATCATTGATGGAGTTCATCCATGTATCACCCGAAACGAAAAAAATGCTGGATCATCCCATCTCGGAAAGTGATATTGATGGATTAGGTGTGGTACTGATAGAGGGGCATGCATAAAATTTGTGATCGTAGAGATAAGAGAGATCAGGGCACGCGGACCCTAGCTATTAGGGTATACTGAGGAAACACGAACGATTTTCCTTGGTGAAGAAGCAACGGAAGACAATTGAGAAGGAAACAAAGTGGCCGGTAGATGTACGATAATTCTTCCAATGGGCTAGAGCCAAGGGACAACATACGTGAGTTAATATCATTTTTTTTCTTGTCTTGCAAGTACGTGAGTTTTTTTTTAAGTTGGTGCACGTACCTGAGGCAATCTCATCCTTTTCCTGTTTCGCATGTCCGTGAGTTTTTTTTAAAGTTGGTGCACGTATGTGAGTCAGTTTCCTTCCCACCATTCCACCTTTTTCACGTGTTCCACATACATGAGCTATATTTTTATTTACTTTTTCCATCGCCACATACCTAATCTAATCTACTCCTTTACATGTTTTCCTCGTACATGAACTAATCTCATATGTCTCTTTTTTTACTGATCCAAAACTAATTTTGAAGATCTACGGCCTTATAATCTGGGCACACCTCTAATCTACTCCTTTTCATATTTTCCTTGAACATGAGCTAATTTCACAGGATTTTTTTTTACCGGCCAAAAAAAAACGGATGATCTACACCGTTATAATCTGGTCCCACCAGATAAACGGCTCCTAATTTCTAATTAATGTGGGAATTTCTAGAGAGTCACAAATTATTATAAGTATAGATACTATTGCCCCGGGTCTATGTCACACCCTGCATTTTATAACATGTTATTTGTATCTTTGAAGCGTGAAAATTTGGACCAGCAAAAATTTTTAGCATCATTTGGCTTTTATTTGGAATTGAGTTTTCTTCATGTGCTTTTTCATGTGCTCATTAAAGTCAACTATGACCTCTTGTAGAATTCATCTCCATACCCCAAACTCCTGCCCAATGATCATGCCAAGTGTTATATAGCAGTATAGTATTTTCCTACAAAATTAATTTGGCCAAAAAGTATTTTATAAATTTAGTTTTCCAAAAACCCCTGAATTGAGATTTGCACTGCAAGTACTTGATTTAGGGTGAGAAAATTATTTCAAAAGGTTTATTTGATACCTAGTAGTCATAGGACTCCCAGAAACCACAAAGGTATAATTTTAAGAGTTATTTTTCTATTTTATTTAAAAGCTTTTTCTTAAGGCCAGAAATGGTCTTTAATAGGGGAAAATTATTTAAATGTTTCAAAAATAATTGCCAAAATTCAGAGAGACTCAGAGGACATATATTGTCCATATATAAGAGTTTCAACACTTGGTCATGTTCAAAATAATGGGCTAAACCCTCTAAAACCCTTTCTGGATATTTCAAGCTTTTGAAATATTTACAAAGGAAACTTTCTCCAAAAATTCCAGGGAAATTCTATCATGTCATATATGACATATTTGATGATCTTGCCAAGTCCCATGCCTTGGGAAGCAAGAAAACATCCTCAAACCCCTTCATAACCATTCTGTCCATATTTGAAGTTTGAGCAACTTTACATTGCCAAACTTGTCCAAATGCTCTCAAACTTGGTGCACATGCTAGAATGACCTAATAAGTCATCTAGACCAAATGGCACAAGATTTGGAATAGAGCAACTTGATCAGATCACCTCAAAACCCTTTCTATTCAAATGCAAGTTTGAACAACTTTACATTACCAACTTTTTATCTGGAGCTTCAAACTTTGTGGGCATGATCTATACCCCAAATGATGATGCTACACCAAGTGGTGCATCAAGGGGAGGTGATTAGCTTGACTCAAACAAGATGAAACTGTTTCTGTTGATTTCTAGGGTTCACCAAAGTTACATTGGCTAGTCTCTTCAAATGAGCCCAAATTTGGTGAAGCACCCTATTTTCTCATGTCTTTCAACCCTGTTAAGTGCCATATCAAGTGGAGGTCATTTACTTGACCAAACACTGATCAAACACCTTCTGGCTTTTTACTAAAACCCTCATCCTGATCACTTTTACTATTCTCCATGGCCTATACTTCTTACCACATGATCATTGAGTTACTAGCTACCCCCAGTAACTTCCCCAGCACCCCAGCTCCATGATTGAGGGGTGAAAGCCCTGTTTTACCTTGCTGGACAGCAAGTTTTCACCAAGTCCCCAGCCTCCTCACTCTCTCTCAGCATCTCCAGGGCATCCAAGGCCTCAGGCCATTTCTTTACTCCTCCCTCAACGTGCTAGACACTGCTGGACACGTTGGTTTTGACCAGGACGGCGAGAGCGCGGCGATGCCAGCCAAACGCGCGCTCTGGAGCACGCAACAGTGCAGACAAGCACTGTAGCTTCAGCCAATCGGCCTCCCCCGACAGCCTCGGGCCTCCCCTTCGCGCCAGTCGAGGCCTCTCGACGTCCGCGACCTCCCCGGCGCTGTCCCCCCTCCTCCTGCGCCCTCCAGTGGTCGCCGTCGCATGCGCGCTGGCCGCCCGCGACGGCCACTCTGCTGCTTCACACGCGCTCGCACTCCAGACGCTTCCCCGCTCCTCTTTTCCCCTCAGCTGGACGTGGAGCAAGTCCACGGACCTCCCCGGCTTGATCCCAGGCTCCGGAACCCCTCCTAGCCTCGCTTGCAACCTCGCCGGCGCATGGGTCCATGGTGGACCATGGGCGCGGCTATATAAGCCCCTGCCGAGCCTCTCCAGCACCACCAGCGACCTCTCCTCACTCCACTGAGCCTCCCAGTACCACCCACTCCTCCCCAGGTCATCCCAGTGCTCGGGATCGATCGGAGCTCCACCGCGTCGGGCCGCCGGCGATCTCATGGTACGGGCCTTCCCTGCCCCTCCTCTCACCTGATTCGGAACCCCCTCGCCTCACTGATCCTTTCCCCCTTGTTTCCCCCATCGTTCGCAGTCGAAAACGACCAGAGCCATCACCTTCCGACGAGCCTCCGCCGTCCCACCTCGCCGCCGGCGAACCTGACCTCCCCGGCGTGCCGCACCACCACCACTGCAACCGCCACTCGACGCTGAGTCGATCCCTGCCCTCCGTTGCCGTCGCCGTGGCCGGAAACGTCGCCGGTGAGCTCGCCGTCGCCGTGGCCGCAAGGTTGGAGATGACAGGCGGGCCCCGCCCGTCATCCCCACACCTCTCCCCCCCTCCTCTGTGCCACTGATCCACGGGCCCCGCCCGTCAGGTTCAAAAACCTGATGTGCGCGCGCAGGCTCCCGTGCGGCCGGGCTGGACCGCCTGGGCCGTGCACTGTGGCCTTCTCTGGCCCAGTGCACAGGAACCTTTTTCCTTTTTTCTTTTCTGTTAATGTTTTAAACATTTCTATAGAAAAGAATAATGGTCCAAATTAAATAATTCCAACTCCTAAAATCTTGTAATATTCCAACCTATTTAATGGTACCACTTTCATTCAAATCCATGAAACTTTTCGGTACTGTTCAAATTTAAATTCAAATTTGAGCAGTAATACTCCTGTTCTAAAATCAGTAGATTCTTTTCTGTTACTCCAAAACTCCAACCAAGATTTTTTCCCATCTTAGAAATTCCTCTAGTATTTTACAAAAATGAGTTGACATTTTTTTGAGCACTTCGATTTTTCTGTTTTGTTTGTATTCTTATTTTCCCGTGGTTATTATGCGACGTATAGATCCCATATTTGACGAAGTTGCTGTGGAAGAAGAAG
The DNA here is from genome assembly GCA_902687465.1 of Secale cereale. NCBI lineage: Eukaryota > Viridiplantae > Streptophyta > Magnoliopsida > Poales > Poaceae > Secale > Secale cereale. Next base: position 823,991,467 of record LR738715.1, read on the forward strand.
GAGAAGGATTTGAAGACTTTGAAGACCAAGCCAATCCAGGCAAGCAGCCCTTTGACCATGATACACTTGTTCCTCGGAACCCGTTTGTTTCCGATGCATGATGTTAGGGTTACGATGGTAACCTAGTTGATTCCACCACATGATGCATGCTTGATCTTGATCTTGCTAAGTGCTAGATGACATGCAAATAGTTGGTCATGATGCTTAAATGATGCATGTGTGACTTGAACCTTCGTAGTTGAAATCATTTGCATGAACCCATCGGGTGCCCCTAATGCCCGAGGGTGATGATGTGTTAGGTCATCACTTGAGAAAGAAGTGATGTGCCGGTAAATCATGTGCATGGTGGAATGATGGATTAGATTTATGTGTGACTACCGTCCCAACCAAACATGTGCAACCACACTACCCCTTATGGGACGGGGCCTTATTGATTACTTAGGTCGATACTAGCATGGTGCCCGCATTACTAGTGACGGGAAGACTTGAGGCCTTTCCCGGGACGGGGTCGTGCTTGGATAGACGACCATGACTCTTTTCACAGGGCACCGGACACACCATTGGTCCCTTCGGGTATGCGTGACATTGAAATTAGGGCAAGTCCCGTGATCTATTGTTTGTACCCGAGGGCCGTGTACCAATGAGTGGACTCTATGTTAGTGTCGTCTAAGGAAAGATAATGACCGGGTGCTTACCCCGGGTACTTGAGGTACCGCGGGTCGTGGATGACACGGAAGTTCCCCGGATCTTGTGGGTAAAGTGCGCAACCTCTGCAGAGTGTAAAACTATTCGAATAGCCGTGTCCACGGTCATGGACAGTTGGGTGGTGCTACTTAAACTATGTCCAGAATTTTACTTCATTAGTGATGATAGTTGTGTGTGATGAGTCAAGGTGGTGACTTGACTCGATGAGTTGAATCTTATTCATGTTGATATCGGTAACCTATCTTCGAGGTTACGCGAGGTTATTGATGCATAAACTTGATGTTAGCATATTGTTCTAGCTTTGCTAGATTGTTCATTATTATTCCATTGCATTGTTACCTTGAACCACATCATGGGTTGCTTGCGAGTACATTCAAAGTACTCATTGGCTTGCCACTGGTTATTTAATTGGCCAGGCATGGAAGAACAGGAATATGAGGAAGAGTTCTTTGGAGACGAACATGCGAACTAGGACGCTATCCCAGTCAGAATGCCTGTAGGGTTAAGGCAGATGGCATGGGTTCTACCCGTTATCGAAGACTTCCGCTATTTGAGTTATTTGCTATTCAGCCCGTGAGGCTCTATCTATGTAAGACTTGGCCATAATGGCCATAATTCGTGTAAGACTATTTGTATGGATGTAAGACTCTTGTTATTTCAGCTTCTGTGTGTTCAGTGAGCATTGATCTCTGGGATCACTGTACACGTGCATTCGGTGATCTCGACTTCTAAGTCGGGGTCCCCACAGAGCTGGTATCAGAGCCATCCTGACTGTAGGAAGCCTTAGTTAGCATGGGCGTTAGTTAGTTGAGACCCCTTTTCAAAAACCTTCTGAACCTCTCTTCTTTTCTAAACCTGAGATTTCATCAGCTTATTAACCCCTCCTATTCCACCTTTGTAGATGGCCGCTGTTCCCGAAGAGCACCTGACCACTGGGTTCCCTTACTTCTCGAGGATAGCCTCCAGGAGTGTCAGTTCCACCGAGCACCCATCCTCACCTACCTTGAGCATTGGGTGAGCGATACTAAGGTGGAGTACCATGTGGAAGTGATCGTGAAGGCAAACAATCCTCCCACAAGTTGGTTCTTCGAGGGACCCCAGATGGCAACACTACCACTCGCTGTCGAGGCTGCTGCACTCAAGGCATTAACCCGTCTCCGCGAGCTTCTTCCGGAGATGGCAGCCAAGATGGCAACTCGCTTCTTACCTTACCGGAAGGAAGGTGAAGAAGAAAGCAGCGCACTAGCCCCTCCACTGAAGGAAGGACTCTCACTTCGGTTCCAGACCTACTTCAGTCTATGTGCCGACAGCTTGGCACAAGACTTGGCCTCGGAATCAATGAAGCTTCGAGAAGAACTTCACAACACCAAGGCACTTCTTCGACGAGCTCAAGAGAAGGCAAATAGGATCAAGAAGGAAGGAGCACCTTCTGGACAATCCGCTATCGCATATCGAGGCGGAAGGCCCTCCGAGGATGTGTCTTCCAAGGGTGAAGAACCACCTCGGCGACGCCGGATGACGGCAAGGGAATATTGCAAGCTTTTCCCTGCACCACCGACGAAGCACCGTCGTATCCAACTCCTCCACTCCCCCACACCCTCTAGTGGCAAGGGAGCCCAGACAGATGAAGACAAGGAGGAAGACCCAGAAGAGCCGGAATACGCGACCGAGCATTCCGCCGCTTAGGCATTATTCGCTACTCAGATATGCCAGTTGTAACCTCTACGGTAGGATAGGTCGTGTAACCCTTATGCGCAGTCGAGTCCTTGTATGGTTCATATGAAACCATCTAGTGTTTGCTTTTGTCGTGCCTGGATGTATGTCGTATTCTTCCTTCGGGAATGTGTAAACGACTACATCACCCATTTGGATTTTTAATGAGTGTGTTTTGGCCTTTCGGCCCTTGCATGATTTGATTTAGTGTCACACCCACCCCCTTACTAGGCACCCATCTATCTTTCTTTCCCTCTTCCGAGTCATGAGACCTTTTACCGCTCCAACAGGATGCCTGTTGTAACTCGTACTGGTACCTCTACCCAGCAGCCCGAAGCCGAAGCATCCTCTCAGCCAGAGGCAGGCCACGACCAAACCAACGACCAAGCTCCACCACCACCACCTCCTCCAAGCATGGACATGGCTCAGCTTCTCCAAGCTTTCCGAGAGGAACGCCAAGCCAACACTGAAGCTCTTCAGCTGATCGCTCAAGCTGTCACCAACAACCGCCAGCCGGCGGGGAATGGCAATGGACGTTCCACGTTGGCAGAGTTCAAGAAGAATGCACCACCAACCTTCATCGAGACTGCTGAACCCCTGGATGCAGACGACTGGGTCCGTTCCATTGAGGAGATACTGGAACTAGTCGGATGCACCGAAGACCGCGAGAAGGTGGCTTATGCAGCCCACTGCCTCGGGGGAACTGCTAGAGCTTGGTGGGATGGATACAAGGTCATGCATGCTGAACAAGACATCACTTGGGTTAACTTCAATGCAGAATTCCGCAAGGCCCACATTCCTTCCGGAATCATGGCTATCAAAAAGCGCGAGTTCCGAGCCCTGAAGCAAGGAAGTGGCACTGTCAAGGAGTACATGCAGAAGTTCAGCATTCTGTCAAGGTATGCCCCTGAAGATGTCAGCACTAATGCTGCCAAAAGGGAGCGCTTCATGGAAGGCCTTAATCAGACTCTGCAATACTCGCTTGTCGTGTGCGACTGCCCGTCTTTCCCTGACCTGGTGACAAGGCACTTATGCTTGAAGACAAGCGGCGTGCTTTGGAAGAAACTCGCAAGCGCAAGTTGGTCAGTAAGGGAAGTTCCAGCAACCAGAAGCCTCGTCTGTGGCAGTCAGCCCCGGCCAAGCCAACCTATCAGCAGCCAAGAGCTCCTGCACCTCGTGCCAACCCTCAGCCTCAGCAGTATGCCAACCCCAGGCCAGCTTTCAACCCCAATACCAGTGGTGGCAACAAGATCAATCCAAACCAAGTCACTTGCTTTGGATGTGGTCAGCCCGGACACATCTCAAGGGTGTGCCCCAACAAGAAGCCTGATGCCCCGCGCCCCAATGCGCAGAACCAGGGACAAGGCCGTGGAATGCCACCAAGGAACCCAGCTCCTCGCAATCCACCGAACTATGGGAAGGGGCGTGTGAATCACGTCACTGCTGAAGAAGCCCAGGAAGACCCGGACGTCGTGCTGGGTACGTTCCTTGTCAACTCAGCACCAGCAACTGTCTTGTTTGATTCTGGAGCAACGCATTCATTTGTCACTCAAAGATTTGCATTAAAAAGTGGCATGACCCCTACACCCCTGAATAACCCTATGGTGGTACAAACCCCCGGAGCCGAGATGAGAGCCAGGATAGGCTGTAAAGGAGTCAGTATTACCATTAACGGTGTAGACTTCCTAGCAAACCTTATCATCCTGAGATCGCAAGGCTTGGATGTGATCTTAGGGATGGATTGGCTCAGTAAGCACCAAGGCTTGTTAGACTGTGCCAATCGGACAGTCATTGTGACCAATGACCAAGGAGTCGAAGTCAAGTTTGCTTCCAACTCCTCATCCGCTCAAGCCGCTAAAGTCAACTGTCTGTCTGAAGTTGGGCTAGATCAAGTACCGGTGGTATGTGAGTATCCTGATGTCTTTCCGGATGAACTACCGGGAATGCCCCCTGACCGTGACATTGAGTTCATCATTGAGCTCATGCCCGGAGCAGGACCCATCTATAAGAAGCCTTGTAGAATGGGGACAGAAGAATTAGCCGAGTTGAAGAAGCAGCTGGAAGAGCAGCTAAGGAAGGGATTTATTCACCCAAGTGCCTCCCCTTGGGGATCTCCTGTTCTGTTTGTGGCGAAGAGGGACGGTACCATCCGCTTATGCATTGACTATCGTTCCCTCAATGAAGTTACAATCAAGAACAAGTATCCACTTCCCAAGATCGAAGATCTGTTTGATCAGCTCAGCGGAGCCAAGGTGTTCTCCAAGATCGACCTCAGATCTGGGTACTACCAGCTGAAGATCAGACCCCAAGATATTCCGAAGACGGCATTCGTAACCAGATATGGCCTATACGAGTGCACGGTCATGTCTTTTGGGTTAACCAATGCCCCAGCTTACTTCATGTATCTCATGAATAAAGTCTTCATGGAATATTTGGACAAGTTTGTTGTTGTCTTCATTGATGACATTCTTGTGTTCTCGAAGTCGGAGGAAGAGCACGAGCAGCACCTGAGGATGGTCCTAGACAAGCTTCGTGAGCACCAACTGTATGCCAAATTCAGCAAGTGTGAGTTCTGGCTGCATAAAGTTGGATTCTTAGGTCATGTCTTGACCGAGGAAGGATTATCTGTTGATCCTGCAAAAATCGAAGCTGTGACCCAATGGCAATCTCCAACGACCGTCAAGGAAGTCAGAAGCTTCCTCGGACTAGCGGGCTATTACCGCAAGTTTGTGGAAGGATTCTCTAGCATTGCACGACCAATGACTCAGCTCCTCAAGAAGGACAAGAAGTTCGAGTGACGCCAAAATGCGAAGAGAGCTTCCAAGAGCTCAAGAAGAGATTGACCACCGCCCCAGTTCTGGCAACACCTGATATTCACAAGGAGTTCGTGATATATTGTGATGCCTCTCGAACCGGATTGGGAAGCGTTCTGATGCAAGAAGGCCGCGTCATAGCATACCTCTCCAGGCAGCTACGACCCCATGAGGAGAACTACGCTACTCACGATCTTGAGCTAGCGGCAGTAGTTCATGCCTTGAAGACATGGCGGCATTACCTCCTAGGGAAACGGTGTGAGATCTACACAGACCACAAGAGTCTGAAGTATATTTTCACCCAAAAGGAATTGAACATGAGGCAGCGGAGATGGTTGGAACTCATCAAAGACTATGACCTCAGTGTTCAATATCACCCTGGGAAGGCTAACGTGGTGGCCGATGCCTTAAGCAGGAAGGCTTGCTCTTTGAATGTCGTTATTCAAGAAAGGCAGCCAGCCTTGTTTAAGGAGATCGAACAATTCAGTTTGGAATTGGTCACCCCTGGTTTTCTGGATCATTTGGAAGTCAGACCGACCCTGTTGGACGACGTCAAGAAGGCACAAGATGGACACGCAAGCATTGAAGGCATCAAGAAGAAGATGAAGCTGGGCAAGGCCCCAGGATTCTCCGAAGACGAGCACGGGATTGTTTGGTACAAAGGTCGCATCTGCGTACCAAACAACACCGAGCTGAAGACGCTGATTCTACAAGAAGCCCGCGACACTCCGTATTCCATCCACCCCGGAGGAACCAAGATGTACCAAGACTTGAAGGCACGATTCTGGTGGCACGGTATGAAGAGAGAGATTGCAACCTATGTTGCAAAGTGTGATGTGTGCCAAAGGGTCAAGGCTGAATATCAGCGACCTGCTGGATTGCTTCAACCACTCAAGGTTCCTGAGTGGAAGTGGGATAAAGTCGGAATGGACTTCATCACTGGATTACCAAGGTCGAATAGAGGACATGACTCCATCTGGGTCATAGTCGATCATTTGACCAAGGTGGCCCACTTCATTCCTGTCAAGACCACTTATGATGGCAACCGGCTGGCAGCTCTCTACATCGACCGAATCGTAAGTCTTCACGGTGTTACCAAGGAGATTGTGTCAGATCGAGGAACCCAGTTCACCTCAAGGTTCTGGAAGAAGTTCCAAGAAGCCTTGGGAACCAAGTTGTCTTTCAGCACAGCTTTCCACCCACAGACCGGAGGTCAAACAGAGCGAGTCAATCAGATTCTCGAAGACATGCTCCGAGCCTGTGTCTTGGCGTATGGAGCCAAGTGGGAAGATTGTCTCCCGTTTGCCGAGTTCTCCTATAACAACAGTTACCAGTCGAGCCTACAGATGGCACCATTTGAGGCGTTGTACGGACGCAGATGTCGCACACCCCTCAACTGGTCAGAGACTGGAGAAGGACTAGTCTTTGGACCGGATAATCTCCGCGCAGCAGAAGAGCAAGTCCAACTAGTCAGAGAGCGATTAAAGGCAGCCAAGTCAAGGCAGAAGAGTTATGCTGACACTCGACGCCGAGACATGAGTTTCCATGTCGGGGACCATGTGTACCTGTGGGTAACTCCTCTGAAGGGAACCAAGCGTTTCCACGTCAAGGGGAAGCTCGCACCAAGGTTCATTGGACCCTTTGAGATCACTGCACGGCAAGGAGAAGTGGCTTACCAGTTGGAACTACCACCTGAGCTATCCGATGTGCACAATGTGTTCCATGTGTCACAACTTCGGAAGTGTCTCCAAGTTCCAGACAAGCCCAATCTCTACAAGGATGTGGATCACCAAGCCATTGATCTGCAGCCTGATTTGACCTACCGCGAGAAGCCCATTCGTATCCAGGACGAAGCTGAACGACGTACGCGAAGCCGTACCATCAAGTACTTCAAGGTCCAGTGGAGCAACCACACCGAAGCAGAAGCAACATGGGAACGAGAAGACTATCTTAGATCCGAGTTTCCCGATCTCTTTTAAGCCCTAGTTTAGGAATATCGGGGACGAGATTCTTGTAAGGGGGGTAGGTCTGTCACACCCTGCATTTTGTAACATGTTATTTGTATCTTTGAAGCATGAAAATTTGGACCAGCAAATTTTTTTAGCATCATTTGGCTTTTATTTGGAATTGAGTTTTCTTCATGTGCTTTTTCATGTGCTCATTAAAGTCAACTATGACCTCTTGTAGAATTCATCTCCATACCCAAAACTCCTGCCCAATGATCATGCCAAGTGTTATATAGCAGTATAGTATTTTCCTACAAAATTAATTTGGCCAAAAAGTATTTTATAAATTTAGTTTTCCAAAAACCCCTGAATTGAGATTTGCACTGCAAGTACTTGATTTAGGGTGAGAAAATTATTTAAAAAAGTTTATTTGAGACCTAGTGGTCATAGGACTCCCAGAAAACACAAAGGTATAATTTTAAGAGTTATTTTTCTATTTTATTTAAAAGCTTTTTCTTAAGGCCAGAAATGGTCTTTAATAGGGGAAATTATTTAAATGTTTCAAAAATAATTGCCAAAATTCAGAGAGACTCAGAGGACATATATTGTCCATATATAAGAGTTTCAACACTTGGTCATGTTCAAAATAATGGGCTAAACCCTCTAAAACCCTTTCTGGATATTTCAAGCTTTTGAAATATTTACAAAGGAAACTTTCTCCAAAAATTCCAGGGAAATTCTATCATGTCATATATGACATATTTGATGATCTTGCCAAGTCCCATGCCTTGGGAAGCAAGAAAACATCCTCAAACCCCTTCATAACCATTCTGTCCATATTTGAAGTTTGAGCAACTTTACATTGCCAAACTTGTCCAAATGCTCTCAAACTTGGTGCACATGCTAGAATGACCTAATAAAGCATCTATACCAAATGGCACAAGATTTGGAATAGAGCAACTTGATCAGATCACCTCAAAACCCTTTCTGTTCAAATGCAAGTTTGAACAACTTTACATTACCAACTTTTTATCTGGAGCTTCAAACTTTGTGGGCATGATCTATACCCCAAATGATGATGCTACACCAAGTGGTGCATCAAGGGGAGGTGATTAGCTTGACTCAAACAAGATGAAACTGTTTCTGTTGATTTCTAGGGTTCACCAAAGTTACATTGGCTAGTCTCTTCAAATGAGCCCAAATTTGGTGAAGCACCCTATTTTCTCATGTCTTTCAACCCTGTTAAGTGCCATATCAAGTGGAGGTCATTTACTTGACCAAACACTGATCAAACACCTTCTGGCTTTTTACTAAAACCCTCATCTTGATCACTTTTACTATTCTCCATGGCCTATACTTCTTACCACATGATCATTGAGTTACTAGCTACCCCCAGTAACTTCCCCAACACCCCAGCTCCATGATTGAGGGGTGAAAGCCCTGTTTTACCTTGCTGGACAACAAGTTTTCACCAAGTCCCCAGCCTCCTCACTCTCTCTCAGCATCTCCAGGCCATCCAAGGCCTCAGGCCATTTCTTTACTCCTCCCTCAACGTGCTAGACACTGCTGGACACGTTGGTTTTGACCAGGACGGCGAGAGCGCGGCGATGCCAGCCAAACGCGCGCTTTGGAGCACGCAACAGTGCAGACAAGCATTGTAGCTTCAGCCAATCGGCCTCCCCCGACAGCCTCGGGCCTCCCCTTCGTGCCAGTCGAGGCCTCTCGACGTCCGCGACCTCCCCGGCGATGTCCCCCCTCCTCCTGCGCCCTCCAGTGGTCGCCGTCGCACGCGCGCTGGCCGCCCGCGACAGCCACTCTGCTGCTTCACACGCGCGCGCACTCCAGACGCTTCCCCGCTCCTCTTTTCCCCTCAGCTGGACGTGGAGCAAGTCCATGGACCTCCCCGGCTTGATCCCAGGCTCCGGAACCCCTCCTAGCCTCGCTTGCAACCTCGTCGGCGCACGGGTCCACGGTGGACCATGGGCGCGGCTATATAAGCCCCTCCCGAGCCTCTCCAGCACCACCAGCGACCTCTCCTCACTCCACTGAGCCTCCCAGTACCACCCACTCCTCCCCAGGTCGTCCCAGTGCTCGGGATCGACCGGAGCTCCGCCGCGTCGGGCCGCCGGCGATCTCGTGGTACGGGCCTTCCCTGCCCCTCCTCTCACCTGATTCGGAACCCCCTCGCCTCACTGATCCTTTCCCCCTTGTTTCCCCCTTCGTTCGCAGTCGAAAACGACCAGAGCCATCACCTTCCGACGAGCCTCCGCCGTCCCACCTCGCCGCCGGCGAACCTGACCTCCCCGACGTGCCGCACCACCACCACTGCAACCGCCACTCGACGCTGAGTCGATCCCTGCCCTCCGTTGCCGTCGCCGTGGCCGGAAACGTCGCCGATGAGCTCGTCGTCGCCGTGGCCGCAAGGTTGGAGATGACAGGCGGGCCCCGCCTGTCATCCCCACACCTCTCTCCCCCTCCTTTGTGCCACTGACCCACGGGCCCCGCCCGTCAGGTTCAAAAACCTGACGTGCGCGCGCAGGCTCCCGTGCGGCCGGGCTGGACCGCCTGGGCCGTGCATTGTGGCCTTCTCTGGCCCAGTGCACAGGAACCTTTTTCCTTTTTTCTTTTCTGTTAATGTTTTAAACATTTCTATAGGAAAGAATAATGGTCCAAATTAAATAATTCCAACTCCTAAAATCTTGTAATATTCCAACCTATTTAATGGTACCACTTTCATTCAAATCCATGAAACTTTTCTGTACTGTTCAAATTTAAATTCAAATTTGAGCAGTAATACTCCTGTTCTAAAATCAGCAGATTCTTTTCTGTTACTCCAAAACTCCAACCAAGATTTTTCCCCATCTTAGAAATTCCTCTAGTATTTTAGAAAAATGAGTTGACATTTTTTTGAGCACTTTGATTTTTCTGTTTTGTTTGTATTCTTATTTTCCCGTGGTTATTATGCGACGTATAGATCCCGTATTTGACGAAGTTGCTGTGGAAGAAGAAGGAGAAGGATTTGAAGAATTTGAAGACCAAGCCAATCCAGGCAAGCAGCCCTTTGACCATGATACACTTGTTCCTCGGAACCCGTTTGTTTCCGATGCATGATGTTAGGTTTACGATGGTAACCTAGTTGATTCCACCACATGATGCATGCTTGATCTTGATCTTGCTAAGTGCTAGGTGACATGCAAATAGTTGGTCATGATGCTTAAATGATGCATGTGTGACTTGAACCTTCGTAGTTGAAATCATTTGCATGAACCCATCGGGTGCCCCTAATGCCCGAGGGTGATGATGTGTTAGGTCATCACTTGAGAAAGAAGTGATGTGCCGGTAAATCATGTGCATGGTGGAATGATGGATTAGATTTATGTGTGACTACCGTCCCAACCAAACATGTGCAACCACACTACCCCTTATGGGACGGGGCCTTATTGATTACTTAGGTCGATACTAGCATGGTGCCCGCATTACTAGTGACGGGAAGACTTGAGGCCTTTCCCGGGACGGGGTCGTGCTTGGATAGACGACCATGACTGTTTTCACAGGGCACCGGACACACCGTTGGTCCCTTCGGGTATGCGTGACATTGAAATTAGGGCAAGTCCCGTGATCTATTGTTTGTACCCGAGGGCCGTGTACCAACGAGTGGACTCTATGTTAGTGTCATCTAAGGAAAGATAATGACCGGGTGCTTACCCCGGGTACTTGAGGTACCGCGGGTCGTGGATGACACGGAAGTTCCCCGGATCTTGTGGGTAAAGTGCGCAACCTCTGCAGAGTGTAAAACTATTCGAATAGCCGTGTCCACGGTCATGGACAGTTGGGTGGTGCTACTTAAACTATGTCCAGAATTTTACTTCATTAGTGATGATAGTTGTGTGTGATGAGTCAAGGTGGTGACTTGACTCGATGAGTTGAATCTTATTCATGTTGATATCGGTAACCTATCTTCGAGGTTACGCGAGGTTATTGATGCATAAACTTGATGTTAGCATATTGTTCTAGCTTTGCTAGATTGTTCATTATTATTCCATTGCATTGTTACCTTGAACCACATCATGGGTTGCTTGCGAGTACATTCAAAGTACTCATTGGCTTGCCACTGGTTATTTAATTGGCCAGGCATGGAAGAACAGGAATATGAGGAAGAGTTCTTTGGAGACGAACATGCGAACTAGGACGCTATCCCAGTCAGAATGCCTGTAGGGTTAAGGCAGATGGCATGGGTTCTACCCGTTATCGAAGACTTCCGCTATTTGAGTAATTTGCTATTCAGCCCATGAGGCTCTATCTATGTAAGACTTGGCCATAATGGCCATAATTCATGTAAGACTATTTGTATGGATGTAAGACTCTTGTTATTTCAGCTTCTGTGTGTTCAGTGAGCATTGATCTCTGGGATCACTGTACACGTGCATTCGGTGATCTTGACTTCTAAGTCGGGGTCCCCACAGTCAACTTTTATCATATTACTAAAAAAAATCCTGTTGCAATTTCACTCTTTTTATGATAATTTTTGAATTTATACTTCTATCACTACTAGATTTGATCCTTGAAAGTAACGAGTTTAAGGGGATTAACGACCTTCTTACCCGTATTGGGTGTAAGTATTTGCTCTTGTGAGTGCAGGTGTTGTTCACTAGGATTTGCTTGGTTCGACAACATTGGTTCTCACCGAGGGAAATACTTATCATCTACTATATTGCTTCACCCTTCCTCTTTAGGGAAAATCCCAATGCAGCTCACAAGTAGCATGGACTATTAACCCTAACCTCACAAGATCCGCAAAAGGAGCTTGATGGAGGAGGAAGAGAAGGCATGGAAATCTGGAGACAAGCCTTGCTTCTCCACGTGGACTGCTTCAACGTTCCATTCTCGTCGACATTAATAGAGCTCCGATGCAGGTCGACCTCTTCAATAGCTGGCATGGCGAGGCTATGGTGCCGCTGGGTGAGGAGGAAGGGTTCACGTGGTGGATGAGGGAGTCAGTCGTGGTGGTGCCGAACGACAAGGAGGGGATCAGTGAGGCGGCCATGCTTAAGAGGGAGGAGAGGATCATGTGGGGGTGGGAGGAGGAGGGATAACACAACCTTTACCGAGGGGTGGGCGATATCAATCGATTATTGGCCTGGACATGTTTACAGAGGGAGCCTATTACAGCGTACACATACCAAACGCCTGGAACGTCTTGCGTTTACTATGTAAGCAGGTGACATGCATAAATCCACGAAGCAAACACCTCCTGTGTTGTAACTATTTTGAAGCCCTTCAAAAAGCAGCACAAACTCTAGTAGGTATAGTGTGGAAATATCCACAGTTTACCGCGATGTTCATATATTGGGGTTGGGAAGAAAATTAGTACAATCAGTTGTGCTAAGAGCATCTCTAGCAGATCTCGTATAATCTTGTCGGACGCATTTTCCGATGGATTTACGAGATGGGCTAAAATAAAGGCCCGAGTAGGTCTGAGAAAAAGGTCCCAATCCATAAAACATTTACGGGAGGCTCTTAAACCGTGTGCGATTCCGATATATATATGCGAGCTCCTGGTGAATTTAGTGTTCGCCTTCCGCTTTTCCCCCCATTCCCCTCCACCGTGTTTCCTCTTCTCCGGCAAGAAATCTCATGGACTTTACCCTCGATTTCCAGTGCGTTTACCCACCCGAACTTGTAAGAGATTTCAACGGCGGGTGCCGGTCGATGGGGGTCGGTTGACGCGGCGGCGGGCCACCTCGCAAGCGCGACCATGATGAGGGGGTCGAGAGCTCCTCCCTCTGCCCTCCGGTGTCGGAATGGCGCAAGGAGCTGGCATTCCGCCATGGCACGCGGTCCCGCAGCGTTGGAGCACGCGCGTGGGCGGAAGTCGATCGCCTGCTTTGCATCTTTGATCCGGCCATGCAACACCACCGAGCGCGCTTTGTTTGAGGCGAGAAAGACAGCCGCCGCCGGGGACAAAGCCGCAGCAGCATGGGTCCCGGTGCCTCGGGAGGAGTACGAGCTCCGGTAGGTGCTCTGCAACTCCCTCATGGAGCACCACCTTGGCATGAGCAAGTCCGGCTACGGCTCCGGTGATGGCAAGGATGAATATGAGTAGAACTTTAGTGATCCAACTAGTCATTTAAGTTTTATGCCTAGTCTTGTAGTTTAAGTTTGAACTTTCTATCAAGCGGTATGCTATGTGCGGAACTATCTATCTAGTAGTTTAATTGGCTTGTATGTTATGAATTATGCTTGTGAAACTACTATGATGTTTATCTATGGCAGAACTAGATGTTTAAAATCGAGTAAAAAAATCCGATGAAGTTTATGAGATCTATTCTACCGATCCGTCCACCATCCCGCAAATTTTGTTTATGGTAGGACGGCGGTAAACCGGATCCTCTAGAGATGATGTAAGTTCCTTTTGTAAGAGCATCTCCAACAGCCGCGCAATGCACGGCGCGCTAAAAAGCATTTGCAGCACGCTGATCGCGAGTTTTTGCACGGCGACGAGCGCTTGCTCCAGCAGCCGCTACAAAATATAGTGCGCCCGAGCCGCTCCAACAGATGTGCTAAACTGCAGCATACGCGAGCAGCCGACGTTTGCCATATGTTGCATTTTGGAGATGATGATGATATTTCAAACATCAAAACAAGACATGGCATAGTTTAAAATCACCCAAAAAAGTTCATGACATAAAAGTTCAAATTTATGTCCACAACATCATCCAACCAAGTTCAAAATCCGAACCAAGTTCATGACATGGAAGTTCACGCAAATGAATGGCACATCAACAATCATGCCTCGTCCTCGTCTTCAACCTCCTCTTCCTCCGATTCATCATCCTCATCCGAAGACGATTCTTCATCCCACTCTTCATTGTCGCGCACCGCATCATCATGTGAAGCTTGGAAGGTGGCAAGATCTTCAACGGCATCATGCGAAGGTGTGTGATGAGGCACACCAGAAGACATTCCACCCGTGCCGTCCGGAGGTGCTCCCATGCCTCCCATGAGAGACACAAAACTCATGCCTCCCATGGCAGATCCGAAGCCACCCATGCCTCACATGGCCCCCATGGTAACTCTGAAGCCACCCATGCTGCCCATGGTAGCTCTGAAGCCACCCATGCCTCCCGTGCTGCCAATACCACCGCCACCCATGCCAGCCACGCCGCCCATGGCAACCATGGCTCTTTCTTGGAGCAAGACTTCTTTACGAGCAAGACTGACGTACTCCTTTTGCTTCTCATCGAGGGTAGATGTGTCCATGAAGAACAAGTACTTCTCCCATTCCAACAACCTAGTTCACTCCTCCATGGCCAATTTCTTCTCCTCCAATGCCACCTTCCTCTCCTCGGCCGCCACCCTCCTCTCCTCGGCCGCGGCATCTTGGTTCCTTGCCATCTTCCTCACCTCGTTCGCTTCCTTTCTTGCCTTCGCAATCACTTCCATAGAATTTTTAGCTCATCATCTCATTTCCTCTTGTTCTTTTCTTTTCCATATTTCTTGCATGCATCCTGTTGGGGATATAACTATTTGATATGACCCGCCCAGGAGGGTCCAGGTTACCCAATGGCGGTTCATGGGCCAAGCCCAGAAGCATGTTGAAGATGGTGGTTCAATAAGTGTAATGTATAAAGGGCCCAAAGCCCACAGCGGCTTAAAGCCCATAAGTGTAAACCACCATGTATAATTAACTTGTACTGTAAGGCATGTAACAATGAGTCACCGAGCCGGACACGATTGTATGAGTCGGCCGGGACTCCGTAAGCTGCAGGGCATCAACCCGTGTATATAAGGGGACGACCTGGCAGCAGCTTAGGGCAAGAAACAACAAGTCGAAAGCCAGGCAAGCGTGGTCGCTCCCTAGCAATCGAAACCCCAGCAATTCCACCTCAAACTGGATTAGGTTTTACCCTCACCGCAAGGGGCTGAACCAGTATAAACTTTCTGTGTCTCTTGTCCCGTTTAAACCCTTTAATCTAACCATGTCGCTATGGCTCCACAATTAAGTCCTTTCCTTTG
Organism: Secale cereale; assembly: GCA_902687465.1. NCBI lineage: Eukaryota > Viridiplantae > Streptophyta > Magnoliopsida > Poales > Poaceae > Secale > Secale cereale. The sequence goes on from LR738715.1 coordinate 824,006,660, forward strand.
GACATCTACCGTGACAACTCCACAACAGTTGGCGCCCACCATGGGGCCTGTGCATGGTGGTTTCGAGTTCTTGAAGGGCAACTTCGAGGGGCTCAAGGGATACGCTGTGGGCCGAGTGACCAAGAGTCGTCGCGGCAGGCTCTACATCGACGATGTAGGCTGGGGTCCCGAGGCCGGCTCAATTGAGTACGGGTGCCGGGTCCCCTTCGACGGAATCCACGTCTTCATCGGCAAGATCGGCGAACCGGGCCCTGAGCCGGACACCTGCACCGACATCATCGAGACGGCTCAGCATACGCGACCCACCCGGGTTCAGCTCGCCATGAAGCGTGCCTTTGTTGGATACATCCAGGGCGCTGGAGGCTCTCGATCTCGCGATGAGACGGTCATTCTCTCTGATGGTGAATCATCCACGAGCGAGACTAATTCAATGTATTAGATGTAGAGCGGACGGCTTGGGGGCTGGTCCGATGGTAACAGTATTCCGGACCCCCGTGGGTCACCGAACAGGGTGGCGATTTTCATGACTGGCACCCAACCGGCTCTCGGCTCGACAGTCGCTGGGGTCATAACACCCGGTGCAACGGCAATGACTGCGGCGGGTGCGGCGGACCAGTACGCCCGCCGACTCAAGTCTTGACAGATCTATTGGAGGCTCTGGCGACTCTGATGGGAATGGATGCAACCCCAGATAACCAAGAGCAGCACAAGGAAGATGTAGCTAAGCTGCGAGAGGAAATAGCGCAAGCGAAGGAAGGTCTGGTGGCGTAGAACGCTAGGATGACTGCAGAATGGGCCGTATTGGATGCTCGGGCTCAGCGGATTCAACCGGATTCGTACCAGCTCACGGTGGATCACAACGCTGCTAACAAGGTCATGAGGAGGAAGCACCGGAGTCGTCTGCCTTTTGTTTACGAGCCGAGGAATCTTTTCAACAGAGCTGGAGTAGGGACCAGTAACCCGCCGGGGATCAACCGGGCGGCTGAAGCGCCGGTTCAATCACGCATGATAGGTTCTCCATATATGAATCAAATCCACAGTGCGCCTCATCACCCGGCGAAGCCGGCGGGTCATTATTCCAACCCTCTGGATAACATGATTGCAGCAGCAACGAGATTGGTGGCTCTGCCAGTTGAGGGCAAAACTCCGGTGGTGGTAGAAACCCAGAGGGCCCGGGAACTTCTTTAGACAGCGCTGGCACAGCAGCAGGCTTATTCTTATAGTCATGACCGAATTCACTCGACCCCTCGTCCAAGTGTTAGCTACTGCAGGCACGTTGACCCGCCAGCGGTTTCGACCACGCAGCGACACCGTGACCAGCCTCATGGGCATGACCCGACGCAACATGGTGCCAACGCACAGGACTTAGTGGATCGGGGCAGGATGCGCCGAGAGGCCGAGCTGGCGGCTTAGGCTGTAGATCGTCAGCCGGCGCCATATTACCCGGCAACTTCAGTAGAGACAGGTAGAGCTTCTCGAGCTTGGGGCGTGTCGTGCTTAACGGTGGCTATACGGAACGAGCGTCTACCCAAGGACTTCAAGGGCCCTCGTAAGGTGCCTAACTACACAGCAGATCAACCCCCCGAGGCTTGGACGGAGAGTTACGAGATGGCTATGGAGATGCTAGATGTTAGTGAGGTCGCGTGTGCTAAGTATTTCACCATGATGCTGGAAGGCACAGCCCGTAACTGGTTGAAAGGATTGCCCCCCAACTCCATTGGATCATGGGCAGAGCTGAAGGCCAAGTTTATCCGACATTTCAAGGATACATGCAAGCAGCCGATGTCAATTGTGGATTTAGCTTCTTGTGTTCAGAACGAGGGCGAGTCGACGACTAGCTGGGTGCACCGGGTCTCAACCATTATACATTCTTCACATAAGATCAATGTCGAGTCAGCAGTGTTGATGTTGGAAAAGAATTGTCGTTTCCTTCCACTCAAGCAGAAGTTGGGGCGGCTTACACGTCATTGCGATGATATGGGGGAGCTTATGGCGGCTCTCGTCAAATATGCCAACTCTGATAGTACCAAGGACCCCGAATCGGAGGCTAAAAGATAGGGAAAGGGAAAGAAGAGCAATGATACAAGACGACAGCAGTTTAACCCGGCCAATCAGAGCAGTGGCGGTAAGCGCAAAGCTGATGATTTTGTAGCTAACATGGCAACATGGAATTTTAATCAGCGTCGCAAAGGGAGGCTGGCTCCGAGATATAACCCTGATGAAGTAATGAATCAGACGTGTCCGAAGCATGGAATTGAGGAAAGGCCGGCTACCCATCTATGGAAGGATTGCAGCATTGTGAGGCACTTCAAGGAGTCTATCCAGAACAACCATGGAACGAACGGCGGTTCAGGGTCCATCTCACATGGTCCGGTTATGGAGGCGGCGGCTCAAGTTTTGAGTTTCAAGGCCAAGGTAATCAAGGCGGTAACAACTAGCAGAACAATCAAGGAAATCAATAGCAGTAGTCCGGTTATCAGAGTAACCCGAAGTAGCTGAGTAGTGGGCAGTACCACGTTTTTACCACTAGTCTGTGCAAGTGAGATCAGAAATTTCATAAAAGGGCGGTGAATGCTGTTGAGCCAGCAGTTCCCCATTTCATGCGATGGTCTAAGCAGCCCATTGTATGGAGCCGTGAGGATCACCCGCCCCGGGTTGATAACCCGGGTCAGTTGGCTTTGGTGGTGGCGCCTCAGGTTGGAGGATATAAATTCACTAAGGTGCTCATGGATGGAGGCAGCAGTATCAATTCTGTACACACCTCTGGTTGGAGGATATATCATCAGCCCCTTAGTGACTTACCAGCGGTGTGTACAGAATTCATGGCCAAATCGGGCGTAACGTTCAAGATGATGCTTAACCCGGCCAAATGTGTCTTTGGTGTTCCGGCAGGCAAGTTTTTGGGTTTTTTGGTTTCTGAACGAGGCATCGAAGCTAACCCGGAGAAAATCAAGGCTATCAATTCCTTGGCGAGGCCAAAGTGTGTCAATGATGTCCATCGCTTGGCAGGGCGGATAGCGGCTTTGAGCCGGTTCATAAGCCGCCTAGGTGAGAAGGCTATCCCTTTGTATCAGATGATGAAGAACACATATAATTTTGTCTAGAGTGAAGCTGCCAATGAGGCGTTCAAGGCACTTAAGAAGCAATTGGTTGAGCCGCCGGTTCTTGTTGTCCCCATTGACAAGGAGCCTTTGTTACTATATGTTGCTGCAAATAGTCGGGTTGTCAGTGTTGCCATTGTTGTGGAAAGAAAAGAGGTCGGCAAGGAGTATCCGGTTCAACGGCCGATTTACTATGTCAGTGGGGTACTTATTGAATCCAAGCAGAGGTATCCGCATTGGCACAAACTAGTATATGGGGTCTTCATGGCAAGCCGGAAGCTCAAGCAATATTTCCTGGGTCATCCTATTATGGTGGTGAGTTCTGCTCCCTTAGGGGATATCATCCAAAACAGAGAAGCGACAGGTCGGGTAGCCAAGTGGGCCATTGAGCTTGGGCCCCATGGTTTAAAGTATGTGCCTCGAACATCCATCAAGTCACAAGAGCTCGTGGATTTTATCAATGACTGGACAGAATTGCAAACACGTGAGGAAAATTCGGATAACACATATTGGACTATTCACTTTGATGAGTCCACGCGGTTAGAAGGCTCGAGGGCTGGAGTTGTCTTAATTTCCCCACGAGGTGATAAATTTTCTTATGTTCTCCAGTTAATGTTCCCTTGTACTAATAATGTAGCTGAGTATGGGGCCTTGCTCCATGGTCTTCGGATGGCCAAGGAGATGAACTTAAGCCGGGTGAGATGCTTTGGTGATTCAAACCTGGTAGCTCAGCAGGTTTCTGGCACTTGGGATTCCAAGGATCCGCTCATGGCGGGTTATCGTCGAGAGGTTGATGCAATTGCAGGTCACTTCAAGGGTTACCAAGTTGAGCACATTGATCGGAGGAAGATCGAGGCAGCTGATACCTTAAGCCGGTTAGGATCTCAGCGTAAGCCAGTACCGCCCAACACATTTTTCGATGTTTTGGTTGACCCATCTGTCAAGTAACCCATAGAGGAGGACCTTGCTATTCGTGACCCGGAGGCACAGTTGGTGGTGGCTCTTCATGTTATACCTGACTGGACGGTTCCGTATTTGGCTTACATGACCCGGGGTGAGCTACCTGAGGATGAAATTTTGGCTAGACAAATAACCAGGCGGTCTATGTCAATGACGATTGGCAATGGAGAATTGCACCATCGCAGTGTTACAGGGGCGTTTCAACGTTGCGTCTCTCCTGAGGAAGGCTGTGAGATCCTAAGAGAGATCCATGAAGGAGATTAGGGTCATCCCGCCAGCTATAAATCTCTTGTGGCCAAAGACTTTCGTCATGGCTTCTCTTGGTTGATGGCTCATGCTGATGCTGAAGACTTGGTCGGCATATGTGATGGTTGTCAGAAGTTTTCACGGCGTGCTCATGTTCCGGCTCAAGACTTGAGGATGATCCCAATAACTTGGCCTTTTGCGACTTGGGGGCTTGATATGGTTGGGCCTTTCAAGAGGTCCAAGGATAAGAAAACCCACCTTTTGGTGGCAGTGGATAAGTTTACCAAGTGGATTGAGGCAGAGCCGGTTAGCAAATGTGATGCAGAAACGGCAGTTCAATTCATCAAGAAGGTGATTTTCCATTTTGGTTTTCCCCACAGTATCATAATTGATAATGGCACTAATCTTTCCAAAGGTGCTATGCGGGAATTTTGTCAACATGAACACATTTGACTTGATGTCTCCTCCATGGCTCACCCCCAATCTAATGGTCAAGCGGAATGGGCTAATCAAGAGATTATGTGAGGCATTGCTACCTCTTGAGCTTGCGTTGTATTCCCTCGAAGAAGAAAGGGAGATGCAGCACAGTAGCGTAAGTATTTCCCTCAGTTTTTGAGAACCAGGGTATCAATCCAGTTGGAGACCACGCGCGAGTCCCTTGCACCTGCACAAACAAATAAGAACTTCGCAGCCAACGCGATAAGGGGTTGTCAATCCCTTTACGGTCACTTCCGAAAGTGAGATCTGATAGAGATGATAGTTTATATTTTTGGTATTTTTAGTTTAATAAAACAACAAATAAAAGCGATAAAAGTAAAATAGATGTAGATTGATATGTTGAGAATAGACCCAAGGGCCATAGTTTTCTCTAGTGGCTTCTCTCATGATAGCGATATTCTACGGCGGGTAAACAAATTACTGTCGAGCAATTGATAGAAAAGCGAATAATTATGAGACTATCTAGGCATGATCATTGTATATAGGCATCACGTCCGAGACAAGTAGACCGACTCCTGCCTGCATCTACTATTATTACTCCACACATTGACCGCTATCCAGCATGCATCTAGTGTATTGAGTTCATAAGAACAGAGTAATGCCTTAAGCAAGATGACATGATGTTGAGGGATAAACTCAAGCAATATGATATAAACCCCATCTTTTTATACTCGATGGCAACAATACAATACGTGCCTTGCTGCGCCTACTTTCACTGGGAAAGGACACTGCAAGATTGAACCCAAAGCCAAGCACTTCTCCCATTGCAAGAACTATAGATCTAGTAGGCCAAACCAAACCAATAATTCGAAGGGACTTGCAAGGATATTATGAGCACACATAAAAAGTTCAGAGAAGAACCAAATATCTTTCATAGATAACCTTGATCATAAACTCACAATTCATCGGATCTCGACAAACACACCGCAAAAAGAGATTACATCGAATAGATCTCCTCGAAGACCGAGGAGAACTTTGTATTGAGATCCAGAGAGAGAGAAGAAGCCATCTAGATACTAGCTATGGACCCGAAGGTCTGTGGTAAACTACTCACAACTCATAGTGAGGGCGATGATGATGATGATGAAGGCCTCCGTGATGGATCCCCCTCCGGTGGAGCTCCGGAACAGGCTCCAAGATGGGATCTCCACGGGAACAGAAGGTACGATGGTGGAATTAGGGTTTTCCCTCTATTCACAGAGTTTCTGGGGTACGTAGACTTATATAGGAAGAAGGAGGGCACCGGGGGAGTCACAGGGGCTCCACGAGGCAGGGGGCGCGCCCCCACCCTCGTGGGCCCCTTGTGGCTCTTCTGACGTGGTTCTCAAGTTCTTCGTTCATGATTTCCTCCAAAAATATCTCTCGCGAAGGTTTCATTCCGTTTGGACTTCGTTTGATATTCTTATTCTGCAAAACCCTAAAACAGGCAAAAAACAGCAATCTGGACTGGGCCTTTGGGTTAGTAGGTTAGTCCCAAAAATGATATAAAAGTGAATGATAAAGCCCATTAAACATCCAAGACTTCATAAATAATAGCATGGAACAATAAAAAATTATAGATACGTTGGAGACGTATCAAGCATCCCCAAGCTTAATTCCTGCTCGTCCTCGAGTTGGTAAATGATAAAGAAAGAACTTTTGATGTGGAATGCTAACGAATATAGTTTTTCAATGTAATTCTCTTAATTGTGGCATGAATGTTCAGATCTGAAAGATTCAAGATAAAAGTCTATATTGACATAAGAAATAACAATACTTCAAGCATACTAACAAAGCAATCATGTCTTCTCAAAATACTATGGCTAAAGAAAGTTATCCCTACAAAATCATATAGTGTTGGCTATGCTCCCTCGTTATCACACAAAAATATTCATATCATGCACAACCCCGATTTCAGCCAAGCATTTGTTTTCATACTCTATCTTTTCGAACCTTTCAACTTTTACGCAATACATGAGCGTGAGCCATGGACATAGCACTATGGGTGGAATAGAGGTGGTTGTGGAGAAGACAAAAAGGAGGGAGATAGTCTCACATCTACTAGGCGTATCAACGGGCTATGGAGATGCCCATCAATGGATATCAATGTGAGTGAGTAGGGATTGCCATGCAACGGATGCACTAGAGCTAAATATGAATGAAAGCTCAACAAAAGAAACTAGTGGGTGTGTATCCAACTTGCTTGCTCACGAAGACCTAGGGCATTTGAGGAACACCCATCGTTGGAATATACAAGCCAAGTTCTATAATGAAAATTCCCACTAGTATATGAAAGTGACTAAACATGAGACTCTCTACAATGAAGAACATGGTGCTACTTTGAAGCACAAGTGTGGAAAAAAGATAGTAGCAATTGTCCCATTTTTTGTTCCCTTTTTTTTGGGCCTTTTTTTCTTTGGCCTTTCTTTTTTTTCTTTTTCTTTTTGCGGAGGGGCTTTATAGATTTAGCCTTTCCTCCCATGGGACAATGATCTAATAATGATGATCATCACACTTTCATTACAACTCGATACTACAACAACAAGTTATGACTCTATATGAATGCCTCTGGCGGTGTACCGGTATGTGCAATGAAACAAGATTGACATGTATAAAAAATTATGCATGGTGGCTTTGCCACAAATACAATGTCAACTACATGATAATGCAAGGGCAATATGACAATATGATGCGTGTCATATGAACGGAATGGTGGAAAGTTGCCCGACAATATATCTCGGAATGGCTATGGAAATGCCATGATAGGTAGGTATGGTGGCTGTTTTGAGGAACAATATGGTGGCTGTTTTGAGGAAGGATATATAGTGGGTTCATGGTACTGGCGAAAGTTGCGCGGTACAAGAGAGAACGGAGTCCAAACGGAATGAAACCTTCGCGAGAGATATTTTTGGAGGAAATCACGCTCGGAAAATGTCAGGACCAAGTCAGGGGACAACTGGGCTGCCCTCGAGGGTGGGGGCGCGCCCCCCTGCCTCGAGGCTGGCCCACACAGCCGTCGGTGCCCTCCTGCTTCCTACATATACCTACGTACCCCAGAAACTCCATACGCAGAGAGAAAACTCTAATTCCACCGCCGTAGCTTCTGTTCCCATGGAGATCCCATCCTAGAGCCTGTTTCGGGAGGGGGATCCATCACGGAGGCCTTCATCATCATCATCATCATCGCCCTCACCATGAGTTGTGAGTAGTTTACCTCAGACCTTCGGGTCCATAGCTAGTATCTAGATGTGTCGATGTACAAAAAGGGGGGTACACTTTTTGTACCCCTATGACTGTGCACGGGCAGTCTGAGCCACGGGCACCGCAGCACCAAGCAAGGCAAAGGAGGTAAGCCAAGGTAAGACCGAAGCTCAAGAGAACTAGAACGACACCAAGGACAAGACCACAAAGAGCAAAGGGACTAAGCGGGTTCCCCCGGCAAGATCCTTGTCGGGAGCCAGTTTTAGTAGCCCCGGCAAGACCCTTGCCGCAGCAACTCCCCGGCAAGACCCTTGCCGCGGCAACTCGGCCCATGCCAACGGAACAAATCACCCTTGAGTCCGCTGCCCCCATAGGGCAAGGATTCGGGAGATATCCCCGTAGTGGCATGCAGATCTTTGTGAAGACATTCAAGATTAGATACGCACTAAGAAGACGATGACCCTTGGCGGGATCCCAGCCAAGGAAGACCACAAGACCTCCGGCAAGCACCTTGCCGGGGATGGCAGCAGGCGTCGCGGCAAGACCCTTGCCGGGGCCCCGGCAAGGCCCTTGCCAAGGACATCCGCATGGGCCACCATCAGGCCCACGCCGACTAAACTTCCACCGCCATATGCAGCTGCCGACCCAACCAGCTGGGCAGGCAGCTGCGTGGCGACATGCAGATCTTCGTGAAGACCCACCATTGCGCCACCTCAGCTGTCTGCCTACCTACATGGCATCTCAGGCATCGCTGGCCAGGGCGCGTGTCGACACAAGAAGGAGCGGTGACGGACAAGACAGATCTCTCCCCGTCCCCGATAAAGCAAGGACACCTAAGCAAGACGCATTAGATGTGCCTTGTCATGTAATGCGAGGGATAACCTCGCATCACTGTACCCTTTCCACCTCCTGTGTGCCACTGTGGCAACCCCTTTTTCTATAAAAGGAGACCCGAGGCGACCAGGAGGAGGATTCGGCTTTTTGGAGCTCCTCACGCCCCATAGCTAGCTGAAGAACACAGATATACAATCCACCAAAGCAGGAGTAGGGTTTTACACATCCTCGCGGCCCGAACTTGGATAAACAAACCGTGTCCTATCTGTTTGATCCGCTCTTCTCTCAACCCCGCGCCCCGCTAACCATAGTAGGGATTCTTGTGATCCCATAGGTGTCGTTCCCACCGACATCTTTGGCGCGCCAGGTAGGGGGCGCAGTTGTGAGAATCGGCTTTAGCAGTTAGTTCGACGCCTCTTCATCATCATGGCACCCAAGAAGAAGACAACGGTGGCGGTTGGCCAGTCGGAAGCCGGACAGCCCGTCCCGACGCGGGCGAGCAGCAGACCGGTCGCGGAAAGGACCCGGGGCGCTGCTCACGAACACCAACGCCGTCCCGGCAGCTGGATTTTGGGAGGTCGCGATGTTTGTGCGCTTGGTAACGGGCCACACACCGCCAAATCCAAAGACGGAGCCAGGCCCTCCGCGGGTGGCGCGGGGCCTTCCAAGATTCTTGCCGCATCACCCGAAGGCGACGCACGGGCCTCCAGGACTCCCACGCTGGCGCCAACAGCGCGCTCCTCCCAAGCAGCGCGCGACGAACGGCGTCATCACGCCGAAGATCCCGGGCGTCGCCGCGGGAAGAGCCCCGAGCGCCACTCCCGAGACGTAGAAGACATGCCCGCCCGCCGAAGCGCTGGTGAAAATGGCATGCGTCCGCGGGGTCGTGATAGAGCTCCTCCTAACATGGTCAGGAGTCGAAGCGCGTCGCGGTCCGTGCAGGTTTCGCTACCGCTAACCCCAGCAGAAGCCTTGGCGCGCGCGCAGTTGCTCCTCGACTTTCCTCCCGTTACGGGGAAACTCGACGAATGGAGAGCCACCATCCGAAGCCTTGTCGCGATCGCCAACAAGGATGAACCAAGTCCAGCGAAGCCCCCAGGTCAATGCTCCGATGGGGTCCCATGCACCGGTGGTGGGAGGACCGGCAGCACCGTGGCCATGGTGCATTCGCCTCCTCCTCGCCCGGTACCGCGTGTGTCGACTCATCGAGACGTCGCGGGTGACAACATCTCCATAGCGTTGTCCGACCCACGGACCCACGGCGACCAGCGTCAAGTTCTTCAGGAGCGAGCTCATGAAGACGCTCGAACCACCATCGAGCATCGGCGCGGAGCGCGCCACCAGTCAGACAGGCGAGCAGGGCCTGCTGTGAACCGCCCAGCACCGGAGAGCCCTGGTGGTCTGCCTTACGAGGTAGGTTGTCCAGCTTTTACCCGTGACCTGCGGCAGTTCAAGTGACCCACTCACCGCACCTTCAAGCCTGACGTTGGCGAGAAGTACAACGGCAAGACCAACCCGTCGGAGTTCCTCAGCATCTACACCATCGCGATGCAAGCTGCCGGAGCCCGCGATGATAAGGTGCTTGCGAATTACTTTCCATTGGCTCTTAAACCCAACACCATGTCGTGGTTGATGCACTTGCCGGTAGACTCTATTTCCTCCTGGTCGGATTTGTGCCATGAGTTTGTTGGCGCCTTTACTGGAGGTCACCAAGCCCATGGCCAAGCAAGTGACCTGTACGTCATTCCCCAGAAGGGAGGCGAGAGTCTGCGCGAATATTTACAGAGGTTCAGCCGGGTACAGTACACTGTTCACCCTGCCGCCATCATCAGCGCGTTCCATCAGAACGTGTGTAACCGCAAGATGCGTGAAGAACTGGCAATGAACAAGGTGAAAGATGTGGCGGAACTCTATGTTCTTGCTGACAGATGCGCCCGGGCTGAAGAGGGAAGGAAGTACCCCGGCGAAGATGCCGGCGTGGAAACCGACTCTTCAGATGAGGATACTGCCGCCCCGGCGAAGAAAGGTCGGCGCCGCAATAGGAAGCGCAAAGGTAAAGCCGTGCTTGCCGTCGAGGGATCTGATGACGCCGGCTCCGCCAAGAAAACCAAGGCGGATGACCCCGGCAAGGAAATTGCCGGGTGTGTCACCTGCCGGGCCTTGGCGGCTGCCGAGAAGCCAGGAAACTCCGACAAGCAATACTGCAAGATCCATCGCACCAAAGGCCATGATCTCCAGAACTGCCGACAGGTTGAGCTCCTTGCTGAGAAGCAGAGGGCTGAATATGAGAGGCGGGACAAGGAAAAGGGCCAGGACGGTGCTGAGGGATCCGGCAAGAAGCGTGACGGTCAAGCAGGCCGTCGCGGCAAGGATAAACAGCAGGAGAGGCCCGCCCGGGGCCGTGACAGAAAGCCAGAAGACGACGATCACGAAGAGGACGACGAGTCCGGTGACCAAGAGTTTCAGAAAGCCACGGAGGCCATGTGCGTCGATGGCGGCGCCTCGCTGCATACTTCTCACCGCCAGCTTAAACAGTGGGCGCGTGAGATTTCAGCAGCGGAGCCGTCGTCTGCTGCCCAAAAGCCACTGAAATGGTCCAGCACGCCTATCATTTTTGACACTGAGGATCACCCCGACCGCACTACCGCGGTCCGGTGCTTGCTATTGTTGGTTTCACCAACAATACGCAACCTCAAGGTGACAAAGATGCTAGTCGATGGCGGGGCCGGTCTGAACTTAATCTCACCTACCGTGATCGAGAAGCTGCAGATTCCTGACGGAGATCTCGAGGAAACGGGCACATTTCAGGGGGTCAACCCAGGAAGAAGTCAACCAAAGGGGAAGGTCATGCTGCCCGTGACTTTTGGAAGTGACCTGAACTACAGGACAGAAAGGATCGTGTTCGATGTCGCCAAGATCCCCTTGCCCTACAACAGGATCCTTGGCCGCCCAGCGCTGGCCAAGTTCATGGCGGCGTCACACTACGCCTACAACACCCTGAAGATGCCAGGACCTGTGACGATCATCACCATCCCCTCCGATAAGAAAGATGCCCTGATTTGCGTTGACCAACTATACCAACAAGCAGTTGCAGCAGCTGCCGCCACTAGGGCACTTGCTCCTGCCACTGGAGCCCCGGGGGGAAGAAGAAGAAGAAGACCGGTGAGACCTCGGACACCCACTCCGGCAAGCGCACCTCTTCGGAGTGTAGTGCTCCCGTCGAGGACGTGCCAGAGAGCTCCACCGGTAGAAACAAGAAGTCCAGGGCCACACCGCTAGGAACCAAGAAGGTTTCTGTCAAGGAGGACGGCACAGGAGGGGCTTTCACCATAAGCTCCACCCTTGACGACAAATAGGAAGACGCGCTCGTCACCTTCCTGCGGGCAAATGTCGATGTGTTTGCATGGCAAGCATCCGACATCCCCGACGTTCCCAGGGAGGTGATTGAGCACCACCTTGCAGTTTGTCCTCATGCACGGCCCATCAAGCAGAAGGTCGGGAAGCAAGCTTTGGAACGACAAGAGTTCATCACAGAGGAGATCCGGAAACTGGAAGCAGTGGGTTTGATAAGAGGAGTGTTCCATCCAACGTGGTTGGCCAATCCAGTGGTAGTGCGCAAGGCGAATGGGAAGTGGAGGCTGTGTATTGATTACATAGATATCAATAAGGCTTGTCCCAAAGACCCCTTCCCGTTGCTGCGCATCGACCAGATTGTTGACTCCACGGCTGGTTGTGACTTGTTGTCATTCCTCGATGCCTACTCCGGCTACCATCGGATCTTCATGACAAGAGAAGACGACGAGAAGACAGCATTCATCACCCCATGTGGTATGTATTGTTTCGTACGAATGCCTTTCGGGTTGAAGAGTGCTGGCTCAACATTTGCAAGGGCAGTCCAGATTGGTTTTGAACCCCAGCTCCATAGAAATATGGAGGCTTATATGGATGATATAGTTGTCAAAACCAAGAACATAGCAACCCTTATATCAGATTTACAAGAAACATTTGCAAACCTACGCAAGATCAATCTCAAGCTGAACCCTGAGAAGTGCGTCTTCGGCGTCCCGCCCGGCAAGCTTCTCGGGTTCTTTGTGTCACAGTGTGGGATAGAAGCCAATCCGGACAAGATCAAAGTTATAGAACAGATTGAAGCACCCAAACGGGTCAAGGATGTGCGTCGGCTTGCTGGCTGCGTTGCCGCCATGAGCAGATTCATTTCCAAGTCTGTCGAGCGCGCCCTTCCCTTTTTCAACATTTTGAAAAAGGCGGGCCCAATGGAGTGGACACCAGAAGCCGAAGCGGCATTGCAAGATTTGAAGAGGTATCTTTCCTCCACGCCAGTACTAGTTGCGCCTAGGCCACAAGAACCGTTGCTGCTATACCTGGCGGCAACGAACCAGGTGGTCAGCGCCGCACTAGTGGCACAGAGAGAAATTGATGACGAGGTGATAGCAGCGACAGAGCCTGGTGCCGTTGGTGCAGAGACGACACGGCCGGTTGGAGTGCCGCCAAGGAAGAAAATGATGCAGCACCCGGTCTACTTTGTTAGCTCCCTCTTGCAGGGGGCTAGATCAAGGTACTCCGGTGTGCAGAAATTTCTCTTCGGCCTTCTTATGGCCTCGAGGAAGCTGTGTCACTACTTCCAGGCACACGAGATCACTGTCGTCACTCACCTCCCTCTGCAACGGATATTGCACAATCCATATGCAACGGGTAGAATTGTAGAGTGGGCACTGGAGCTGTCCAGCTTTGGCCTCAAGTTTGAAAGTACCTTGACGATTCAAAGCCGAGTCCTGGCGGAGTTCGTGGCAGAATGGACCGCGACGCCTGATGAAGAAGCCCAGGAAACTGCTCTCCCCGGCAAAGAGGCGAGTTGCGACTGGATCATGTACTTTGATGGAGCTTTCTCCTTACAGGGCGCCGGGGCTGGCGTACTGCTTGTCGCGCCCACCGGAGAGCACCTCAACTACGTGGTCCAGATGCATTTCCCCAGGGAGGTATCAACGAACAATACTGCTGAATATGAGGGGTTGCTTGCTGGTCTTAGGATCGCGGTAGACCTCGGAATCAAGAAACTCATTGTGAGGGGCGATTCGCAGCTTGTCGTAAAACAAGTCAACAAAGATTACCAGAGCCCGTTGATGAAGGCCTACGTCGATGAAGTGAGAAAGCCGGAAGAGCGTTTTGATGGTATACAGGCGGAGCACGTTCCCCGAGCAGAGAACGACATCGCCGATTACCTGTCAAAGCGCGCTGCCCTCAAGTTACCTGTGGAACCAGGTACCTTTGTGCTTCAGCTTTCTCAGCCATCCGTTGATCCATCAACAGAGCAAAACAAGAGGAGGAAAACAGGGCCCGGCAAGTACTTTCCCGCCGAGCTCCCCGGAGCCGCCGGCAAGGATGTTGCCGGGGACACTGAGCCCGCCACGGAACGGCTAGCTCCGGCGGAGCGTCAAGCTCTTGCCGTCGAGACAGCCGCTCCTATAGCGGAGGAAATGCCTTTAGTCCTCGCCGTCGAGCCCCAGGCTCCAGCGTGGGCACAGCACACCGTCCGATTCCTCCAAACTGGGGAACTTCCTGAGGAGCAGGAAGAAGCGGAAAAAGTAGCCCGTCGATCTGCTATGTACCAGTTTGTCGATGACGTCCTGTATAGAAAGAGACCGAACGGCGTGAAATTGAAGTGTATCCCTCGAGAGGAAGGACTGGGGCTGTTGGCAGAGATACATGGAGGCATATGTGGATCCCACATAGGGTCAAGAGCCCTTTCCGGCAAGGCATTTCGGCAAGGCTTCTTCTGGCCCACTGCCCTCCGGGATGCGACGACACTGGTCACCAGGTGTGAAGCGTGTCAGTTCCATTCAAAGAAACTTCATCAACCAGCTCAAGCCCTTCAAACCATTCCTCTCTCCTAGCCCTTCTCGGTCTGGGGGCTCGACATACTGGGCCCTTTCCCCCACGCTGTCGGGGGCTTTGAGTACTTGTACGTCGCAATCGACAAGTTCACAAAGTGGCCAGAGGTGGAGGCAGTGAGGAAGGTCACAGCCCAGTCAGCCGTCAAATTCTTCAAGGGACTAGTGTCCCGTTTTGGTGTACCCAACAGGGTCATCACCGACAACGGCACACAGTTCACAAGCCGCACCTTCATGCAATATACCCAAGACCTCGGCAGCAAAGTCTGTTTCGCTTCCGTTGCTCACCCACGAAGCAATGGTCAAGCTGAGAGTGCAAACGTTGAAGTACTGCGAGGCTTAAGGACAAAGACCTTTGACAGGCTGCGCAAGAGTGGAAGGCGTTGGATTGATGAGTTGCCGACGGTTCTTTGGTCGATCAGAATGACGCCAAATCAAGCCACCGGCCAGACACCCTTTGCCCTAGTATACAGGGCAGAAGCAGTTCTCCCCACTGAACTCATATACGGGTCACCTCGAGTGCTCGCTTATGATGAGCTTGAGCAAGAGCAACTGCGGCAAGATGACGCAACGCTCCTTGAGGAAGATCGTCTTCGGGCGGCTGTGAGAGCAGCATGCTACCAGCAAGCCTTGCGTCACTACCATAGCCGCAAGGTCCGTGCCCGAAGCTTTGAGGAAGGCGATCTTGTTCTTCGGCGCGTTCAATCGGCCAAGAATACCAACAAGTTGACACCGAAGTGGGAAGGCCCTTATCGGGTAATACGAGTCACCAGGCCTGGCGCAGTCCGCCTGGAGACCGAAAATGCCGTTCCGGTGAGCAACTCCTGGAACATTGAGCATCTTCGCAAGTTTTACCCATGAGGCGCGGCTTGCCGGCCCCCCCGGCAAGCCACCTTTTGTACAAGCCTTGCCGACAAGGCATGTAACCCTTTGAACAAAGCCAGGCGCAGACCCTGAGCATAAATAAATGAAGCGCTGGCGCCCTAAGTTATAGCATGCATGCTAGGTCGAGTCTCGTCCTTGGTTAGGGTTGATAGTGCTTAGCGGCGGCTAACCCCCGCTCTTACAGGTTGAGTTTGCATCTCTTTGTCTTTCTTTTATCTTCTTTGGTTCACAGGACACACAGATATCCTTGCCGAAACCACTTGGGGAGAAAAAAAGGAACATACCAGCATCTAGGCCCCGGCAAGCCAGTATTGCCGAGGGCTGCAAGAGCAAAGATTCACCCACGGCAAACTAGGGTTGCCGGGGGCTGCAGCTTCAGATAAGTTCTTCATCCCTTATCATGCATTCCATTATGGACTGAGGTATGTGAAACCTCGTTTTTTCCTTAAACTACCGTGCTCCCCTAACTCTAGGCCCTAGGGCTCGTTCCTGGGACCAAGTTTGGTCGTAGTCGCGGCAGCGAAAGAATGAAACAAGGAGCCTGAACCCGCCTCATCCCTGCCTCCGCCAAAGGTGTGAGAAAGGTAGAGCCAAGTGGGGAGACGGCAAGGCCTGTTGCCGGGCGAGAAAGTGTTTATCTTAAAGATATCAAGGATTTATTCCTTGTCGTGGGTTTCACCCACAAACAAATGACCCGGCAAACATCCCTTTTTCATTAAAAGAACATCCCGCCCAGGTACAGTCCATAGGGAATGAAAAACATGAACAAGGGGATTACAAGTTTTAAATTTAACAAACGCCCGAAGGCTTACAAACTAAAAAGAGATAAGATGCCCGTAATCCCTTTCTTGTCCCTCTCCTCATGAGGCAGGTCAAGGAGACGAGAAGAGAAAAAGGAGCGCCTAGGCGAGCTACGGGTGGCAGAAGACACCGAGAGAACATCTTGGTGGCCGCCCAAAGGCTGGATGGTGATGGCGGCGCCGGAAGCAGAGCTCGAAGACGAGGCGGTAGGACGTCAGTACGCGTCGAAGGCGTCGGTGCCCGCGTACTCTGACTTGACGGCCTTGCCGCCCGCCCTCTTCCTCTTCCGCAACCCCCCAACGCCAGCCGCCCAAGGAGACAGCCCCGAGAAGTTCAAGGAGCCGGCGACACAGATGATGGGGTCACCGGTGCCGCATGGAACGGCGCCCGACACCTAGTCGGACCCGTCATCCTGCCGCCTACCACCCTGGTCGTCGCTGTCGCTGTCCTCCTCGTCACTCTCACTCGAGGAGGAATCTTCATCATCAGAAGAGCTCTCCACGCAGCACCTTGCACGAGTCCCGAAGTGCTTGAAGACCTTGACGAAAAGAAGGCCACCCTCCATCAACTTAAAATGGAGAGTGAGCTTATCCGCCAAGCTGTGGATACGAGCAAACATCTTCCACCCCCGACAAAGATACATCACGTGAGGAGTAGGGAAGTCAACACAGACCCGCGTACAGCTAATCCCGCAGCCCCTCATACGCAGCCACAATAACTGCGGCGGATCCAGCTCCATCTCCCGCGCGAATGGAGTCGGGAGGCGAAGGCGATGGCGCGGCGGCCGGCGCAACCTGACGAAGAATTCACAGGGATTGTCCCCAACGTGGCCCTCCATCGGAGGAGGAGCCACTAGCGGGCCGAGGCCGGCGCGCCGCCCCGTCCTCCTCTTCCCTGAGCGCAGCGGCCTCTACCCCGACCTCGCCCACAGCCTCGCCCTCTCCCCCTTCCCCTCGCGGTTGGCTCTACCACCACAAGTGCAGGAGGAGGAGGGATGCGTTGTCGAGCAGCAACCCTTGCCGCCACCATCGAAGGACCGGGATTCCCTTTCTCCATTGCAAGGGGGAGGAAGAAGCGGAAGCAAAAGAGGGAAGAGGATGGAAGAATACGGGGTGCCATCCCCCCTCCCCGCTCCTTATAAAGGAACGGGGTTGGGGCTCAGCCGCCCCGCTCGGCCAATCAAGACACAAGAAGCGCAGGGAACCAGGACTGACCCGCTGCCCCAACCAGCGACGGCCCGGTTCCCCGCCTCCACCATTCGCCACCCCAAGCGCATGGGAGACGCGTGGCCAATGCGCAGAACCGAGGTGACAAGTGAGGCGACCTCTCCCCATCCCGTGATCATGGGGAGTGACGCCTTGAAGACCCCGCCTTGACTCCATTTAGTAAATGAGCCGCGCCCCCATGCCTCCCTCCTTTTACGGGGAAGGCGTGAAGCCGCCTCTTTACTACGATGTGACGCATGCCTGCGGGAACCGCCCCACGCATGACACCCACATCACGCACACCCCTTCGCACCACGCCACGCGCGCGAATCATACAAAGCACAGCGCGAAAAGTCTTACCACGGTAAAAACTGTCCCGCTTGCCCGCGCACCGTTCTGGGCCTAGCCCAACAACGCGTCGCGCTTATGTGTGGCCCAAGCCCGGGGGCTCCTGTCGGTGTACAAAAAGGGGGGTACACTTTTTGTACCCCTATGACTATGCACGGGGAGTCTGAGCCACGGGCACCGCCGCACCAAGCAAGGCAAGGGAGGTAAGCCAGGGTAAGACCGAAGCTCAAGAGAACTAGAACGACACCAAGGACAAGACCACAAAGAGCAAAGGGACGAAGCGGGTTCCCCCGGCAAGATCCTTGCCGGGAGCCAGTTTTAGTAGCCCCGGCAAGACCCTTGCCGCAACAACTCCTCGGCAAGACCCTTGATGCGGCAACTCGCCCCACGCCTACGGAGCAAATCACCCTTGAGTCCGCTTCCCCCATAGGGCTAGGATTCGGGAGATATCCCCGTAGTGGCATGCAGATCT
This sequence comes from Secale cereale, assembly GCA_902687465.1. Taxonomy (NCBI): domain Eukaryota; kingdom Viridiplantae; phylum Streptophyta; class Magnoliopsida; order Poales; family Poaceae; genus Secale; species Secale cereale. Next base: position 824,025,099 of record LR738715.1, read on the forward strand.
TTGTGAAGACATTCAATATCAGATACGCACTAAGAAGACGACGACCCTTGGCGGGATCCCAGCCAAGGAAGACCACAAGACCTCCGGCAAGCACCTTGCTGGGGATGGCAGCAGGCGCCACGGCAAGACCCTTACCGGGGCCCCGGCAAGGCCCTTGCCAAGGACATCCGCAGGGCCACCATCAGGCCCACGCCGACTAAACTACCACCGCCGTATGCAGCTGCCGACCCAACCAGCTAGGCAGCCACTTGCGTGGCAACATGCGAATCTTCGTGAAGACCCACCATTGCGCCACCTCAGCTGCCTGCCTACCTACATGGCATCTCAGGCATCGCTGGCCAGGGCGCGTGTCGACACAAGAAGGAGTGGCGACGGAAAAGACAGATCTCTCCCCCGTCCTCGATAAAGCAAGGACACCTAAGCAAGACGCATTAAATGCACCTTGTCATGTAATGCGAGGGATAACCTCGCATCACTGTACCCTTTCCACCTCCTGTGTGCCACTGTGGCAACCCCTTTCTCTATAAAAGGAGGCCCGAGGCGACCAAGAGGAGGATTCGGCTTTTTGGAGCTCCTCACGCCCCATAGCTAGCTGAAGAACACAGATATACAATCCACCAAAGCAGGAGTAGGGTTTTACGCATCCTCGCGGCCCGAACCTGGATAAACGAACCGTGTGCTATATTTTTGATCCGCTCTTCTCTCAACCCCGCGCCCCGCTAACCGTAGTAGGGATTCTTGTGATCCCATAGGTGTCGTTCCCACCGACAAGATGGCTTCTTCTCTCTCTCTGGATCTCAATACAAAGTTCTCCTCGGTCTTCAAGGAGATCTATTCGATGTAATCTCTTTTTGCAGTGTGTTTGTCGAGATCCGATGAATTGTGAGTTTATGATCAAGGTTATCTATGAAAGATATTTGGTTCTTCTCTGAACTTTTTATGTGTGCTCATACTATCCTTGCAAGTCTCTTCGAATTATTGGTTTGGTTTGGCCTAGTAGATCTATAGTTCTTGCAATGGGAGAAGTGCTTGGCTTTGGGTTCAATCTTGTGGTGTCCTTTCCCAGTGACAGTAGGGGCAGCAAGGCACGTATTGTATTGTTGCCATCGAGGATAAAAAGATGGGGTTTTCATCATATTGCTTGAGTTTATCCCTCTACATCATGTCATCTTTCTTAAAGTGTTACTTTGTTCGTATGAACTCAATACACTAGATGCATGCTGGATAGCGGTCGATGTGTGGAGTAATAGTAGTAGATGCAGAATCGTTTCGGTCTACTTGTCTCAGACGTGATGCCTATATACAATGATCATGCCTAGATAGTCTCATAATTATTCGCTTTTCTATCAATTGCTCGACAGTAATTTGTTTACCCGTTGTAGAATACCGCTATCATGAGAGAAGCCACTAGAGAAAACTATGGCCCCCGGGTCTATTCTCAACATATCAATCTACATCTACTTTACTTTTCTTGCTTTTATTTGTTGTTTTATTAAACCAAAAATACCAAAAATATAACTATCATCTATATCAGATCTCACTCTCGTAAGTAACCGTAAAGGGATTGACAACCCCTTATCGCGTTGGCTGCGAAGTTCTTATTTGTTTGTGCAGGTGCGAGGGACTGGCGCGTGGTCTCCTACTGGATTGATACCTTGGTTCTCAAAAAATAAGGGAAATACTTACGCTACTGTGCTGCATCTCCCTTTCCTCTTCGAGGGAATACAACGCAAGCTCAAGAGGTAGCAAGAAGAATTTTTGGCGTCGTTGCCGGGGAGGCTTACGCAAAAGTCATATACCAAGTACCTATCACAAACCCTTATCCTTCGCATTACATTTATTTGCCTCTCGTTTTCCTCTCCCCCACTTCACCTTTGCCATTTTATTCGCCCTTCTTCCGCCGTGTGTTTATCGTTCGCTTGCTTCTTGTTTGCTTGTGTGTTGGATTGCTTGTTTGTCACTATGGCTCAGAACAATACCAAATTATGTGACTTCTCCAATACCAACAACAATGACTTCATTAGCACTCCGATAGCTCCTATTACCGATGTTGAATATTGTGAGATCGATGCTGCTTTGTTGAATCTTGTCATGAAAGATCAATTCTCCGGCCTTCCTGGTGAAGATGCCGCTACCCATCTAAACAACTTTGTTGATTTGTGTGATATGCAAAAGAAAAGGGATACGGATAACGATATTGTTAAATTGAAGTTATTTCCATTTTCACTTAGAGATCGTGCTAAAACTTGGTTTTCCTCTTTGCCTAGAAATAGTATTGATTCGTGGAATAAGTGCTAAGATGCTTTTATCTCTAAGTAGTTCCCTCCTGCTAAGATCATCTCTCTCAAGAACGATATTATGAATATTAAGCAACTAGATCATGAGCATGTTGCACAAGCTTGGCAGAGAATGAAATTGATGATACGTAATTGCCCTACACATGGTTTGAATCTATGGATGATTATTCAGAACTTCTATGCTAGCTTGAATTTTGCTTCTAGAAATCTTTTAGATTCGGCCGCCGGAGGCACTTTCATGGAAACTACCTTAGGAGAAGCTACCAAACTCCTAGATAATATTATGGTTAATTATTCTCAATGGCACACTGAAAGATCTACTAGTAAAAAAAGTACATGCTATCGAAGAAATTAGTGTTTTGAGTGGAAAGATGGATGAACTTATGAAATTGTTTGCTGCTAAGAGTGCTCCCTCTGATCCTAATGATATTCCTTTGTCCACTTTGATTGAGAATAACAATGAATCTTGGGATGTGAATTTTGTTGGTACGAATAATTTTGGTAACAATGCTTATAGAGGTAATTTTAATCCTAGGCCTTTTCCTAGTAATTCCTCTAATAATTTTGGTAATTCCTACAACAACTCTTATGGAAAGATGCCCTCTGAATTTGAAACTAGTATTAAGGAGTTTATGATCTCGCAAAAGAATTTCAATGCTATGCTTGAAGAGAAATTGCATAAAGTTGATGAATTGGCTAGAAGTGTGGATAGAATTACTCTTGATGTTGATTCATTGAAACTTAGATCTATCCCACCTAAGCATGATATCAATGAGTCTCTCAAAGCCATGAGAATTTCCATTGATGACTGCAAAGAAAGAACCGCTAGAATGCGTGCTAAAAGAGAAAATTATATTAAATCGTGTTCTTCTAGTTACCGTGAAAATAAAGATGAAGATCTGAAAGTTATTGATGTGTCTCCTGTTAGATCCTTGTTTTCTAGTATTAATCTTGATGAGAATAGGATTGGAGATGATTCTGCTTTAAGGTGTCCCAATAATTCAGAGTTTTTAGATCTTGATGCTAAAATTGCTAAAAGTGGGAGTGAAGATATTAAAACTTTGCATAGTGATGAACCTACTACTTTGAATTTCAAGGGATTCAATTATGATAATTGCTATTTGATTGATTGTATTTCCTTGTTGCAATCCGTGCTAAATTCTCCGCATGCTTATAGTCAAAATAAAGCTTTCACTAAACATATAGTTGATGCTTTGATACAATCTTACGAAGAAAAACTTGAGTTGGAAGTTCCCTATGCCTAGAAAGCTCTATGATGAATGGGAACCTACTATAAAAATAAAAATAAAAGATCATGACTGCTATGCTTTGTGTGATTTGGATGCAAGTGTCTCCACTATCCCAAAAACTTTGTGTGATTTGCTAGGGTTCCATGAGCTTGATAATTGTTCTTTAAATTTGCATCTTGCGGATTCCACTATTAAGAAACCTATGGGAAGAATTAATGATGTTCTTATTGTTGCCAATAGTAATTATGTGCCCGTAGATTTCATGGTTCTTGATATAGATTGCAATCCTTCATGTCCTATTATTCTTGGTAGACCTTTCCTTAGAACGATTGGTGCAATTATTGATATGAAGGAAGGAAATATTAGATTCAAATTTCTGTTAAGGGAAGGAATGGAACACTTTCCTACAAAGAAAATCAAATTACCATATGAATCTATCATGAGATCCACTTATGGATTGCCTTCCAAGGATGGCAATACTTAGATCTATCTTGTATCGTGCCTAGCTAGGGGCGTAAAACGATAGCGCTTGTTGGGAGGCAACCCGATTTTTTTGTTTTTTTTTTGTTGCTGTTAGGGAATAAATATTGCATCTAACCTCTGATTAGATGTGGTTTCATGTTTTGTTTAGTGTTTGTGCCAAGTAGAACCTTTGGTAAGACTTGTGAAAAGTTTATTTGATCTTGCTGTGAAAAACAGAATCGTTAGCGCTCGCTAAAGTAGTCTTCAGATTTTACTGGACCGTGATTTTTAGTTTATTCTTTTTGCTGCTGATTGGTAGACAAATTGAGCAAATTTACCAATTTAGTTTGAATTTTTTGCTGTTCCATAAGTAGGCGAACCTAGCATATTACTACAGACTGTTTTGTTTTTGACAGATTCTGTTTTTCGTGTGTTGTTTGCTTATTCCGATGCATCTATGAGTAATATTGGAGGATGTGATTCATAGGGAACTTGGAGTACAGTAGGTTTAACACCAATTTAAACAAACAATGAATTCCTTGATGTAACTTTGAGTATTGGTTTGCTTTCTCTTACTAACAGAGCTCACGAGAATTTTTGTCTAAGTTTTTTGTTGTGAAGTTTTCAAGTTTTAAGTATTGCTTTGATGGACTATGGAACAAGGAGTAGCAAAGGCCTAAGCTTGGGGATGCCCATGGTACCCCAAGTAAAATCGAGATAATCAAAAGCCTAAGCTTGGGGATGCCCCGGGAAGGCATGCCCACTTTCGTCTTCATCCATCGGTAACTATACTCTAGAGCTATATTTTTATTCGCAACATGCTATGTGTTTTGCTTGGAGCGTCTTGTGTATCTGAGTCTTTGCTTTTTAGTTTTCCACAATCATCCTTGCTGGACACACCTATTTGAGAGAGTTAAATATGTCCTAGAAATTATTAGAACACTCTATGTGCTTCACTTTTATCTTTTGAGTTGAATAGTTTTGCTCTAGTGCTTCACTTATATCTTTTAGAGCACGGTGGTGGTAATATTTTGTAGAAATTGTTGAACTCTAATGCTTCACTTATATCTATTTGAGAGTCCATTAAAACAGCATGGTAATGTGTTTAGGCTAAAGAAACTAGTCTTCACATGATAAACATCCAATGTCAATGTAGTAAAATTTTCACACCAAGTGCATTGAATAGAATGAGATGTTGGATGCTTGATAATTGTCTTGAGACATAAGGATAGTGATATTAGAGTCATGCTAGTTGAGTTATTATGAAATTGAGAAATACTTGTGTTAAGGTTAGTGATTCCCGTATCATGCACGTATGGTGAACCGCTATGTGACGAAGTTAGAGCATGAGGTATTTGTAGAGTGCCAACCTTTGTGTGGAGGTCGGGGGCGCACGATGGTTAACTCCTACCAACCTCCCCCCTAGGAGCATGCGTTTATTGCTTTGTTTTTGATGACTCATAGATTTTTGCAATAAGTACATGAGTTCTTATGACTAATGTTGAGTCCATGGATTATACGCACTCTCACCCTTCCACCATTGCTAGCCTCTCTTGTACCGCGCAACTTTCGCCGGTACCATAAACCCACTATATATCCTTCCTCAAAACAGCCACCATATTGTTCCTCAAAACAGCCACCATACCTACCTATCATGGCATTTCCATAGCCATTCCGAGATATATTGACATGCAACTTTCCACCGTTCCGTTCATATGACACGCATCATATTGTCATAGTGCCATGCATGATCATGTAGTTGACATTGTAGTTGTGGCAAAGCCATCATGCATTATTTTCCATATATGTCGCTCCTGATTCATTGCTTATGTCGGTACACCGCCGAAGGCATTCATATAGGGTCATACTTTGTTCTAGTACCGAGTTGTAAAAAAAGTGTGATGATCATCATTATTAGAGCATTGTCCTGTGTGAGGAAAGGCCAATAAAAAAAGAGAAGGCCCAAAAAAAATATATAGGGGCTAATAAAAAAGGAGAAAAGCCCCTCCAAAAAAATGAGAGAAAAGAGAGAAGGGACAATTGCTACTATCTTTTTCCACACTTGTGCTTCAAAGTAGCACCATGATCTTCAATGTAGAGAGTCTCATGATTAGTCACTTTCATATACTAGTGGGAATTTTCATTATAGAACTTGGCTTGTATATTCCAACAATGGGCTTCCTCAAATGCCCTAGGTCTTCGTGAGCAAGCAAGTTGGATGCACACCCACTAGTTTCTTTTGTTGAGCTTTCATTCATATTTAGCTCTAGTGCATCCTTTGCATGGCAATCCCTACTCACTCACATTAATATCTATTAATGGGCATCTCCATAGCCCGTTGATACGCCTAGTCGATGTGAGACTATCTTCCTCCTTTTTGTCTTCTCCACAACCACCTCTATTCCACCCATAGTGCTATATCCATGGCTCACGCTCATGTATTGCGTGAAAGTTGAAAGGTTTGAAAAAAAATAGAGTATGAAAACAAATGCTTAGCTGAAATCGGGGTTGTGCATGATATGAATATTTTGTGTGATGAAGAGGGAGCATAGCCAGATCATATGATTTTACAGGGATAACTTTCTTTAGCCATGGTATTTTGAGAAGACATGATTGCTTTGTTAGTATTGCTTGAAGTATTGTTATTTCTTATGTCAATATAGACTTTTATCTTGAATCTTTGAGATCTGATCATTCATGCCACAATTAAGAGAATTACATTGAAAAAACTATATTGGTTAGCATTCCACATCAAAAATTCTTTCTTTATCATTTACCTACTCGAGGACGAGCAGGAATTAAGCTTGGGGATGCTTGATACGTCTCCAATGTATCTATAATTTTTTATTGTTCCATGCTATTATTTATAAAGTCCTGGATGTTTAATGGGCTTTATCATTCACTTTTATATCTTTTTTGGGACTAACCTACTAACCGAAAGGCCCAGTCCAGATTGCTGTTTTTTTGCCTATTTCAGGGTTTTGCAGAAAAGGAATATCAAATGGAGTCCAAACGGAATGAAACATTCGCGAGAGATATTTTTGGAGGAAATCACACTCGGAAAATGTCAGGACTAAGTCAGGGGACAACTGGGCTGCCCTCGAGGGTGGGGGGCGCGCCCCCTTCCCAGGGCGCGCCCCCTACCTCGAGGCTGGCCCACAAGGCCCCCGGTGCCCTCCTTCTTCCTATATATACCTACGTACCCCAAAAACTCCATACGCAGAGAGAAAACCCTGATCCCACCGCCGTAGCTTCTGTTCTCGTGGAGATCCCATCTTGGAGCCTGTTCCGGGAGGGGGATCCATCACAGAGGCCTTCATCATCATCGCCCTCACCATGAGTTGTGAGTAGTTTACCTCAGACTTTCGGGTCCATAGTTAGTATCTAGATGGCTTCTTCTCTCTCTGGATCTCAATACAAAGTTCTCCACGGTCTTCGAGGAGATCTATTTGATGTAATCTCTTTTTGCGGTGTGTTTGTCGAGATCCGATGAATTGTGAGTTTATGACCACGGTTATCTATGAAAGATATTTGGTTCTTCTTTGAACTTTTTATGTGTGCTCATAATATCCTTGCAAGTCTCTTCGAATTATTGGTTTGGTTTGGCCTACTAGATCTATAGTTCTTGCAATGGGAGAAGTGCTTGGCTTTGGGTTCAATCTTGTGGTGTCCTTTCCCAGTGACAGTAGGGGCAGCAAGGCACGTATTGTATTGTTGCCATCGAGGATAAGAAGATGGGGTTTTCATCATATTGCTTGAGTTTATCCCTCTACATCATGTCATCTTTCTTAAAGCGTTACTCTGTTCGTATGAACTCAATACACTAGATGCATGCTGGATAGCGGTCGATGTGTGGAGTAATAGTAGAAGATGCAGAATCGTTTCGGTCTACCTGTCTCGGACGTGATGCCTATATACAATGATCATGCCTAGATAGTCTCATAATTATTCGCTTTTCTATCAATTGCTCGACAGTAATTTGTTTTGTTTACCCGCCGTAGGATACCGCTATCGTGAGAGAAGCCACTAGAGAAAACTATGGCCCCCAGGTCTATTCTCAACATATCAATCTACATCTACTTTACTTTTCTTGCTTTTATTTGCTGTTTTATTAAACCAAAATACCTAAAATATAACTATCATCTCTATCAGATCTCACTCTCGTAAGTGACCGTAAAGGGATTGACAACCCCTTATCGCATTGGCTGCGAAGTTCTTATTTGTTTGTGCAGGTGCGAGGGACTGGCGCGTGGTCTCCTATTGGATTGATACCTTGGTTCTCAAAAACTGAGGGAAATACTTACGCTACTGTGTTGCATCTCCCTTTCCTCTTCGAGGGAATACAACGCAAGCTCAGGAGGTAGCAGCTGTTTTGAGGAAGGATATATAGTGGGTTTATGGCACCGGCGAAAGTTGCGCGGTACAAGAGAGGCTAGCAATGGTGCAAGGGTGAGAGTGCGTATAATCCATGGACTCAACATTAGTCATAAGAACTCATATACTTATTGCAAAAATCTACGAGTCATCAAAACAAAGCAATCAACGCATGCTCCTAGGGGGGAGGTTGGTAGGAGTTAAGCTTCGCGCGCCCCCGACCTCCACACAAAGGTTGGCACTCTACAAATACCTCATGCTCTAACTTCGTCACATAGCGGTTCACCATACGTGCATGATACGGGAATCACTAACCTTAACAAAAGTATTCCTCAATTTCATAATAACTCCACTAGCATGACTCTAATATTACTATCCTCATATCTCAAAACAATTATCAAGCATCCAACATCTCATCATATTCAATGCACTTAGTGTGAATTTGTTTACTACATTGACATTGGATGTCTATCATGTGAAGACTAGTTTCTTTAGCCTAAACACATTAACATGATGCTTTAATAGACTCTCAAAAGGATATAGGTGAAGCATGAGAGTTCAACAATTTCTACAAAATATTACCACCACCGTGCTCTAAAAGATATAAGTGAAGCACTAGAGCAAAAACTATTCAACTCAAAAGATATAAGTGAAGCATATAGAGTGCTCTAATAATTTCTAGGCCATATTTAACTCTCTCAAATAGGTGTGTCCAGCAAGGATGATTGTGGCAAACTAACAAGAAAAGACTCAAATTATACAAGACGCTCCAAGCAAAACACATAACATGTTGCGAATAAAAATATAGCTCCAAGTATAGTTACCAATGGATGAAGACGAAAGAGGGGATGCCTTCCCGGGGCATCCCCAAGCTTAGGATTTTGATTATCTTGAATTTACTTGGGGTTCCATGGGCATCACCAAGCTTAGGCCTTTGCTACTCCGTGTTCCATAGTCCATCAAAGCAATACTCAAAACTTGAAAACTTCACAACACAAAACTTAGACAGAAATTCTCGTGAGCTCCGTTAGTATAAGAAAGCAAACCACTACTCAAAGGTACAACAATGAATTAATTCTTTGTTTATATTGGTGTTAAACCTACTGTATTCCAACTTCTCTGTGGTTCATATGCTCCAATACTACTCATAGATGCATCGGAATAAGCAAACAACACACGAAAAACAGAATCTGTCAAAAACAGAACAGTCTGTAGTAATCTGCAGGTTTCGCCTACTTCTGGAACTCCAAAAAATTCAAACTAAATTGGTAAATTTGCGGAATTTGTCTACCAATCATCTTCAAAAATAATAAACTAAAAATTGTGCTCTAGTAAAATCTGAAGACTACTTTAGCAAGCGCTAACGATTCTGTTTTTCACACCAAGATCACATAAACTGCACACAAGTCTTCCCAAAGGTTCTACTTGGCACAAACACTAAACAAAACATGAAACCACATCTAATCAAAGGCTAGATGAAATATTTATTCCCTAACAGCATCAAAAACAAAAAAAACAAAAAATTGGGTTGCCTCCCAACAAGCACTATCGGTTTTACGCCCCTAGCTAGGCACGATACAAGATAAATCTAGGTATTGCCATCTTTGGAAGGCAATCCATAAGTGGCTCTCATGATAGATTTATATGGTAATTTGATTTTATTTCTAGGAAAGTGTTCCATGCCTTTCCTTAACGGAAATTGTAATCTAATATTTCCTTCCTTCATAACAATAATTGCACCAATCGTTCTAAGGAAAGGTCTACCAAGAATAATAGGACATGAAGGATTGCAATCCATATCAAGAACAATGAAATATACGGGCACATAATTCCTATTGGCAACAATAAGAACATCATTAATTCTTCCCATAGGTTTCTTAATAGTGGAATCCGCAAGATGCAAATTTAAAGAACTATCATCAAGCTCATGGAACCCTAGCAAATCACACAAGGTTTTTGGGATAGTGGAGACACTTGCACCCAAATCACACAAAGCATAGCATTCATGATCTTTTATTTTTATTCTTATAGTATGTTCCCATTCATCATAAAGCTTTCTAGGGATAGAAACTTCCAACTCAGGTTTTTCTTCATAAGATTGGATCAAAGCATCAACTATGTGTTTAGTGAAAGCTTTATTTTGACTATAAGCATGAGGAGAATTTAGCACGGATTGCAACAAGGAAATACAATCAATCAAAGAGAAATTATCATAATTGAATCCCTAGAAATCCAAAGTAGTGGGTTCATCACTATGCAAAGTTTTAATCACTTCACTCCCACTTTTAGCAATTTTAGCATCAAGATCTAAAAACTCCGAATCATTGGGACACCTTAAAGCAGAATTATCTCCAATCCTATCTTCATCAAGATTAATACTAGAAAACAAGGATCTAATAGGAGACACATCAATAACTTTCAGATCTTCATCTTTATTTTCATGCTCTTCCAGTTTAGCAGCCATCCTATTAATCAAGGTGGACTTTTTATCCGAAATTTGGGCAATTAAGTTCTCAAGATGAGCAAACTGAGATTTCAAGCCATAAAATTCCATAGACATATCGTCGAGGTCTTTATTCATATACTCCATAAACTTTTATGTTCTTTAAGCTCACTTCTGAAAAAGTCATTATGCTCAAATTGTATAGTCATAAAATGTCTAACATTGTTTTGAATCTCCTCCAGCCTCTTGAGGTGAGGGTCAACACTAACAGGGAGAGCCATAGCGACATGCAAGCAAGCAACACACGAGCAAATAAGAAGCAAGCGAACGATAAACACACGACGGAAGAAGGGCAAATAAAATGGCAAGGGTGAAGTGGGGGTGAGGAAAACGAGAGGCAAATAAATGTAATGCGAAGGATAAAGGTTTGTGATAGGTACTTGGTATATGACTTTTGCGTAAGCCTCCCCGGCAATGGCCCCAGAAATTCTTCTTGCTACCTCTTGAGCTTGCGTTGTATTCCCTCGAAGAGTAAAGGGAGATGCAGCACAGTAGCGTAAGTATTTCCCTTACTTTTTGAGAACCAAGGTATCAATCCAGTAGGAGACCGCGCACGAGTCCCTTGCACCTGCACAAACAAATAAGAACTTTGCAGCCAACGCGATAAGGGGTTGTCAATCCCTTTACGGTCACTTACGAAAGTGAGATCTGATAGAGATGATAGTTTATATTTTTGGTATTTTTAGTTTAGTAAAACAGCAAATAAAAGCAATAAAAATAAAGTAGATGTAGATTGATATGTTGAGAATAGACCCGGGGGCCATAGTTTTCTCTAGTGGCTTCTCTCATGATAGCGATATTTTACGGCGGGTAAACAAATTACTGTCGAGCAATTGATAGAAAAGCGAATAATTATGAGACTATCTAGGCATGATCATTGTATATAGGCATCACGTCTGAGGCAAGTAGACCGACTCCTTCCTGCATCTACTACTATTACTCCACACATCGACCGCTATCCAGCATTCATCTAGTGTATTGAGTTCATAAGAACAGAGTAACGCCTTAAGCAAGATGACATTATGTAGAGGGATAAGCTCAAGCAATATGATATAAACCCCATCTTTTAATCCTCGATGACAACAATACAATACGTGCCTTGCTGCCCCTACTGTCACTGGGAAAGGACACCGCAAGATTGAACCCAAAGCCAAGCACTTCTCCCATTGCAAGAACTATAGATCTAGTAGGCCAAACCAAACCGATAATCCGAAGAGACTTGCAAGGATATTATGACCACACATAAAAAGTGCAGAGAAGAACCAAATATCTTTCATATATAACCTTGATCATAAACTCACAATTCATCGGATCTCGACAAACACAACGCAAAAAGAGATTACATCGAATAGTTCTCCTCGAAGACTGAGGAGAACTTTGTATTGAGATCCAGAGAGAGAGAAGAAGCCATCTAGATACTAGCTATGGACCCAAAGGTCTGTGGTAAACTACTCACAACTCATGGTGAGGGCGATGATGATGATGATGATGATGATGAAGGCCTCCGTGATGGATCCCCCTCCGGTAGAGCTCCGGAACAGGCTCCAAGATGGGATCTCCATGGGAACAAAAGGTACGGTGTTGGAATTAGGGTTTTCTCTTTGTTCACGGAGTTTCTGGGGTACGTAGACTTATATAGGAAGAAGGATGGCACCGGGGGAGTCACGGGGGCTCCACGAGGCAAGGGGCACGCCCTGGGAAGGGGGACGCGCGCCCACCCTCGTGGGCCCCTCGTGGCTCTTCTGGCGTGGTTCTCAAGTTCTTCGTTCGTGATTTCCTCCAAAAATATCTCTCGCAAAGGTTTCATTCCATTTGGACTCCGTTTGATATTCTTTTTCTGCAAAACCCTGAAACAGGCAAAAAACAGCAATCTAGACTGGGCCTTTGGGTTAGTAGGTTAGTCCCAAAAATGATATAAAAGTGAATGATAAAGCCCATTAAACATCCAAGACTTCATAAATAATAGCATGGAACAATCAAAAATTATAGATACGTTGGAGACGTATCAGGCATCAAGCGCCGACTTATGGTTCCTTTGAAGAGAACGCCGAGTTGTTGTGTGGAGGAGTTACCTTCAGTGTTATGGAGCATCAATACAACACCCAACAGATCTACAGGTTACACACCTTTTTCATGGTCTATGGAGCTAAGGCAGTTTTTCCTAGTGATATCCGTCATGACTCGCCTTGAGTGGCGGCTTATGTTGAAGCTGATAATGAGAAGGCATGTCAGGATGCATTAGATTTGTTGGATGAAGAGTGTGATCTCGCGGCGGTTCGTTCAGAGATCTATCAACAGGATTTACAACGGTATCACAGCCGCCGGGTCAAAACTAGAACTTTTCAAGAAGGCGATTTAGTACTCCGACTCATCCAAGATCAAACTGGTACGCATAAACTATCACCGCCTTGGAAAGGACCCTTCGTCGTCAGCAAGAATCTGCATAACGGGTCATACTATCTGATTGACGTTCGAGAACACAAGGATTCATGCACATCAGAGGAGGAGACCTGTCGGCCGAGGAATATTGCTCATCTCCGGCCTTACTATACTTGAGCTATCGGCTCTCATGATGTACATAGTTTGATGATGTAAATACTAGAACAATATAATAAAGCCGGCATCCCTGATAATTCGGGGCCTCTGTCGTTTTCACTTCCTTGAAGCCAAGTCTTTGTCATCACCCTACATGTTTACTCAAGAGGCTTGACGCCCAAATTGCAGGGACCAAAGAGAGTTGGATGCATAGCACAACTCAAACATAGGTCCTCGATGAGAATAATTCGTAAGTATGTCACTTGGGGGCTTATGTTCAAACATAGGTGTATTCGACCAAAGAGAACACATCGTTACTACCCATTTGACCGGGTTATGTTCAAACATAGGCGTATTCGACCAAAGAGGACATAACATGTGGGTCATCCTACCTGTACCGAGCTGCTTCAACTCCATCAGGTCATCATGATTGACCCGACGAACTCTTGGCGGTCAGTCTTATATGGCGTATTGGACCAAAGACCTGAGCTTGCTAAGGTTTAAACGCCGGCTGTCATGCGAGAGCACGACTTACAGATAGTCAGGATAGATCCAGGCTCAAAATGCCGCCTTCCTTGAAACTTGGATAAATCGGCGTGTGATGCAAGATGCAACTCTGACCCCGCGCACTCTAGACAAGTCTATCTTTAAAGAAAAGACATGTACTTGTCTAGGTTCAAATGTCGATTGGGTACTATGAGAACCGGCTCACAGCATGCACGTACCTTAAAGTGGCCAACAGGCTAGTTTCATTGAAGAAGAACCTTTGGCTTGGCGGCCTGCAAAAGCCTCAAATGTTTTTTGATCTCTTTTCCTTTGGTTCTTTTGTTATTTGTGGGTTTTCTTTTTTCTTTTGCGGTGCGCTTTTTGCAAGTTTGGCCAAGCTGGCTCTACTTATGGCTCATATTTGAAGCCATTCTGGGTCTCTTGAACCCGACCTAACGAACGGCTCTAAGCCGCCAGAAGGTAACAATCTTATGTCTGGAGCGGTAGCTCTACAAGACTTTAACTGCATGAAGACTGATAAAGCCGGCAGTTTAAACATACATTACATGTATGATTATTTTTCGCAAAGATATTAAACACGGTAATTAAGCCGGCCCTGGTTATGGACTATCTGTCCCGAGTGGCACCGGTTGGGCATCATGACCCGCCCGGCGGTAAACCGCCAGGGCACTTGTTATCTGTTTATGTGCGGGATAAGGTTTAATTGGATCTGCATAGGTCAGCACTGTTATAGGCATAAAGTGGTGTCTTTTCAACTGGTGGGTCAGCAATATTATGCAAAAGCAGAACCATGCACAATGGCACGACAGATTAAAGTTTCACTACCCTATTACATGACTCTGTGAGCCAATCAAAATAAAGTGTTTTTTCTAAAGGATCAAGTATGTAAACCGCCCGGCGGTTCACTCTTCCTGGCCTCGCTGCTTTGAAGCTTCCGAATTATCCTTCTCCGGTTCTTCGTCCTCCTCTATCTGAAAGTTCGGTGACGACCAATTGACGCCAGCCAAAGCTTCAAATTCAGCTTCTTCATCGATAAGTTCAGACGGATCAATTTCAGGGGTGAAAGTATGCTTACTTATTGGAGGGATTAGCTCCATCACTTTGTAAGCCGGAGTGGGCATCCTCTTGTTTTCTGTGCTGTAAGCCGGCTGATATCTTGACAGATCCGTTTCACTGGCAATCAGGCTGGCCAGAGGGCGGATATCTTTGACACAGGCAGCAAAGTCTTTTTGATCAAAAGCTGTGTCATCTTCCTTCAGACCTGGATAGCTAGTGGCTAAGTCGACTGGGTCTAACTCTGGTAGCCACGCCTTAGCCCGGCTTAGAGCTGTTACGGCGCCGGCTCTCACGGACGACCTCTTCATCTCATCATTCCTGGAAGGTAGCACAGAAAGTTTCCTCAAGATATCTATAAAAAGATTTAGTGTCTGGTTGGATGGAGAGACGGTAGCCAATGCACGCTGAGCTCCAATATATAACTGTTCAACAAGTGTATAAACAACTTTAAGCTTCACAAGCGACTCTTTGGTAAGATTGCTGCTCCTGCTGCGTGCATGAGTCATAAATTAGTTAAGCGGCGGTTTATGTTACCAAAGGAAAGATTCAATTTTCAACATGGCGGCTTACCAAAGATAGCTGAAGTCATTTGAGATACACGGTGCTTTAAGTTGGTGAGCTCAGTCGTCATCTCTTCAAGAGTTGCTTCTGCCTTTTCGGCTCGCTACACCAAGGTGGTTCTCTCTTCAGCCCAAGCAGACTTCTCCGTTTCAAATTTAGCCTTAAGTTCCTCCGTATCAGTCAGACTAAATTGAAATTTCGATTCAGCCTTCTGGGTCTCAAATTCTTGAAACTTCAGCCGGCCCTTTGCATCATCTAACTACGATTGTACTTCATCAGTGGTATCCTGTGTAAACAAGGAGTTGCGAAACACATTATTTTCCGGGTTACAAGAATTAAAGTCCCAAGCCTTTTGCAAGCAACAACACTTGGCACTTGGGGGCTAATGGCTGCTGAAGTGTTCTTTAGGTGCCAGTTCATATCAATAAAGTCCCAAGCACTTTGCAAGCAAGAGTACTCGGCACTTGGGGGCTAATGGCTGCTGAAGTGTTCTTTAGGTGCCAGTTCATATCAGTAAAGTCCCAAGCACTTTGCAAGCAAGAGTACTCGGCACTTGGGGGCTAATGGCTACTGAAGTGTTCTTTAGGTGCCGGTTCATATCAATAAAGTCCCAAGCACTTTGCGAGCAAGAGTACTTGGCACTTGGGGGCTAATGCATATTGCTTCTCTCTTATCATTCATTTATGCTAACCTGGTGGCACTATAAACATTGACCGCCGACTCATGAGGGGTATACAGGCAAGTTCTAGAAATACATAATGAAGAATAGGACCGGCTCATTCATACTGATTAAGCCGGCCCTTGGGGGCTACAGGAGCAATGTTCATCAAAGCCGACTCTGAAAGGATTCTATGAAAAGTACTCATGCTATTATAAATCTACAGCATATTCTATTGTATCATATCCAATAGACTTGGGGCTGGAAGGATGTATATGATTTAGTCAAGATTCATACCTCAAACTTCTTATGCATCTGCTTCACCATATCAATTTCAAGGTCACCGCTGCTGTGGACTTGGCTGAGATATCCATAAAGCACTTCACTGCTGCTCAGCTGTGCATAATGGGTCATATCAAATCTTACTTTCCATTTCTCAGCAAGTTCCTGTTTGGCAGTGTGTTTGGCCAGAACAGTTGGATTGCCCGGTTCTATAAAGCCGGTGCCAGTGATTATGACATCTTCAGTTTGCTTCTCTGTCGGCTTAGTTGGGATTGACGGTTCAGCAGTCACAGAGGTGACATTGGCATGGTCAAGAGAGACGTCAGGAACTTCAGGAGGAGTGTCGTGAGTAGATCCCTCCGTTGGCTTTTGAGCATCTGTCGCTAAGATTTGCTACTCCGGCTGAATGGTTTTTGGATCAGTCGCCGACTTAGTTATTTTTGCTCTCTTACAGGGTTTGGCTTGGCCAGTACACAAGATAAGATAAGTCAGTACAAAGTTATAAAGATATAAGGAAAAGTAAAACAAGGAATCATTGTTATCTAGGGGCAGTCTTGAAAGCCAGCAGCTGAGTTTGAGATGAATCGCCAGACGAAGAGTGAGAGACCTCCTGATAGTTTGAATCGGAAGACTTCAGTGGTTGGCAAATGAGACCCGCCAGCGGGTAAAGAGAGTTTGAGTGCGGAAGAACCTCATTTTGACGTTTCCGTCGAGCCGGAGTATTCGGTAAGCCGGAGGACAGCTCTTCATCTCCGGTGTTCCGAGTCTGACGCCGGTTCTCGTGTTGCTGTTGCTTCAAAATAAAGTGGGGATCCAAATGAGCTAAAGGGTGTGAAAATCTTACTTTTCGGGTTACTCATCGAATTTTCTGTCTTGGCAAGGTTTCTGAGCCGGAGGAAATAGTAATTACCTCTTCATCAACAGCCCAGCTGGCCCCCGTATCGTCCTGGAAATAATCAGTGTCAATAAGATAATTAAAAAGGGGCCAAGAGAGTCAAGGGCTACATCTGACTCGGAGTTGTCGTTCAGTTCAAACAATTCAGAAGTACTTGGTTTCTTCTTTGTCTTTTTCACAGCCTTCTTGGCGGCTTTCTTGACAGCTCTGGCCTTTTTGGCAGCCTCGTGATCATAAGTTTTCTTCCAGAAGGCCTACTTAGCCTACGAGAGTCAGCAAGTTTGAGTTGACAGGAGGATCAAACAATAATGTAAGAACAGTTAAAGTTAAGACTCACATCTGGTGCCGGATTAAGCTTGTAGAAAGGGTTTAGACCCACTTTACTGCAGTCTCCCAGGCTTTCGTTCATCAGGGTCTTGGTCATTTCTCTGATTGTATCCTCAGTCCAGTCCTCAGGGCTGTGGCATAATGGATCGCGGTCTCACTAGTATAAGCACACATTAAGCTGGGCCTACGGCTCAGAGGAATGATCCGCCAGGCAATCCAACACCGGACCAAGTCAATTCCGGTTAGCCCATTTCTCTGTAGGGCCCTGACCTTTGCAAAAGAGGGAGAAAGTTTTTTGCGTTCCACGGCGGTAAGTTTCTTAGCAAGAGGATGCTTTGGGTCCAAACGCTGGACACGATAACCCGACAGCGGATTCTCATCAGCCGGGGAGGCGTCTTTGCAATAAAACCAGGTTTGATCCCAATCTTTGGGGTGACTCGGCAGACAAGCATAGGAGAAGATAGAATCTCTTCTTTGTTGAATTGAGATGGCTCCAAGTTCCAAGCTGGGTCCGTTTGTGAACTCATTTTGGCGGTTTAAATAGAAATACTCTCTGAAGAGCTCGAGGCTGGGCTCCTCTTGAAGATACACTTCACAAAAGACTTGGAAGTTGCAGATATTTGACACGGAATTTGGTCCAATGTCTTGTGGATGGAGCTGAAAGAAGTGCAGAACATCCCGGAAGAACATAGAGCCAGGTGGTGAAAAACCCCGGTTCATGTGATCAAAAAAGACAATAACTTCATCGTCCTTTTGATGAGGTCGTCTCTCTTCGCCCGGTTTAGGGGCGCGGTAATGCATAACGGATTTTTTCGGGAGATACCCAATTTTGACAAAATCAGCAAGTGTAGCCTCAGTGACGACAGAAGGAACCCAGTTGCACGTGGTGACTGTCTTCGGGGGCATTGTGAACAAAGAAGCCTAAAAGAAAGAAACATTTTTGCCGGCTCAAAACTGGTTCATTAAGACGAAAATCAGAATACACTATATGTTCAGCACAGCGGCTTAAATGGGGCTTAATGACATATGGGTAGCTATAAACCGGTGAGATAAGCCGCCATGACAAGCACTGATACTCAAGAAAGCAGATTTTACTAAGTATTGAGACAAACAATTTTCACAGATTGAAGCTGTAACTTTGGATCTACAGCAGTTCAGAAAATAAAGTAATGACCTAAAATTAAGGTGGTGGCGGCGAGAAAACAAGAAGGTCCAGATTGGATCTATTACAATGAGGATGTATATTCAAGATCAAGACAAGTGATTAAAGCTGCTACCCGCGCAAGTTCCATAGACTGATATTCTGACCTAGATCTACGGTGTTAAAATGACGAACAGGCAAACCTAAAATCAGTATGAAGCAGTTCATGGAGACAGCTCGATCCTTTTCGTGTAGATGAGATGTTACAGTATTTGCAGAGAGATATTATGAACACCATTGCACGGAGGAGTATCAAATTCAAAAGGAAAAATCATAACTGCAGAAGAAGAAGAAGAAGAAGAAGAAGAAGAAGAAGAAGAAGAAGAAGACGAACTCCGACGAACTTGCAGGAACCCTAATGGATCTAAGGGAGGAAGAAAGAAGAGAACGTACCCGGGCTGATGAATGGCGTCAGCGCGCGGAGGAGATCTGGTCAAATCAGGTTGATGTTGCGGCCGTTGTTGAGGATGAGACGGAGGGCGACGGCACCGGCGGAGCTTGTGTGCGGAGGCGTCGCAAGGAAGGAGACGGAGATGAAGAGGCAAGGGGGAAAATGGAAAGGGACCCCTGACCCTATTTATAAGGTGAGTGGATAAGAGTCACGCGCGGGAATCGAGGAGGCTAAAAAACAGATAAGTAACAGCACAGGCGCCTCGATTGTCGGAGTCTCAGTAAATGCAAAGATTGGTTAAGATCCGAGCAATTCAAAAGTAAATAACATGTGACGTCATGGCGGGTTACCACAATTTCAAGGACTGACGTCATGGTGGGTTACGATATCTCGTGAGAAGATGAAGAAAGATTGACATGAACAAAGTTCAAATCAACCTGGGACCTAATGTTGGGGATATAACTATTTGATATGACCCGCCCAGGAGGGGCCGGGTTACCCAATGGCGGTCCATGGGCCAAGCCCAGAAGCATGTTGAAGATGGTGGTTCAATAAGAGTAATGTATAAAGGGCCGAAAGCCCAGAGCGGCTTACAATCCGTAAGTGTAAACCGCCACGTATAACTAACTTGTATTGTAAGGCATGTAACAATGAGTCACCGAGCCGGACACGATTGTATGAGCCGGCCGGGACTCCGTAAGCTGCAGGGCGTCAACCCATGTGTATAAGGGGACGACCCGGCAGCGATTTAGGGAAAGAAACAACAGGTCGAAAGCCAGGCAAGTGTATTCGCTCCCTAGCAATCAAAACCCCAGCAATTCCACCTCAAACTGGATTAGGTTTTACCCTCACCGCAAGGGGCCGAACCAGTATAAACTTCCCGTGTCTCTTGTCCCATTTAACCCTTTTAAGCTAACCACGCCGCTATGGCTCCACAATTAAGTCCTTTCCTTAGGACATCGGCCGTGACAACTCCACGACACATCCGGTCTTTTTGGCTTGGAGTACGAAACCGAGTTTGGTGTAGGGCTTATCTTTCCGTCATCACTTGATGCCTCCTCATCATCATCATCCAAATCAATAGTTCGCTTGCGTTTGTTGCTCTCCTCATCATCATCGCTAGCATCACGGGGCTTCCATTTCTCATCATCCTTCAATTCTTCATAGCAATGAGGCAAGGTAAATGATCTCCCTTTCTTGATCTTCCCTTTCTTGATCTTCTTCTCCTCTCCTTGGAACAAGTTTTGTGCAATAGTGAGCTAAAAAAACAAGTTAGCACTAGAAACACGAAGAAGAAGCATGATGAACATGGAAGAACCATGATGAACATGGAAGAACCATGAAAGAAATGGCACTTACCATATCTCTGTCATTAGTGCCACTTGGTTTCAACTTGTCAATCACCTTAAGTGCGTCCGCCCACCTTTGACAATCTCGATAGATTGTCGACCACCTGGAGCGAAGAGATCTTCCGGAGCGGTCAATTCCGCTTTGTTGTGTACATCAAAGTGTTCCTTCATACGGAGCCAATATGCATCTCTACTTTGATCCCCTCCAAAGGAGGGACCCCTCGACACTTGCAACCAAGTATTGCATAGCAAGATGTCTTCATCCATGGTGTAGTTTCCCCCTCTTCCTTTCGGTGCATCGATGATGCCCACACCATCCTCGTCCACCTCAAACTCATGATCATGGAAAATTATAAATGCATCTTATTGGTTTGAGACCAATGAGAATTGTTGGAGCCAACACCCATAGTTGACATGTATGCCTCATCATTGAAACTACAAAGTATATACAACGAAGCAAATAAGCTATACATATGTATGCATTCAAAAAAACAACAACAACAAAAAGTTGGCGAAAGTTTACCTTGTGGGCATTTCATCGAACACCTTGTGCGCGTCGGCCGCCGGCTCAACAAGTGAGCTGGCCGGCGCTTCGGTCGCACGCCCTGCAAGCTTCTTCCTCGACACCTTGCCCTTCTTCACTCGCGCCACATTTGGGAGTTTCGAGTGGGGGGGGGGGCATGTGACTTCACGGAGGGCGCCGCCCGCAACGCCACCCGCCGCCGAGGTCATCCGTGGCGGCATGAAAAGGCCGTGCGCGATGCTGGTGCTTGGAGGAGCACCGACGGAGGCGAAGCCAAAGCTCCCAGTGCTAGGGTTTGCGGCGGCGGTGACGGAGGGGTCGCGGGTGTAGGAAGGGTGAGGGGGGGTGCCGGCGCGTCCGTCCATCGAGCCAATTCGCCGGCGGCGGGGCGGGCAGAGCGAAAGAGGCGCGACGAAAAGGGTGCAGCGCGCGAAAGCGGGTGCGGCAAATAAACGACGTGCGACAGCGTTTTGGACCGCATGCTGCTGAACTCTTTATGCCGCACGCGCGATTATTGCGCCTCCGCTGAAGCTCACTGAGTGGTTGCGAAAACCAAAAATTTACAAGGCGACACTTCTATATGGCGGCCGTTGGAGATGCTCTAAATGTGCCATGAAGCCACGCGTTAGCTCTATCGTATCCCTTCGTTTCACATCCAATGGCCTAGTATGCGTCGTTGCATCTGGTGGATACCTTCTCATCTGGCCTGGCCTCTTTCCTCTGAATTTGGGGACGGGAGGTCACCACCGCATCGCCATGGCTCCCGCCGCCGCCCGCCTCCTTCCAGCCGCCATGCCTGCTACCCCTCACCGCCCCCTGAATTGGTGCTGGTCAGCCGCCGCACGCCACCCTTCCCCTAGCATGCGGCTTCTCCGCTCAAACTCGCGGCTCCTGGTCGTCGCCTCCGCGCAGTCCAACCTCTCCAAAGGTCCCTTCCCTCCCCTTCCCTCCTCTCCTTGCTTAATTTGATTAATTATCTAATCCTTTTGCGTGGAGTGCTTCTATATATTTATATTTGGGATTGTTTGTCACCACGACCCAAGAAGATTCTGAATCAACTCCATGTCACTGAATTAAATGTGCTGAATGAATCTCATCTCTGTATTGTTTGTTTGTTTGGGGATTATTTGGTATATATACCAGCGCGAGTAAGCCTGCTGCCTATTGTTTGTTTTTTGAGCAGAAACTGGAAATTTAGCTCTCATGCAAGTTCATGTTAACTCTCATCCCACTTCTTATACTGAACATGTATTACATCTTGGGTATGTAGTGTACAAACCCTTCTTTTCCTATCAAATGCATCGACACACAATCCTTTTTGCGTTTTCTCGGCTGCCAGGTAATAAATTAAGCCAAATTTCACTTCAAACGCGATGCATCTCAGCTAATGTTTCCATCATGATGAAATTCCAAATTCTTGGCCAACACAATAGGCCTGAGATATACTTCTCAACATATATCACCCCCATCCCACTCAGAGTCTGAAACAAACACTTTTTCTACACACTCAACACGTACAGCACACCTAGATATGCACATATACTCTTAGTCCTAGTTTCTTCTCATCACAGGCATGGAGTGGTCTTGTTCGTTTCAGGGTGTGGTATCACCGTTTAATTAGTTCCCTCTGTCCCTGCTGTAATTTTCTGACTCTATATGTGTGGTGTGTGTGTGTGTGTGTGTACCATGATATTTATTCACATGCATCGTCACCTCATGTGTTTGTGCTTATTTTTCCAAGGATGCCTTTGTGCTGTGACCTGTTCCTGCTAGTGCTAATTTCCTGTGGCCTTGTTTTTTTTTTTCTCTTTCATGATGAAATTCTGAATATCTATTTTATCTAACACTCCTGCATATCACTACAGCTCTTCAAACAACATGGAAGGTCGGTAAGGAAGCCGTGGATGCTGGAAGTGCTCTTGTCCCAGTACGTCACTCTTGCTTACCCGTTTAGTATGTATGTCACTTCATTCCACTGAATTTTACTTCTGTCGGAAAAATACGCTGGTGTGTGGTTGGTTGGCTTTTGAAACTGAACTAGTTTGGCCTTCTGTTCTGATGTGCAACAGGGTTCAGTTCCACGCCCAATTGCTAGGATAGGTGTGACATTTGTTGCCGTGTCTGCCGCCCTTTTTCTGCTCAAGTCCGTCATTTCCACCGCATTGTTTGTACTGGTATGTACCCCACAACGTTCTTGACATTACTCAGCTGACAACTACTCCCTCCGTCCCAAAATAAGTGTCTCAACTTTGTACTAACTATAGTATAAAGTTGTACTAAGCTTGAGACACTTATTTTGGGACGGAGGGAGTATTAATTAGCAATATCACTAACTCATATGTTCGCTACATCTCAACAATGTTTAATAATCAGAATTCGCTTACCCTGTTGTATCCCCTTGCTGCAACTTTCTGTTGTTTCTCAAGTTAGATTGATTATTGGTCTGATGGTGGCAGGCGATGATGGGGCTTATATACTTCGCCTTCCTGGCGATGAACCCGAAAGAGGGCTCCAGGAGCATGGATGAAGGAGACAGTCCTCTGTCGGACGACCCCGCCGAAGAAGCCCGGCGCATAATGGAGAAATACAAGTGAAGAAGAACCTTATTTTGGTGAGTCTACTCTGAAGTCTGAATAGGTATACAGAGAAATTCCAGCTGTGGCCTTGGATGGATCTGGCTTTAGATCAACAGAAGTGAATTCTTTCGTATGGTCTTTTCAGCAAGAAACATGAGTTGTTGTGCAATACTGTTATTATTATACAGTATAGTGGCTAGTGATCTGATTATAATGGAGCTGGGATTCAGAGACATGGCGGTGTGCCTTAATTTTTGCTACTAATTGGGTTCCTGCCTATTTATCTCTTCTTACATACTTCAGCGCAGTAGAGTAGAGTAGAGTTGATTGACTGGTTAGCAAAGGTGGGAGGGGGGCTGCGAATCAGCTAGATCCAAAATGCATATTACATTCAGCTAGAAACCGTATGCAAAGTAATGCACATGAGATTCAGAAAACTGTCATCTTAATTCTGCCTGTTTGCATCAATAATTTACATGGGATGCAGCAGCAGCGTTGGGAAGATGGGTGGTGCTGGGATTGCCAAGCTCGGCCTCGGCTTCCCTGACGAGTTTGTCCAGGTATAGGTGCAGGTCGAGGTCGACACAGGTGGTGGTGTCGGCTGACTGCTCGAGCATGGCCAGGAACTCGTCCTCGACCTTGTCCAGTTCTTCTTGATCCAGTTTCATGTTGTCTTGGTCAATGTTGCCGTCGACGGTGGTGGTGAGCAGGCTCTCGGAGGGCGGCCGCCTGAGCTCCTTCTCGATGATGATGAATCCAGCCGACGACTCGTCGCCAGAGTCGTACTGGATGCCATGCTGCTGCTGCTGCTGCTGCTGCTGGTTGTGGCTCTTGTTGGTGGTGTTGATCCCCCGCCGTCGCTGGCGGCAGCATGCTGGCAGCGGCAGGCAGCAGCCCGTGGCGGTACCAGGTGGTGGTAGCGAGAGCAGCTTGCGGTGGAGCGCGAGGGTGAGCAGGGCCCCGGCTGCGGCGCCAGTGAGCGGGTAGGTGAGGACGCCCGGCCGCTCGGCGTCGAGGTGGACCTGGAGGTGCTGCTGATGCTGATGGTGCCGTCGTCCTGGGTGTCTCAGGGAGACGGTGAGGACGGCTTTGAGGGAGGGGGTGATGGCGCCACAGTGGAGCAGGAGCACCTGGCTGCAGAAGTCGCCGCTGCCGCCGGAGACGGAGGCAGAGGCACGCTGAGCCGCCCTTGCTTCTTGATAATCCTCCACTCCATCGTCACCATCATCATCATCAAGAGGATGGACATGAGGAGGATGCTGAACAAGACGGCATGTAAGCTCGATCTGGCCAACGGAGGCGGGCAGGCCGGCGACGCGCTGCGCCTGCAGGCACACCACCGCCACCACCATGGCACCGCCCTGCTCGTCTTCTCGGCCGTGGGATGGCATCATCAGGCAGATGAACAGCGCTCGGCGCCTAGTATGCGTGTGGAAGTGCGACTGAGACGAAGGGGAGTGAATGCATCATCAGAATCTAAGTGGTATTCAGAGGAAAGGGGGTGTAGCGGTGGAGTCAAGAAGGGTGTGCGTGGAAGTGCGAGTACGGAGAATGGACGCGGCGCGGCCGGCCATGGATTTGGATTTGAGCTGGACGGCTCCATTATCCTAGTATTGCTTTACTGCTCCCCATGAACACAACACAACAGAGGATGCACCTGCCTTCCAACACGTGTTTTGCTACCAATCCTATTATTTTGAAGGAAATGCTTTCTTATTAGTCCGCATCGGACCCTTCGCCGGCTCTGTCATTTAGCGCAAGCCGACGACTAAATCTAGGTTACTTCAATTGTACCCGCAGAGACGGAGGTGGTAGTACTAATAAACCCCAGCCATATCCGCAGCCATCACATACTGCATATAAAGCGCACTCTGTAATGTTTCAGAAATGGTAAAAAAATGTGATTTTGTTGAATGAGCATGGCAAGTTGAGTGTTTTTTTATGACAATTCATGTTGTCGTGGGGATGACAATTTCCTTCGTCAAGCACCACAAATCCTGCCAACAAAAAAACTGCACCTGACGGATTTGCCATAACTGCCAAAAATATTGCCATCCCGGCGACACACAATTTGCCACAAAAAATGTTTGATTTGGCATGCTCGCCGAGCGTTATCAAAATCATAATATTTTGAAGGCCGCCAAGACCACATGCAAATTCAGGTCATCATAATGCGGCCAATATATATAAGATGGTTAGGAGGACTGCGTGGTATCCCAACCCACTAGGGTTCAAGTCCATGGCGATGGCTGACGACTAGGCTCATGGACCAGATGGAGTGCTAAGGAATAAGGTTTTTGTGGTAAACTTGGCTCGGATTGGCAATATATAAGATGTTCATATCACACTTCCTAGTGGCTTCGTAGGAGAGTTTATCAAAGTTAGGGTGAAGTTGGATGTGAACAAAAAACTAACTCGATTTGTAACCTTCACCAAAGTCGGAAAGGCGGAATTCTATTAGGTAAAGTTTGAGAAGCTATTGCCTTTCTTTCATGCATGTGGTATGATGGGCCATTGGTATGAGGAGTGTGGAATGGGAGACTTCGATGCAAGGTTGTCAGAATCGCGATTTTGAATCGGATCGGAGCTTTGATGGCAGGATCACAAATCTTAGAATCTTCACTATCAGGATCGTAGAAACGTAGATTTTGATTACTAAAATCGTAGAATCAGAGGGTTTAGTTTGGATCGTAAAGTCGTAGAATCGTATAACAGAATCGCGGTTCTGACAACCTTGCTTCGATGATACAAAAGGTTGTTTATCATGGCCTCCAGGAGGGGCAGGGGTGGAGGTAGTGGTTGTGGAGGTCGATCTCAAGGCGTTGGTCGTGGATTTTATGACAGGGAGGATGGGGACGTGTCCATGGTTGTCGTCGAGGAAGGTTCGCCGGAAGTTATAGAGGAAACAGTAGTGAATGACATGATGAGTATAATGAGGGTGATATGGAGAAACCGGATGATATGGACCACGATGATGTTGATAAGAACAACTTGACGAAAATTGTAGATCCAGATGTGAACGCTTCTCTGTTGGGACAAGAAACACAATGAATTTTGCTACGAAACCAGATAAACCTGTAATTCCCTTGATGGAAGGCTCTGCGGTTGTTAACCAGTTTGATGATATGTCATTATGTTCAGTGGAGTGGATAAATCTTTTCCTGTTCGTTGCGCTGATTAACGAGAGTATGACCAAATCAGACCAGGATTCTATCATAGCGGATACTGAATAGAAATTGATTACTACAAGTCTGATGTCTGGCATAATAAGCAACCAGCCAGACACTCTGGGGCATGATGGTTACATGAGCCTACAGTGGAAGATGTAGTTAAAGATGCTTGGGAAAGGGAAAGTGTAACGATAGGAAAATTATGCAGGCTCTCGAGCAAGTTCATGGGGATTTACACCATTGTGATAGGAAGGTGTTTAAGAAACCAAGAAAAGAATTGAAAAGTTAAAGGAAGAATTAGAAGAGCTAAGAATGGGGCCAATTTGTGACGAGGCTCTGGAGAAACAAAGATAGATCATGGTGTTGCTGGAAGATTTGTATGAGCGGGAGGAAATTTTATTCTACAAAGGGCCTTGTGAATTGGTTGCGCCACAGAGACGAGTACACCAATTTTTTCCCATGATTTTTCTGTAGCCTCAAAAAGAGGAACATAATCAAATTGCTCGTTGATGATAATCGATATACAGTGGAAGGTGATGACGATTTGTCTGCTCGTATTACGAATAATTTCTCTGCCTTTTTTTACTGCCGAAGTTCTATAGTAGATGAGGATGAGCTAAATAAAATTAAACCTTGAATTAATTCAGTAATTAATGATCAGTTGTTGGTTCCTTTTACTATTGAGGAGGTGAGAAACACACTCTTTGGTATATATGATTTCAAGGCACTGGGAGATGGGATGCATGCTGAGTTTTATAAGAGGTTCTAGTTAATTCTAAGAGAGGACGTGGTTAAGGAGGTGTTGGAAGCAGTGAACAATGCAATTATACTAGAGGACTAAATGTCACTGTAATAGTTCTAATTCCAAAGGTGGGTAAAACAGAGGATATCACATAATTCAGCCAATTTCTTTGTGTAATGTTGTTTTCAAGGTTATCAATAAAAATTCAGTGAAAGGATTGAAAGGGATTCTACCAAACATAATTCTCACATGAAAGCACTCATAGCGTAAGATCATGGTCTTTGTGTGGTTTAACTACACATGCATATGGCTTACAAACATGTAGAATGTTGTTTCCTTGAAGGAATTATGTCGAAAATGGGCTTTCATGTGAGATGGGTTCAATTGATGATGACATGTGTGAAATATGTTACTTACTCGGTGAGGTTTAACTTGCAGGAAACGAGAAGATTTTCTCCTTCTCATGGCCTAAGACAAGGTGATAAACTTAGCACATACCCATTCTTGTTGGTTGTGGAGGGTTTATCTGCCTTGGCCTTGTTATCAGATGGAGAGGAAAGACAAACACTTGAAGGTGTGAAGGTCTACTGAGATGCCCCTTCGATATCACATCTTTTTTTTGCTGATGACTCATTGATCTTAATGAAAGCGAATGTGGTTAATGCAAACTCTTTGAAAAATGTTCTCCAATCATCATATTGTAGTGCATCTGGACAGTTGGTAAGTGAAGCTATATGTAATATATTTTTTAGCCCAAATACTAATGTTGATAGAAGAGTGAAGGTTTGTATGACCCTTACTATTACAATATGGAAGAACTATCAGAGAAATATTTGGGTCCGCCACTGTTAGTTGGGGTTGATACAAGTGACCATTTCCAATAATTGGTGGTTATAATTTCTTAGTTAGTCCAATGGTGGAAACAAAAAACTTTATCCATAGGTGGCAAAGAGGTTCCACTTAAAGCTGTAGATCAAACTCTCCCAGCATATGCAATGTCTGTATTTAGGATTCCAAAGAAATTTATAAAGGAATAACATATGCAACAGCGTAGTGTTGGTGGGGTGATGATGCCAGGTTTGCCTAGTGGAAACTTTGTGTTCGAAAAGATAGAAGAGGAATGGGATTTAGGGACCGATGAGTGTATTTTTGCACTCATATCTACCCTTGTTTAAATTGCAAAATTTGAGATTTTCATATCTCGTCGATATGATCACTAGTGACTAATGAATGCAAAAGATTACAAATCAATTTGTATATTTTGTTCCTTGCATGAATGGGCCAACTTAGGGGGGGGGGGG
>LR738715.1:824062646-824077895 GCA_902687465.1 Secale cereale
GGGGGCGCCTGGGCCCCCGAGACTCCCTCGGTGCCCTACTTTGGCATATATTTAAAGGACCCTCCGAAACCCGCAGAACAGGAACCCTTTTCGCGATCCCATCTCTGTTCCGCCGCCGCCGCCGCTTCCAAGATTGGGAGCACCAGGAGAACTCTTCCCGGCACCCTGCCGGAGGGGAGGATCGCCACCGGGAGCTTCTCCACCACCATGGACGCCTCCCGGATGACTCGTGAGTAGTCTCCTTTGGACCATGAGTCCATGACCAGTAGCTATGTGATGTTCTCCTCCCGTTCTTGTGCTTCACTAATTAGTCCTCGTGAGCTGCCCTACATGATCGAGGCACCTATGTAATCCTTATGTTGTTGCTATGTTGAGTTTGCTGGGATCCGATGGATTATGAGATTATGTTCAGATTGATCTTGAGTAATATATTTGATTCACCTCTTTTATATTTTTGTTCATAAGTAATTCTTGCATGTTCTCCGTTGTTATTTATTGCTTTGGCCAAGTAGTTGGTAGTGACTCCAAGAGGGAACGTTATGCTCGATTGTGGGTTCATGCCCCTCGATGACTAGCTTGAGTGACAGAAACATGAGTCTAGGGGATGTGCTGTTGCCACAAGGGGGAAAACAACGGTGCTTGTACCCGCGGGTGCAAGGATTGTTTACTTTACGCAAAGTTCTTTTAATGCAGTTGTCTGTTGCATTGAGTTTACACTATGGGTGGGACTCGCAACTTAATACCAGCGAGATGTTCTGGATAGATATCTCAAGGTGGATGATTAGTAGTAGGCATTGATGGATTTCGGTCTATTTACTTTGGCGTACCGCCCATGCTTTGAACCTCAACCTTTCTTGCAATGTAGTCAGCATTGGTTTGCGTTCGTGGTCCTGTCAATTGCCCAGCTGTAATTTGTTACCTCACATAGCTGTTTTATCGTCTTTTGGGAGAGAGACATCACTAGTGAACATCATGAGACTCCGGTCCATATTACCATCATTGATCACATCCACTATTTACTTTCCGTTATTATATACTATTGCAAAACACTATCTATCACTACTATCACTGCTTTTAATCCTTTGTGAACTACAAGGCCGGAGGGATTGACAACCTCTCTGTACTCGTTGGGAGCAAAGTTATTTGTATCTGTGTGCAGGTCCACGTTGATTGCTACTAATCTGGCGCCGTAGCAATTGACACCTACTTGTTGAACCTAGGAGTCTCTGGGGATTCGATCCTTGGCATCTTTGCTAAGGGAAAACACTTCTACAATACTGCATCTTACACCTTCCACTTGGGGTAACCAACGAGGGGTTCGAGGCCCATCAATGGTGCATCTGCTGGTCCATATCGTGGACGATATCATCCAACTCGGGCCGACGTTCCTGCACAGCATGATGCCGTTCGAAAGGATGAATGGTGTCATCAAAGGATACGTTCGCAACATGTCACGTCCAGAGGGAAGCATAGCCAGGGGCTTTCTGACCGAAGAGTGCATCTCCTACTGCACGAATTATCTAGGCATCGAGAACCCCGTTGGTCTGCCCGTCAACAGGCACCTCGGCAGGCTCGTTGGATGGGGTCACCGTGAGGGTCGCCGCGAAATGCATGTTGACTTCGAGGGTCGACTCGTGGACTTTGAAAGAGCAAACCTAGTCGCGCTACAACACATAGACGTGGTCGATCCTTGGGTGGTAGAGCACAAAACCTTTATTGAGAAGACGTACAATGACCGAGGCCAACAGAGGATGGAGGGAGATATAATCAAAGAGCACAACTCATGTTTCATGCGTTGGTTCAAGCAGAAGCTTCTGTCGTACCCTTTACACGAGGATTCTTCCGCGGAAGAACAACTCATATTCGCCTTGTCACAGGGCGCCGAGCACAACCTGATGACCTATGAGGCGTACGATATCAACGGCTACACATTCTACACCGAGGCCAAGGACATGAAGTGCGATGGTTATCAGAACTCCGGGGTAACGATGGAATCCTACACCGGTAATGACAAGGACAGATACTACGGAAGGATCGAGGAGATCTGGGAGCTGAGCTATGCTGGAGAGAAGGTCCCGATGTTCCGTGTTAGATGGGCCAAGAGCGTCCTAAAAGAAGACCGATATTTCACCACCATGGTTATACCCGAAGCCAAATCCAAGACCGCCGGCGCAAACGTCACCGCGAAAAATGAGCCATGGGTACTGGCTTCCCAAGTTGACCAATGCTTCTTCATTACCGACCCGTCAAAGCCCAGTCGTGTTGTCGTGAGGAGAGGCAAAAGGTGTTGGGGAACGTTGCATGGGAAACAAAAATTTTCCTACGTTCACCAAGATCAATCTAGGAGATGCTACTACGAGAGGAGAGTTGGATCCACGTACCCTTGTAGATCGCTAAGCGGAAGCGTTAAGAACGCGGTTGATGGAGTCGTACTCGCCGCGATTCAGATCGCCGAAGATCCTAGCACCGAAGCAACGGTGCCTCCGCGTTCTTCACACGTACGGCTCGGGGACGTCTCCTCCTTCTTGATCCAGCAAGGGGTGGAGGAGAGGTTGATGGAGAGACCGGCAGCACGACGGCGTGGTGGTGATGGTGTAGGAGGATTCCAGCAGGGCTTCGCCTAAGCACCGCGGGAAGACGAATATGTTGTGGGAGAGGGAGGGCAGCACCGAGGCACAAACGTGTATTGGCTGCCCTCCCTCTGCCCCTCTATATATAGGGGGAATAGATGGGAGGCGGGGCGCCCTAGGGTTTCCCCTAGGGGGGCCGGCGGCCAGGGCAGTGGGGGGGCGGCGGCCAAGGGCTGCGCAGGCCCTAGGGTTTCCCCCCCCCCTAGGTGCCTTGCCCCCCAAGCCAGGGGGTGCGGCTGCCCTAGGAGGGGCCAGCCCCCCATGCGCCATAGGAGAGGGCCTAGGGGGGGGCGCACAGCCCTATGAGGGCTGTGGTGTCCCCCCTTTGTGGCCCATTAGGCCCAGAACCACTTCCGGGACCCCCGAAACCCTTTTCGGTAATCCGCCGATTTCCCGATGCTCCCCGGAACACTTCCGGACTCCGAAACCTTTCATCCTATATATCAATCTTCGTCTCCGGACCATTCCGGAGACCCTCGTCACGTCCGGGATCTCATCCGGGACTCCGAACAACCTTCGGTAACCATGCACTGTTCTCACTAACAACCCTAGCGTCACCGAACCTTAAGTGTGTAGACCCTGCGGGTTCGGAGACCATGTGGACATGACCGAGACACTCCCAGGTCAATAACCAATAGCGGGATCTGGATACCCATATTGGTTCCCACACGTTTCTCGATGATCTCATCGGATGAACCACGATGTCAAGGATTCAGGCAATCCCGTATACAGTTCCCTTTGTCTCGTCGGTATGTTACTTGCCCGAGATTCGATCGTCGGTATCTCTATACCTAGTTCAATCTCGTTACCGGCAAGTCTCTTTACTCGTTACCGTAATACATAATCCCGTGACCAACTACTTAGTCACTTTGAGCTCATTGAGATGACGTATTACCGAGTGGGCCCGGAGATACCTCTCCGTCACACGGAGTGACAAATCCCAGTCTCGATCCATGTCAACTCAACAGACACCCTCGGAGATACCTGTAGAGTACCTTTATAGTCACCCAGTTACGTTGTGATGTTTGGCACACACAAAGCACTCCTACGGTGTCAGTGAGTTACATGACCTCATGGTCATAGGAACTTATACTTGACATGCAGAAAACTATAGCGATAACTGATACGATCAAAAGCTATGTTTAACGTTTGGGTCTCGTCCATCACATCATTCTCCTAATGATGTGATCCCGTTATCAAATGACAACTCATGTCTATGACCTGGAAACCGCGGTCATCTTTGATCAACGAGCTAGTCTTGTAGAGGCTCACTAGGGACACAAAGTCTGTCTATTCATCCACACATGTATTTGAGTTTCCAATCAATACAGTTATAGCATGGATAATAAACGATTATCATGAACAAGGAAATATAATAATAACTCTTTTATTATTGCCTCTAGGGCATATTTCCAACAGTCTCCCACTTGCACTAGAGTCAATAATCTAGCATTACAAGGTAATGAATCTAACACCCATAGAGTCTTGGTGTTGATCATGCTTAGCCCGTGGAAGAGGCTTAGTCAACGGATCTGCAACATTCAAATCCGTGTGTACTTTGCAAATGCTTATGTCCTTCTCCTTGACTGAATCGCGGATGGAATTGAAGCGTCGCTTTATGTGTCTGGTCCTCTTGTGAAACCTTGGTTCCTTGGCTAGAGCAATGGCACCAGTGTTGTCACAAAACAGAGTCATTGGGTTCAATGCACTAGGCACAACTCCAAGATCTGTCATGAACTCCTTCATCTAGACACCTTCCTTTGCCGCCTCCGAGGCAGCTATGTACTCCGCTTCGCATGTAGAATCGGCTACCACGCTTTGCTTGGAACTGCACCAGCTTACCGCTCCCCCGTTGAGAATATATACGTATCCGGTTTGAGACTTAGAGTCATCCGGATCAGTGTCAAAGCTTGCATCGACGTAACCCTTTACGACGAGCTCTTGATCACCTCCATAAACGAGAAACATCTCCTTAGTCCTTTTCAGGTACTTTAGGATATTCTTGACCGCTGTCCAGTGATCCATACCAGGATTACTTTGAAACCTTCCGCCCATACTTATGGCAAGGCTGACATCTGGTCTTGTGCACAGCATTGCATACATGATAGAGCCTATGGCTGAAGCATAGGGGACGACACTCATCTTTTCTCTATCTTCCGCAGTCACTGGGCATTGAGTCTTACTCAACTTTGTACCTTGCAATACCGGCAAGAACCCCTTCTTGGATTGATCCATTTTGAACTTCTTCAAAACTTTATCAAGGTATGTACTTTGTGAAAGTCCTATCAAGCGTCTTGATCTATCTCTATAGATCTTGATGCCTAATATGAAAGCAGCTTCACCGAGATCCTTCATCGAAAAACTCTTGTTCAAATACCCCTTCATGCTATCCAAAAATTCTATATTGTTTCCAATCAGCAATATGTCATCCACATATAATATTAGAAACGCTATAGAGCTCCCACTCACTTTCTTGTAAATACAAGCTTCATTGTAAACTTGTACAAACCCAAACGCTTTGATCACCTCATCAAAGCGAAGATTCCAACTCCGAGATGCTTGCACCAGCCCATAAATGGAACGCTGGAGCCTGCATACTTTGTCAGCATTCTCTGGATCGACAAAACCTTCCGGTTGCATCATATACAACTCTTCCTTAAGAAAACCGTTAAGGAACGCTGTTTTGACATCCATCTGCCAAATTTCATAATCGAAATATGCAGCTATTGCTAACATGATTCGGACGGATTTAAGCATCGCTACGGGTGAGAAAGTCTCATCGTAGTCAATCCCTTGAACTTGTGAAAAACCCTTTGCCACAAGTCGAGCTTTATACACGGTGACATTACCGTCAGCGTCCGTCTTTAAAAATCCATTTATTCTGAATGGCCTTCCGCCCTTCAGGTAATACTTCTAAAGTCCATACTTTGTTTTCATACATGGATCCCATCTCGGATTTCATGGCCT
This sequence comes from Secale cereale, assembly GCA_902687465.1. Lineage (NCBI taxonomy): Eukaryota > Viridiplantae > Streptophyta > Magnoliopsida > Poales > Poaceae > Secale > Secale cereale. The sequence goes on from LR738715.1 coordinate 824,068,244, forward strand.
CTAACCATTTGTCGGAATCTGGGCCCACCATCGCTTCTCCATAGCTCGTAGGTTCACCGTTGTCTAACAACATGATCTCCAAGACAGGGTTACCATACCACTCAGGTGCAGTGCGTACCCTTGTCGACCTACGAGGTTTGGTAGTAACTTGATCAGAAGCTCCTTGATCATCATCATTGGCTTCCTCTTCAACCTCTGCAGGCTCCACAAAAACATCTTTCTGTGTTGTGCTACTCTCTGGTTGAAGCAGAGGTTCAATAACCTCATCAAGTTCTACCTTCCTCCCACTCAATTCTTTCGAGAGAAACTCTTTCTCGAGAAAGGACCCGTTCTTAGCGACAAACACTTTGCCCTCGGATCTGAGATAGAAGGTGTACCCAACTGTTTCTTTTGGGTATCCTATGAAGACACATTTGTCCGCTTTGGGTTCGAGCTTTTCTGGCTGAAGCCTTTTGACATAAGCATCGCAACCCCAAACCTTGAGAAAAGACAACTTAGGTTTCTTACCAAACCACAGTTCATACGGTGTTGTCTCAACGGACTTAGATGGAGCCCTATTTAAAGTGAATGCAGCTGTCTCTAACGCATATCCCCAAAACGATAGTGGCAAATCGGCAAGAGACATCATAGAACGTACCATATCTAATAGGGTTCGATTACGACGCTCGGACACACCGTTACGCTGTGGTGTTCCAGGTGGCGTCAACTGTGAAACAATTCCACATTTTCTTAAGTGATCACCAAACTCATAACTCAGATATTCTCCCCCTCGATCAGATCGTAGGAACTTGATCTTCTTGTTACGATGATTTTCAACTTCACTCTGAAATTGCTTGAACTTTTCAAAAGTTTCAGACTTATGCTTCATCAAGTAAATATACCCATATCTACTTAAGTCGTCAGTGAAGGTGAGAAAATAACGATATCCACCGCGCGCCGTTACACTCATCGGACCGCACACATCAGTATGTATGATTTCCAATAAGTCACTTGCCCGTTCCATTGTCCCTGAAAACGGGGTCCTTGTCATCTTGCCCATGAGGCACGGCTCGCACGTGTCAAGTGATTCAAAATCAAGAGACTCCAAAAGTCCATCAGCATGGTGCTTCCTCATGCGTTTCACGCCGATATGACCCAGACGGCAGTGCCACAAGAAAGTGGTATTATCATTATCAACTCTACATCTTTTGGCATCAATGTTATGAACATGTGTATCATCACTATCGAGATTCAATAAGAATAAACCCCTAACTTCGGGTGCATGACCATAAAAGATATTACTCATATAAATAGAACAACCATTATTCTCTGACTTAAATGAGTAACCGTCTCGCAATAAACAAGATCCAGATATAATGTTCATGCTTAACGCAGGCACTAAATAACAATTATTCAGGTTCATAACTAATCCCGATGGTAATCGAAGAGCGAGCGTGCCGACGGCGATCACATCAACCTTGGAACCATTTCCCACGCGCATCGTCACTTCGTCCTTCGCCAGCCTCCATTTATTCCGCAGTTCCTGTTTAGAGTTGCAAATGTGAGCAACCGAACCGGTATCAAATACCCAGGCACTACAACGAGAGTTGGTAAGGTATACATCAATAACATGTATATCACATATACCTTTGTTGGCCCCCTTCTTGTCCGCCAGATACTTGGGGCAGTTCCGCTTCCAGTGGCCGTTCCCCTTGCAATAGAAACACTCAGTCTCTGGCTTGGGCCCAGCCTTGGGTTTCTTCACTGGATTAGCAACTGCTTTGCCACCCTTCTTAGAGTTACCCTTCTTGCCCTTGCCATTCTTCTTGAAACTGGTGGTTTTATTGACCATCAACACTTGATACTCCTTCTGGATGTCTGCCTCAGCGACTTTCAGCATTGAAAACAGCTCGGCGATGGTTTTATTCATCCCTTGCATGTTGTACTGCTGCACGAAGCTCTTGTAGCTTGGCGGGAGTGACTGGAGAATTCTGTCAATGATAGCCTCATCCGGGAACACAAGTCCCAGATCAGCTATGCGGGTATAGTACCCAGACATCTTCAGTAAGTGTTCACTGACAGACGAATTCTCCTCCATCTTGCAAGCAAAGAATTTATCGATGGTCTCATACCTCTCGATCTTAGCATTCTTTTCAAAGATGAACTTCAACTCCTGGTACATCTCATATGCACCATGACGTTCAAAACGCCTTTGAAGTCCTCCTTCCAAGCCGTACAACATGGCACACTGCACTATCGAATAGTCATCCGAACGCGACTGCCAGGCGTTCAAAACGTCTGCAGTGGCTGTAGGAGCGGGGGGGTCACCTAGCGGTGCATTTAGGACATAAACCTTTTGGGCAGCTGTGAGGATGATCCTCAGATTGCGGAGCCAGTCCACAAAGTTGCTCCCATCATCTTTCAGTTTAGCTTTCTCTAGGAACGCATTAAAATTCAGGGGAGCTACTGCGCGAGCCATCTACAACCAAAAATTTGCAAAGACATTTTAGACTATTGTTCATGATAAGTGAGTTATTACCTAATCAAATTAATTATAACTCCCACTCAAATTGACATCCCTCCGGTCATTCGAGCGTGACATGATCCAAATTCACCAACCCAAGTCCGATCATCACGTGAGATGAGGTGGTGTCAATGGTGAACATCAACATGTTGATCATATCTACTATATGACTCATGCTCGACCTTTCGGTCCTCCGTGTTCCGAGGCCATGTCTGTACATGCTAGGCTCGTCAAGTCTAACCTGAGTGTTCTGCATGTGCAAAACTGGCTTGCACCCGTTGTATGCGAACGTAGAGTCTATCACACCCGATCATCACGTGGTGCTTCGAAACGACGAACCTTCGCAACGGCGCACACTCGGGGGGAACACAATTTTATCTTGAAATTTTAGTGAAGGATCACCTTATAATGCTACCGTCGTCCTAAGCAAAATAAGATGCATAAAAGGATTAACATCACATGCAAATCATAAGTGACATGATATGGCCATCAACTCGTGCTTTTGATCTCCATCTCCAAAGCACCGGCATGATCTCCATCGTCACCGGCGCCACACCATGATCTCCATCATCGTGTCGCCATCGGGGTTGTCGGCGCCCACCATGCTCTTACTACTATTGCTACCGTTTAGCGATAAAGTAAAGCATTACAAAGCGCTTAATGATTGACACGCAGGTCATACAAAAATAAAGACAACCCTATGGCTCCTGCCGGTTGCCGTATGCATCGACATGCAAGTCGATATTAACTATTACAACATGATCATCTCATACATCAAATATATCTCATCATGTCATTGGCCATATCATATCACATACATACCCTGCAAAAACAAGTTAGACGTCCTCTAATTTGTTGTTGCATGTTTTACGTGGCTGCTATGGGTATCTAGCAAGAACGCTTCTTACCTACGCAAAACCACAACGGTGATATTCAAGTTGCCATTTAACCTTCTACAAGGACCGCCTTGTTCTATTCCGATTCAACTAAGATAGGAGAGACAGACACCCGCCAGCCATCTTATGCAACAAAAGTCACATGTCTGTCGATGGAACCGGTCTCATGTACGTGGACATGTAAAGTTGGTCCGGGCCGCTTCATCCCATAATACCGCTGAATCAAGAAAGACTAAGGAGGGCAGCAATTTAAACATCAACGCCCACAAACCCTTTTGTGTTCTACTCGAGAAAGCATCTACGCAAGATCCTAGCTCATGATGCCACTGTTGGGGAACGTTGCATGGGAAACAAAAATTTTCCTACGTTCACCAAGATCAATCTAGGAGATGCTACTACGAGAGGAGAGTTGGATCCACGTACCCTTGTAGATCGCTAAGCGGAAGCGTTAAGAACGCGGTTGATGGAGTCGTACTCGCCGCGATTCAGATCGCCGAAGATCCTAGCACCGAAGCAACGGTGCCTCCGCGTTCTTCACACGTACGGCTCGGGGACGTCTCCTCCTTCTTGATCCAGCAAGGGGTGGAGGAGAGGTTGATGGAGAGACCGGCAGCACGACGGCGTGGTGGTGATGGTGTAGGAGGATTCCAGCAGGGCTTCGCCTAAGCACCGCGGGAAGACGAATATGTTGTGGGAGAGGGAGGGCAGCACCGAGGCACAAACGTGTATTGGCTGCCCTCCCTCTGCCCCTCTATATATAGGGGGAATAGATGGGAGGGGGGGCGCCCTAGGGTTTCCCCTAGGGGGGCCGGCGGCCAGGGCAGTGGGGGGGCGGCGGCCAAGGGCTGCGCAGGCCCTAGGGTTTCCCCCCCCCTAGGTGCCTTGCCCCCCAAGCCAGGGGGTGCGGCTGCCCTAGGAGGGGCCAGCCCCCCATGCGCCATAGGAGAGGGCCCAGGGGGGGCGCACAGCCCTATGAGGGCTGTGGTGTCCCCCCTTTGTGGCCCATTAGGCCCAGAACCACTTCCGGGACCCCCGAAACCCTTTTCGGTAATCCGCCGATTTCCCGATGCTCCCCGGAACACTTCCGGACTCCGAAACCTTTCATCCTATATATCAATCTTCGTCTCCGGACCATTCCGGAGACCCTCGTCACGTCCAGGATCTCATCCGGGACTCCGAACAACCTTCGGTAACCATGCACTGTTCTCACTAACAACCCTAGCGTCACCGAACCTTAAGTGTGTAGACCCTGCGGGTTCGGAGACCATGTGGACATGACCGAGACACTCCCAGGTCAATAACCAATAGCGGGATCTGGATACCCATATTGGTTCCCACACGTTTCTCGATGATCTCATCGGATGAACCACGATGTCAAGGATTCAGGCAATCCCGTATACAGTTCCCTTTGTCTCGTCGGTATGTTACTTGCCCGAGATTCGATCGTCGGTATCTCTATACCTAGTTCAATCTCGTTACCGGCAAGTCTCTTTACTCATTACCGTAATACATAATCCCGTGACCAACTACTTAGTCACTTTGAGCTCATTGAGATGATGTATTACCGAGTGGGCCCGGAGATACCTCTCCGTCACACGGAGTGACAAATCCCAGTCTCGATCCATGTCAACTCAACAGACACCCTCGGAGATACCTGTAGAGTACCTTTATAGTCACCCAGTTACGTTGTGACGTTTGGCACACACAAAGCACTCCTACGGTGTCAGTGAGTTACATGATCTCATGGTCATAGGAACTTATACTTGACATGCAGAAAACTATAGCGATAACTGACACGATCAAAAGCTATGTTAACGTTTGGGTCTCGTCCATCACATCACTCTCCTAATGATGTGATCCCGTTATCAAATGACAACTCATGTCTATGACCTGGAAACCGCGGTCATCTTTGATCAACGAGCTAGTCCTGTAGAGGCTCACTAGGGACACAAAGTCTGTCTATTCATCCACACGTGTATTTGAGTTTCCAATCAATACAGTTATAGCATGGATAATAAACGATTATCATGAACAAGGAAATATAATAATAACTCTTTTATTATTGCCTCTAGGGCATATTTCCAACATATGAAAACCACGAAATCGGTGCTTGTTCTCACTTGCTTTGAGAGTCTCGATCAATTCGGACTCTAGGTTGATTTTTGTATTTTCTTTGATCACCGTTTCTTCGCGAGAGTTGGCCTAACACCCTATTGTATCCATACATGGGTGGGGCGCCAAGGACCTGAACACCAAAGTGATATGCCGGCTCATCAAAATTTGAGCTGTAATTGCGATAACTTTCATTTTTTCCAATCCTGCAGGCCATTTTTGAGGGCCAAGACGACCCTTTTTGGGCTCAGAATTTTCCACGCACGTGATCCTGTGTGTGCACGTATGTAAAATCCTCCAGATCGTAAAAACTAGAAGTCCTATCACCTCAATTCCCCAATAGCTTTCCAACGCCTATGAAAACGACGAAATCGGTGCTTGTTCTCACTTGCTTTGAGAGTCTTGATCAATTCAGACTCTAGGTTGATTTTTGTATTTTCTTTGATCACCGTTTCTTTGCGAGAGTTGGCCTAACACCCTATTGTATCCATACATGGGTGGGGCGCCAAGGACCTGAACACCAAAGTGATATGCCGGCTCATCAAAATTTGAGCTGTAATTGCGATAACTTTCATTTTTTCCAATCCTGCAGGCCATTTTTGAGGGCCAAGACGACCCTTTTTGGGCTCAGAATTTTCCGCGCACGTGATCTTGTGTGTGCACGTATGTAAAATCCTCCAGATCGTAAAAACTAGAAGTCCTATCACCTCAATTCCCCAATAGCTTTCCAACGCCTATGAAAATGACGAAATCGGAGCTTGTTCTCACTTGCTTTGAGAGTCTCGATCAATTCGGACTCTAGGTTGATTTTTGTATTTTCTTTGATCATCGTTTCTTCGCGAGAGTTGGCCTAACACCCTATTGTATCCATACATGGGTGGGGCGCCCAGGACCTGAACACCAAAGTGATATGCCGGCTCATCAAAATTTGAGCTGTAATTGCGATAACTTTAATTTTTTCCAATCCTGCAGGCCAATTTTGAGGGCCAAGACGACCCTTTTTGGGCTTAGAATTTTCCACGCACGTGATCCTGTGTGTGCACGTATGTAAAATCCTCCAGATCGTAAAAACTAGAAGTCCTATCACCTCAATTCCCCAATAGCTTTCCAACGCCTATGAAAACGACGAAATCGGTGCTTGTTCTCACTTGCTTTGAGAGTCTCGATCAATTCGGACTCTAGGTTGATTTTTGTATTTTCTTTGATCACCGTTTCTTCGCGAGAGTTGGCCTAACACCCTATTGTATCCATACATGGGTGGGGCGCCAAGGACCTGAACACCAAAGTGATATGCCGGCTCATCAAAATTTGAGCTGTAATTGCGATAACTTTAATTTTTTCCAATCCTGCAGGCCATTTTTGAGGGCCAAGAGGACCCTTTTGTTGGGGAACGTTGCATGGGAAACAAAAAATTTTCCTACTGTTCACCAAGATCAATCTAGTAGATGCAACTACGAGGAAGGAGTGTGATCTACGTACCCTTGTAGATCGCTAAGCGGAAGCGTTATGAACGCGGATGATGGAGTCGTACTCGTCGCGATTCAGATCGCCGAAGACCTAGCACCGAAGCAACGGTGCCTCCGCGTTCTTCACACGTACGGCTCGGGGACGTCTCCTCCTTCTTGATCCAGCAAGGGGTGGAGGAGAGGTTGATGGAGAACCGGCAGCACGACGGCGTGGTGGTGATGGTGGAGAAGAACTCCAGCAGGGCTTCGCCTAAGCACCGCGGGAGAAGAAGATATGACGGGAGAGGGAGGGCAGCACCGAGGCACGAACTGTGTTGGCTGCCCTCCCTTTGCCCCACTATATATAGGGGGGTGGAGAGGCTAGGGCGCCCTAGGGTTTCCCCCTAGGGGCCGGCGGCCAGGGCAAGGGGAGGGGGGCGGCGGCCAGGGCAGGGGGAGGCGCCCAGGCCCTAGGGTTTCCCCCCTAGGTGCCTTGCCCCCCAAGTCCCAAGGGGTGCGGCCAGCCCTAGGGGGTCCCACCCCCTTAGCCGCATGGGGAGAGGGCCCAGGGGGGGCGCACAGCCCCCTGAGGGCTGTGGTGTCCCCCCTTGTGGCCCAATAGGCCCAGAACACCTTCCGGACCCCCCGAAAACCTTCCCGGTACTCCGCCGATTCCCCGATGCTCCCCGGAACACTTCCGGTACTCCGAAACCTTTCATCCTATATATCAATCTTCGTCTCCGGACCATTCCGGAGACCCTCGTCATGTCCGGGATCTCATCCGGGACTCCGAACAACCTTCGGTAACCATGCACTCTTCTCACTAATAACCCTAGCGTCACCGAACGTTAAGTGTGTAGACCCTGCGGGTTCGGAAACCATGTAGACATGACCGAGACACTCCCAGGTCAATAACCAATAGCGGGATCTGGATACCCATATTGGCTCCTACATGTTTCTCGATGATCTCATCGGATGAACCACGATGTCAAGGATTCAGGCAATCCCGTATACAGTTCCCTTTGTCTCGTCGGTATGTTACTTGCCCGAGATTCGATCGTCGGTATCTCTATACCTAGTTCAATCTCGTTACCGGCAAGTCTCTTTACTCGTTACCGTAATACATAATCCCGTGACCAACTACTTAGTCACTTTGAGCTCATTGAGATGACGTATTACCGAGTGGGCCCGGAGATACCTCTCCGTCACACGGAGTGACAAATCCCAGTCTCGATCCATATCAACTCAACAGACACCCTCGGAGATACCTGTAGAGTACCTTTATAGTCACCCAGTTACGTTGTGACGTTTGGCACACACAAAGCACTCCTACGGTGTCAGTGAGTTACATGATCTCATGGTCATAGGAACTTATACTTGACATGCAGAAAACTATAGCGATAACTGACACGATCAAAAGCTATGTTTAACGTTTGGGTCTCGTCCATCACATCATTCTCCTAATGATGTGATCCCGTTATCAAATGACAACTCATGTCTATGACCTGGAAACCGCGGTCATCTTTGATCAACGAGCTAGTCCTGTAGAGGCTCACTAGGGACACAAAGTCTGTCTATTCATCCACACATGTATTTGAGTTTCCAATCAATACAGTTATAGCATGGATAATAAACGATTATCATGAACAAGGAAATATAATAATAACTCTTTTATTATTGCCTCTAGGGCATATTTCCAACAAAAGGAAGATCATCGGAATGGATGGAGTAGCCAATGAGCAAGACTTCGACAAGTACGGTGACCCGAGGATCGAACATGACGACGATGATGAAGTAGCAGCATACACCACAAGAAGAAGCAGGACCACCCTACCTAAAGGACGTCCGTTCCACAGAAGAACTCCATTTGCGAAAAAGAAGGACAAGAAGATTGTGAACAGATAGCTAGCTAAGATCGATTGTATTTAAATCGTAGCCTTCATTTCTCGATTGTATTTCATGGGCACTTTTTGAACTATCATGAATATTTTTAAATTTCATGGACACTCGATCTCGATCCCCCTCCATCTCGATCGCTATCCCCACCTCGCCAGATTCGGTCCCCCTCGCCGCCGAGCACCCCCCGGTCCACCGGCCGCCGCCGCTACCCCCCGCACCCTCGATTCCCCTACTCAACCGCCGCCGTCGACCCCCCGCACCCCTCCCCTACTCAACCGTCGCCGCCGACCCCCCGCAACCCCCACACCCTCCCCCGCTCCACCGGCATTACTGTTTGATGATATTTTTAAAAAAATTATTACTGTCTTATAAAAAAATATTACTGTTATGATTTAAACAAGTTTGAACATATTTAAACACAAATAAGTATCAAACAGCATTTTAAATGCATAAAAAAATATTGTGGAGCCTGGGAATCGAACCAGGACCTCCTGGTGTGAGAACTGGCTGCTGACCAGTCAAGCTAGTAGAGTGGACTTGATGTGGATCAGGTCAGGTGGAAGATAACCTGTTGGCTCGAGCAGAAAAAAAATACTAATGGCGCACCACGGCAAGGTGCGCCATTAGTATGGATGTACTTATGGCGCACCGAGGGGTGGTGCGCCATTAGTATTGTGCCGCCCCCATCCATATTCCTCCCCGGCCCAAACCTATCCCCTCTCTCTGCCCTCGATCCCCTTCCCCTCTACTCTCTCCCGACGCCGCCCTCCCCGCGCAACTCCGGCGCCGACACCCGA
>LR738715.1:824085173-824139867 GCA_902687465.1 Secale cereale
GGGGGGGGGGGGGGCGCCCACAGGGCGCCTGGAGCCCCTGTGGCCCCCCGAGGCTCCCCTTCGGAAGCAGTGTCGTTCCCGGAACGCTGATTTTTTATATATTTTTTCTGCATTTTTCTGGGCAGTTCTCGAAACGTGAAAACCTAAAATACAAAAACAGCCGAAAACAGAAACTGGTACTGGGGTGCACTGGATTAGTAAGTTAGTCCAAATATGATTAAAAGTGTATGGAAGTGTATGAATATCATAGCAATATCACCCAAAAGTGGCATGGAGCAAGCAGAAATTATAGATACGTTTTGGACGTGTCAGCCGCCGCCTGTCTTCCACGGTCCCACGGTCTTCTGCTCCTCCGCTCCTCCGATCCCACGGTCGTCGTCGACGAAGGATCCGTCCTCCTCAAGGTTTGGCCTTCTCCCCATCCCCTTCCACTCCCATCTGCTCTCTCTCATTAGCATGGTAGTGCTGTGATTTGGAGTGTGAATCCATGTTTTTTTATGGTTTGATCGACTAAGGTTGTGAGCAAATAAAATCATCTCCACCCGTTTTGTGCATTCTCTTTGGATGGCTGATGCATTGCATGTGTGCTCTGTTTTGTTATGTATGCAAAGGAGATGGATGGATGGATGCAGGAGAAAACATTGGTTTGCAAATCCTAGAGAAACAAACATGGGCTTAGAAACAAGATAAAAGAGACCGACCATGCCCATCATCAACATCAAACAAGAGAATGCTTTGAACATTAGAAAGATGACTTTGTTCTAACAAGTAATAGAAAACCTATGTTGTTCTAAGAAGTAATAGAAAGCCTTCACTGAAGAACAATTGAGCACAGTGTAATCCCCCTTGGCTATTTTTTGGCATTCCTCAAATGATAGTTGATTTGATAGAAATGAGACATTTTTAGGGCCAATGTGAAATGACTAGAAATGGCACTGGAATGACAAGCAAACAGACCACCGCACTGGAATGATAGTTATGGGCGCATGCAAATCAAGGCTTGTTTATTAATCTTGAAAGATGGAGCGTCGGTTTTACGTCCATGGTGTAGATGAACAAGTCCACTTATTTTGTGGTCAATTTATTTAGTTAGTTACCAGAGAGAGAGAGAGAGGGAGGAGCACATACAAATTTTGCAGCCCATACAAATTTTGCAGCTATGACTTCCTCTGGTAGTATTTTATTGCTTATTTAAACCATGTATTGCTAGTACATATCATGTGAGGACACAGGAGACACTCAGCTTTCGATACATTGCCTTGGATGCAACTTAAGCCATCTAGGTCATTGCTGTTATTGAAGGGGGCGGCACAATAACACTCATGTCTTGCTGCCATGCTTAGTTTTTTTATCCATTCTCAGTATTGGCACAGATTCTGTTATTGAAGTTTCATGCTCCCAACTAACACTCATAATGCACCCATGGTATTATTTTCCAGCTTCTTACCTAGGTGCTTCTGTATTGTGATTATTTTGTTTCGAGGGACTATAAAAATGCTTCCATTTATTAACAGAATTCCGGTTCTGTTTTGAAAGTTGGCGACACAGAAGATGCATCAGCGTCTTGCTGCCATGTGATGGGCCTCTAACCCCTCGTTGGTTACCCCAAGTGGAAGGTGTAAGATGCAGTGTTGTGGAAGTTTTTCCCTTAGCAAAGATGCCAAGGATCGAATCCCCAGAGACTACTAGGTTCAACAAGTAGGTGTCAACTGCTAACGGCGCAAGATATTAGCAATCAACGTGGACCTGCACACAGATACAAATAACTTTGCTCCCAACGAGTACAGAGAGGTTGGCAATCCCTCCAGCCTTGTAGTTCACAAAGGATTAAACGCAAATGATAGTAGTGATAGATAATGTTTTGCAATAGTAAGTAAAAGCGAAAAGTAAATAGCGGACGTGATCAATGATGGTAATATGGACCGGAGTCTCATGATGTTCACTAGTGATGTCTCTCTCCCAAAAGACGATAAAACAGCTATGTGAGGTAAACGAATTACAGCTGGGCAATTGACAGGACCACGAACGCAAACCAATGCTGACTACATTGCAAGAAAGGTTGAGGTTCAAAGCATGGGCGGTACGCCAAAGTAAGTAGACCGAAATCCATCAATATCTACTACTAATCATCCACCTTGAGATATCTATCCAAAACATCTCGCTGGTATTAAGTTGCGAGTCCCACCCATAGTGTAAACTCAATGCAACAGACAACTGCATTAAAAGAACTTTGCGTAAAGTAAACAATCCTTGCACCCGCGGGCACAAGCACCATTGTTTTCCCCCTTGTGGCAACAGCACATCCCCTAGACTCATGTTTCTGTCACTCAAGCTAGTCATTGAGGGGCATGAACCCACAATCGAGCATAACGTTCCCTCTTGGAGTCACTACCTATTACTTGGCCAAAGCAATAAATAACAACGGAGAACATGCAAGAATTACTTATGAACATAAATATAAAATAGGTAGATCAAATATATTACTCAAGATCAATCCGAACATAATCTCATGATCCATCGGATCCCAGCAAACTCAACATAGCAACAGCATAAGGATTACATATGTGCCTCGATCATGTAGGGCAGCTCACGAGGACTAATTAGTGAAGCACAAGAACGGGAGGAGAACATCACATAGCTACTAGTCATGGACTCATGGTCCAAGGGAGACTACTCACGAGTCATCCGGGAGGCGTCCATGGTGGTGGAGAAGCTCCCGGTGGTGATCCTCCCCTGCGGCAGGGTGCCGGGAAGAGTTCTCCTGGTGCTCCCGATCTTGGAAGCGGCGGCGGCGGCGGAACAGAGATGTGATCGGGAAAAAGAGTTCCCGTCCCGAGGGTTTCGAAGGAAGCTCTAAATATATGCCGAAGGGGGGCACCAGACGGGGCTCGGGGGGGCCAGGCGCCCCCCCGGTGCGGCCCAGGAGGGGCGCGCCGCCAGGGCGCCTGGAGCCCTGGTACCCCCGCCCCCCCCGGCTGTCCTTCGGGCGCAAGGAAGTTTCCGGAACGCTGATTTTTTATATAATTTTTCTGGATTTTTCCTGGCAGTTCTCGTAACTTGAAAACCTGAAATACAAAAACAGCCAAAAACAGAAACTGGCACCGGGGTGCACTGGATTAGTAGGTTAGTCCAAATATGATCAAAAGTGTATGGAAGTGTATGAATATCATAGCAATATCACCCAAAAGTGGCATGGAGCAAGCAGAAATTATAGATACGTTTTGGACGTATCAACATCCCCAAGCTTAATTCCTGCTCGTCCTCGAGTAGGTAAATGATAACAAGAACAATTTCTGTGGTGACATGCTATTAACCATATAGGACTTTTTCATAGTCATATGATAAAAGCTTACTGAGACAATGATTCTATAGTAATTAAGTTGCCTCATGAGAAAATCACAAATGACTGAAAGTTTTACAACATGAAACTGAAACATCAAAAAGATTTGCAATGAACATGATGTGCAAATATGATAAAGTGATATCTAGCTTGCCCCCTTTAGTGAAGCAAAACATAAATGCAGGGGCACCTTCAAGGTTTAAGTGATGACTAGATACAATGATTTCAGAATAAACGATATCACAATCATGCAAAAGACAATGCTACTTTGGGATAATGCACATTACACTCAGAATGACAATCATGCTCTCAGTAGTTGGTGCTTTAAAAGAAAGAAGGTGGATTTTTTTATTTTGAAAACATAGAAGCAATTTTGTCAACGGTAGTAGTACTTCATATGTGTCATGCATAAGACATCCTATAAGTTGCAAGCCTCATGCATCGAATACTAATAGTGCTCGCACCTTGTCCTAATTAGCTCGGATTTCCATGGGTTATCATTGCATTATATATGTTTCAACCAAGTGTCACAAAGGGGTACCTCTATGCCACCTGTACAAAGGTCCAAGGAGATAAATCGCATTTGATTTCTCGTTTTTGATAGATCTCAACTTGAGGACATCCATACCGGGACAACATAGAAAATAGATGATGGACTCCTCTTCAATGCATAAGCATATTCTCATAAGAGATTGAGGATTAACGTCCAAGCTAAAACTTCCACCATGATACATGGCTTTGGTTGGCGGCCCAATGTTCTTCTCTAACAATATGCATACTCATTCAACCCACGGTAAATCACCCTTACTTCAGACAAGACGAACATGCATAGCAACTCACATGATATTCAACAATAGTGTAATAGTTGATGGCGTCCCCAGAAACATGGTTACCGCTCAGCAAGCAACTTATAAGAAATAAGATACATAGGCAACATATTCTTTACCACAATAGTTTTTAAGCTACTTTCCCATGAGCTATGTATTGCAAAGTTAGTTCGCCTAGTATAGGTGGAGGTTAGCAAAAGACTGGGAGCGACCAACTAAGAGAGCAATGACGGTCATAATCATGCAGAGCGACAAAGCAATATTGAATCAGGCATGGTAGTTATATCGCTACTCAGAAATAAAAGATCATCAAGGCTTGAGAGGCTTTCTTTACAGTCTTGAATATGCGTGAGCATACGCCAAGTCAATCAAAATAAATTCTCGAAGGAAGATATTACTAAACCATACCACATCATAGGCAAACAAATCATGTTGGTACTCCAATAACACATTGGGAACCCCCCCAGCTATTTGACACTAACCATAAGAATAACCTGAACTACTAAGCACCATCATGCAAGTAGCATCTTTATCATAGACATATTAACCGATGCAACGAAAGCAAACTCTCTTAATAAGGTGAGCATGGTAATTAAAGAGAGTTCAAGCAACCAACTAAACAAAAGCTCTTTGAAAAGATAAGCATGAATACTAAGAGCAGAGCATGATAGTAGCTATTAAAAGACAAAGAACACACACAACAAGGATAGACATGAAAATTCTATGTTATGTTCTCGGTAGAAGTGGAGCGTGTTTCTCTCCCACATAAAGAAAGCTGAGTTCCGACTCGTTATGAAAAACTAAAAAGAAAACTAAAAACAAGACGCTCCAAGCATAGCACATAACACATGAAGTGATAAAAATACAGTGGAACGAAAGACGAACTGATAATGTTGATGGAGAAGGGGATGTACGGGGGCATCCCCAAGCTTAGACGCTTGAGTCTCCTTGAATATTTCTTGGGGGTGCACGGGGGCATCCCCAAGCTTGAGCGCTTGACACTCCTGAATCTTTTTATCATCTTCCCTCGCACACTTGAAAACTCCCTTCATACATAACTCATCATAATCTGATTAGCGAGGTTAGTACCCTTAATAAAATAATTGCACCTTGCTGGAAATAAGGATATTGTTGAAGTCCTACTGTTTCTCAAGATTGCCAAAAGGTTTTTGCAAAGAAAAAGCAAGCTCTTGATTTGCAAAATGAAGGAAAGGCAAAACAGGACAGAATCTGTGAAAAACAGAACAGCAGGTAGTAATTGATCTGTTCGGGGCACTTCTGCAACTCAAATCAAAAAACTCAGAACAGATGCACGAAAGACAATTATATAGAGAACGCTGTCGAAAAAATTCAGACCAAAAAGATGATGTGGTGATTTTATACGAATTTTTCTATCCAAGGACAGAATCTGTTTCCTGGACAACACCTCACAACTTTTGAACTTTCTAGCAATCAGAGGCTATACTTGGCACAAATATGAAAAGCAAAGATACAATGATGATGCTACAGCAGTAAACAACATCAAGTCACAACAAAAGCAAAAAATTTATTCGTTGGGCTGCCTTCCAAGAGCACTTTCTTTTATGCCTTTAAGCTAGGCATAAGACTTTAATGATGCTCTTGTAGGAATAAGAATTGAAGAACAAAAGAGAGCATCAAGAAGCAAATAGCAAACACATTTAAGCCTAACATGCTTCCTATGCATAAGAATATTGCAATAGAATAATTCATTGAAGCACAAAGCAATAAGCATAGGAAGACAAAACAAGTACAGCTTCAAAACCTTCAACATAAAGAGAGGGAACTTAATATTATTGAAATATCTATAAGCATATGTTCCCTTCTCATAATAATTTTCAGTGGGATCACGAATAAACTCAACAATATAAGCATCACATAAAGCATTGTTACCATGATCCACATGCAAAAAGGTATTCTTGCTCTCCACATAAGCATCATGAAGAGTATAAAACTTAGTATAAAAGAGAGACATAAGCTCTTGCCAATCAGGCAAGTGTGAGTTATCGAGAAGCTTATACCAATCTGAAGCTTTATCTATAAGTGATACGACGAACAATTTCCTCATGACAAACTCCCTTGATACACCTGCAAGCTTAAATAATGAACATAGTTGTGACAGATATAGCAAGTGTTCACCGGGATGTCTGTCTCCTGCATAACAATTAGCCAAAACATAATCGATAATACCAGCTGGTATTTTATAGGGCACAATTTCAGTAGGGGGAGGATCAACCACCACAGGTGTGGGGCGTCTTCCCACAAGCAACGATCCAATAACAGGGTTGTCCATAAGCATAACTGGTGAAAAGACATAGAGAAAACTGAAAGGTAAACTAACAAGACTAAAAGCAAAGGTAAAAGATAGCGTGCAACTCCCCTATCCTGAAGAGTGGAGTCCCCGGCAACGGCGCCAGAAAAACTCCTTGATGGGCCTCTAACCCCTCGTTGGTTACCCCAAGTGGAAGGTGTAAGATGCAGTGTTGTGGAAATTTTTCCGTTAGCAAAGATGCCAAGGATCGAAACCCCAGAGACTCCTAGGTTCAACAAGTAGGTGTCAACTGCTAACGGCGCCAGATATTAGCAATCAACGTGGACCTGCACACAGATACAAATAACTTTGCTCCCAACGAGTACAGAGAGGTTGTCAATCCCTCCGGCCTTGTAGTTCACAACGGATTAAACGCAAATGATAGTAGTGATAGATAATGTTTTGCAATAGTATGTAAAAGCGAAAAGTAAATAGCGGACGTGATCAATGATGGTAATATGGACCGGAGTCTCATGATGTTCACTAGTGATGTCTCTCTCCCAAAAGACGATAAAACAGCTATGTGAGGTAAACAAATTACAGCTGGGCAATTGACAGGACCACGAACGCAAACCAATGCTGACTACATTGCAAGAAAGGTTGAGGTTCAAAGCATGGGCGGTACGCCAAAGTAAGTAGAACGAAATCCATCAATATCTACTACTAATCATCCACCTTGAGATATCTATCCAAAACATCTCGCTGGTATTAAGTTGCGAGTCCCACCCATAGTGTAAACTCAATGCAACAGACAACTGCATTAAAAGAACTTTGCGTAAAGTAAACAATCCTTGCACCCGCGGGCACAAGCACCGTTGTTTTCCCCCTTGTGGCAACAGCACATCCCCTAGACTCATGTTTCTGTCACTCAAGCTAGTCATCGAGGGGCATGAACCCACAATCGAGCATAACGTTCCCTCTTGGAGTCACTACCTATTACTTGGCCAAAGCAATAAATAACAACGGAGAACATGCAAGAATTACTTATGAACATAAATATAAAAGAGGTAGATCAAATATATTACTCAAGATCAATCTGAACATAATCTCATAATCCATCGGATCCCAGCAAACTCAACATAGCAATAGCATAAGGATTACATATGTGCCTCGATCATGTAGGGCAGCTCACGAGGACTAATTAGTGAAGCACAAGAACGGGAGGAGACCATCACATAGCTACTGGTCATGGACTCATGGTCCAAGGGAGACTACTCACGAGTCATCCGGGAGGCGTCCATGGTGGTGGAGAAGCTCCCGGTGGTGATCCTCCCCTCCGGTAGGGTGCCGGGAAGAGTTCTCCTGGTGCTCCCGATCTTGGAAGCGGCGGCAGCGGCGGAACAGAGATGAGATCGCGAAAAAGAGTTCCCGTCCCGAGGGTTTCGAAGGAAGCTCTAAATATATGCCGAAGGGGGGCACCAGACGGGGCTCGGGGGGCCCAGGCGCCCCCCCGGCGCGGCCCAGGGGGGGGGCGCCGCCAGGGCGCCTGGAGCCCTGGTGCCCCCCCCCCCCCGGCTGTCCTTCGGGTGCAAGGAAGTTTCCGGAACGCTAATTTTTTATATAATTTTTCTGGATTTATCCTGGCAGTTCTCGTAACGTGAAAACCTGAAATACAGAACAGCCGAAAACAGAAACTGACACCGGGGTGCACTGGATTAGTAGGTTAGTCCAAATATGATCAGAAGTGTATGGAAGTGTATGAATATCATAGCAATATCACCCAAAAGTGGCATGGAGCAAGCAGAAATTATAGATACGTTTTGGACGTATCACCATGCTTAGTTTTTTTATCCATTCTCAGTTTTCTATCTGTCATACCAATATTAGTTATGTGGAGTTCTCATCTTTTCATCTTCCCGTAGTCCCCATTTGGTGGCTATTTTTCTTTTTATTTTATTTTTCAATTTTTCGTATTTCCAAGTAGTGCTACATGTGAAGCCAGTACAATTTTTTGCTTCTCACCCGGGTGATTCTAGTTTGTAAACATTTAGTTTCATTCGTCTATGAATTTGCTGTGTGCATTTAGTTTTCCCATTATAATTATTGTGTCGATGCTGTGTGCATTATTCTATTTTGACCTTCATTTAGAAGCATGGAAGATTTAGAAGGCATATGTATGATGACTGCTTTACCAATGTACTGAAAGGTTGGAGTCCAGCATCTTTGAAGGGCAGAGTTTTGCTATTTGCATGATCTTACTTATGTAAACGTGGAGATAGATAACCTTGGACACAAGCTTGGAGTTTCCTCCACTTAAATATGCATGCATAATTTGTGAGTTCTAGGACCTTACTCTTTATCTGAATTTTAATTGGTGATGTCAGTAGTTGAAGCCAAGCTTCAGCTTACTCAAATGGTAGGGAGGTCATAGTGTTCCTTTACAAGCATAGTAGAGCATAGTATGGATTCTAATGTTCAACTCTGACTAAACAGGTTCTGCAAACGGTCTTTTACTGCACTTGACTGAAGAAGTAGGTGTCTGCTATATCCTGCACTTTAGGTGAGTTGTGTTCTCAGGTTTACATTGCAATGGGCACTCTTCTTGTAAACACAAATTCAGATTTATATACTATATGCTGGCATGACTGTTTTTATTAGGCAGGACAGTGCAGTAGTTGATGTATCTTGGGTTGATTATAAAGTTGCTTGGGTTTAATATTACCCAGCATGATGATGTATCAATGTAGCATTAACATATGATCCAAGTGCTAGTACTGCTAGTAAATAGCTAATACAGTTAACGAAGAAGAAAAAAAAACTGCTAGTACAGTTAATGAAGAAGAAAAACAACTACTAGTACTGTTAGTTCATTTTTTTCCTTAGGTTAATATAAAAATGTCCAGTGTATATATATATATTTGAAAATGATTGCTGCTAGATGTTAATTTGCTGGTACTAGCTAGAATTTGGCACTGAAAAGCAAAAGCAAAAGCTAATTAACTGTTGGGTAATAGCACTGGTACTAGGTAGCTAAAATATGTGTTCTGAAACACTGAGAGCAGAAACACTTACTACATACATATGCTCAAGAAACACTTACTAACCAGAAAAGGTTTTGACTTGAAATGTTAATAGCACATCACCTCAATCTGTTAGTATTTGTCTGCATTTTCTCACATTCTTCTTGTATCTGATCCAGTATTGCTTGTAGTGGTTTGTCCAAAATGTTGAATGATACTGCTTGGAGATGCATATATTGTTTCACCTCTTCACATGCCAATGTATTTTCCATGTTGTGATGGAGGCCTTTTTTGCCTTGTCCACCCGAGAGGCCCTTGAGTTTGCTGGAATGTCGATTAACTTCTGTTCCGGCAAATTCGGGTACTCCATATGTCCTATTTTCAGCACAGGTCATGCTGAAATTTTCCGTGAATTTTAGCATGACTTTGCTAAAAATAGGACATATGGGGTACTTGTGACTAATGCAGGGGCCGGGGTATCTTAGTAGTTAATTAAGTAGGATCAAGTGCCCCTTTATTCTAGCTGCATTAAACCTAGGCGGCAATAGAGCCAAGTGATTAGGCCCAACTTAGAATTCTCCTTCCCAGCTTAGCTTTTAGGATGCCTCGGTGTCGACAAACCATAAATTATAAAACCTTGGCTTTTAGGGTGCCTCGGTGTCGATAAAAACCGAAATGATGAAAGCTTAGGCTTTTAGGGTGCCTCGGCGTCGAAAAACCCTCAATGATAAAAGCTTAGCTTTTAGGATGCCTCGGTGTCGACAAACCCTAAATGATGAGACCATGACCTTGTTCCTTGACAATAACCAACTTTTTGACCAAACTTTGTTCCTATTTAGAGAGAAACATGGCCAACAACGATGAGGCCGGGGGTTCGGGCAGCAAGGCATTCTGGGAGCTGTCCCAGGAGATGGAGGAACAACCTCAGTTGTATGAGGACGCCGCCTTCCCCACCGATCCTGAGACCACTGATGGTACCGCCGAGGATGACCCCACTGATGCCACCACTGATGGTGCCGCCGAGGATGCCACCATTGATGATGGCGGCGCACGCACAGATGGCAGCCAACCGAAGAGGCAACGGAAGGACCGGTGCCCGACCGTGCTCCGCACCCTCAAGGAGGAAGTTACTGAAGTGGACTCCGACGGGAATCCAACGGCGCCCGAACGAATAGTCAAGGGGTACTCGCTTCAGCTCGGGTGCATTCTCCGGAGCACCATCTCGATCAACACCGAGAACCTGAGGCATCCTGACCAAGGGAATTTGCGCAACCTCCTCTTCACGAAGCTGCACGAAAGATACAAGTTCCTCGCTGAATTTGAAAACACAAGCCTCAAAGGGAATAAAGTGAACAATGCTGCCCTCACGAAGATGAGCAAGGCCCTGTCTACTTGGAAAAGCAATGTGAAGAGAATGATCGAGAAAGGTGAGAGTTATGAGAAGATCAAGGAGAAAAAATCCTTCGATCACCGAAGATGACTACAACGACTTCAAGATCAATTGCTCGAGCACCGCAAACTCCGAATAAAGTCAGTGGGGGAAAGAAATGCGGGAGCTGAACTTAGGGGAATACACACTCGGTCCCGGCGGTTACAGAGTGGCAGAGCCTATATGGGACAAGGAGGAGGCGGACCGTGCCGAGCAAGGCCTACCGCCCCTCTTCGATAAATACGGTGACAAGCAGACCAGGAACTTTGTCAGGGCCCGGTACAAGAAGGACCCGAAAACAAAGGAGCTTACCACGGATCTGAAGACCAGGGCGCTTGAGCTTGTTCTGGTAAGGAATACACCCCCGCTTAATTAGCTCCATATGGTTGCATTCTAATTAATGAAGCCAAATTTCTAAATGGTTCACATTCCTTCCGCAGGCGACTGAAAGCAGTAGCGCGGGGTCGACTAAGAGCAACCCTTGGGACACGACTCTAAATAGGGCGTTGAATGTAATGAAGGACAAGGATAAGCTCAGTAAGCCGAAGTCAGCTGGTCATGTGGCCGGCAAAGGCTTGTCGACAAAATGGTCGTCATACTATAACGCTGGTGGGCGAAAGGAGAAAAAGACCAGCTCGGAAAGCCAGGCGCGCGAGGTTCAAGAACTCAAGGCACAGGTGGCGCGGATTCCGGAGATTGTCCAAGAGCAAGTGCAACAACAGCTCGGAGCGACGATCACCGCCATTGTGCCTACCTTGATCGAGGGGTTGAGTGCGTGGATTCTGGGCGGCCAACAGGGGCCGCCCCCGATTCCTAGCTTCATGGCCAGCAACTCGCAGAACGCGATGGCGGGGCCATTGGTGTCTCCGGCGAAGGCAGCATTGGTGTCTCCGACGCCGGCACGGGAGCTTAATGCACCCGGGTGTACGCCGGCCGACACCTCTGCAGCAAGCGGCCCCTCCGTCAACTGCACGCCCGACGTTGGCGGTGCCTCAACATTAGCCGAGCTCGACGCCATCATCACGGTAACTAATTAAGCCTCTCTCGGCCGAGGACTTCATCTCCTTGCCTTTGACTGGGCATCCCTGACGCCCTACATGTTTTCGCAGGGCGCCGCCGACGTTCCGTGCACTCTCCTGCACTTCGTGAACAACGAGTTGGTCGATGTCGCCAAGGGCAAAATCGTTCAACCGGGCAACCCCTTGTTTCATGGTACCCAGATGCCACCCAACTTGTTTAGGGTTCAACTGGTTCGGGTGCTGCCAGGCTGCGACGAGTTGTTACCTCCGATTCGACCCGTCGGGGCCGACGATGATGACGTGATGACCCTCAGCGCCTGCCTGAGCTGGCCCCAGCTTTGGCCGAAGAGCCAGATTCGTTTGGGGGCGGGGGACACCACCCCAAAGACAACACCGCTAGTCGTGCCGGCGCCAAGTCGGCCCCATGGCAAGACTGCCGCAACAGTGCCGGACATCCCTATGCCACTGGATCCAAACATGCATATGGCACAGGATCAGAACGACGACGACGACGATACATTTGCCAACGTCGATCAGTACTTTGCCGATCATGGGTACGGTGGCCACTTCATGGGGCCTCCTTCTCAAGAACCCAACCCAACAAAAGACGTGCGCGATCTAGCTGGTACCACGGAGAAGCCAAGTTGCAACAGGCGTCGTCTGCCGTTCAGCTCTCAGGAGACGCCTCCAGCTGCCGACTTCACCGAGCCTCAGATAGGCGAGGTGCGAAATATTATCAGCCCCAACACACTCAAGAAGGCGGTCTGTGAGCAGAACTCGGTCCCATTACAGGAGAAGAAGAAGGCACGCAAAAGAAAGACTAACAAGGGTGCGAGCCAACCGGCACCGAGTACGATCCGTGCTCAGGACGGGCCACCTTCACCTGAGGATGTAATGAGGAGGGTGCATGTGGCGGGTAGGCCGATGCTACCGAGAAATATGCTCGATGCTGCAACCGGTGCTATGCGGAGTCTGCATGACAGTGTTCTTTCTTTGGAGAAGCGGCGTCTCAGAGAGAAGGATGTGGCATACCCGGTTTTCGCGGCCAAGGTGCCAGAGGGCAAGGGCTTTGTGGATAACTCCATCGGGGGTACGATCGTCCTGCGGTTTGATGACATCCACGCTATGTTGAACCTTCATCCGCTGCACTACACCTTCGTTCGGCTATTTTCGCTGAGTATGGAGATGCGGATCATTCACGACAAGACCCCGGATATCGTGATAGTCGACCCCTTCTACATGCGTGCCAAGATCTTGGGCAGCGCTGGGGACCGGCAAGTCGCGAGTTCTTACCTCGAAGGCGTCATTCTGGCAAACCGAGATAAGGATAACTTCCTCGTGCCTTACTTTCCCGAGTAAGTCCTCCCCTCAACCGCCCCATAACATATGAATTCTTAGATTTCGATCGTTTTTCTTTTAACATTCCGTGTTTTCTGCAGTGACACACATTGCACGCTCATCCTCCTAAGCCCCAAATATTCCATGGCCACGTATTTCGACCCGGACCGTCAGTCGAACGTAGACTACACAAATGTCAAGAAGGTTCTTGATGATGTTCTCCCCGGCTACGCCAAATCTGGAGGCACCTTCACCAGGCCTATTCGTTAGTACGGCAAGCACGTGTTCTCCCACAATATGACGTTCTGCTGCGTCAAGCAGCCGCCTGGCGGTCAGAAGGGTGCCTACTACGCCATCCATCACATGCGGGCGATCGTACGGGACCATCATCAACTTCTGCTACCGAGTAAACTCAAAGATTGGGCCGCGAGCGTGTCGGCAATCCAGGACGCGGACATCAGACAAGAATTGTTTCGCACCCAGTCGGAGTTTGCGGAAATCATCCATCAAGATGTCCTTCGTACCTCGGGGCAGTTCTACCTCAGAAATCAACCGTCCAACAGTAACATCGACACAATGCTACAAATGCAGGCTGACAACGCCCGTGATTTCATGACTCCCACGATAGACAGTGGCTTCATCCACGCTCCGATCCCTTGAGTCGAGTCGAAAGCAGTGATGCTGTGTCTAGTTCTGAAACATCGATTGGCTCATGTTGTAATTAAACTTTAATGAACTTGTAGTATGTCTCTTTGGTTTCGAGAGTAGTTCAACTTAGATGTAATCGATGCTATTAATGTCTTGCTTTTCTCTTCCGATCATTCTGTTGCATACTTATATATTGCTTATGTATTGTTTGTGAATTGGTACTAACGTTTCGTTTGGCTAGTGCATAGCGATGCCGTCGTATGTCGTGTACAAGGGTAAGGTTCCCGGAGTCTACGACGACTGGGAGGAGTGTCGGAGACAGGTTCACCGATTCAGCGGTAACAGTTACAAAGGGTACACCACTAGGGCCGAGGCCGAATCTAGATACGCTCGCTATCTAGCGGGAGAGGGGAGGGAGCGTTCGAGGAACCGGATGAAGACGAGTTTCATCGTGATGATGCTCATCGTGATGATGCTCATCGTGATGACCGCAGCTCTCTTCTATGTGATGGTAGTTTAGATGATCGATATCGACTTGTAATGTGAAGACAAACTCGCTACTCGCGGTCTCGAGACTTGTAATATAATGTTCTATCTTTGTTCGGTCTTTTCAATTCGGAGACTAATATGATGAATTGTATTCGGAGACTAATATGATGAATTGTATTCAGAGACTAATCTTCTATTGTATTCGATGAATCTGTTGTTGATGTGTGCTGTCTATATTCTGTTCAATTATACATTTTGTAACCTGTGCAACAAACAGAAAATAAAAAAAATAAAAAAAACCTAATATTCATACTAATGGCGCATCACATCACAGTGCGCCATTAGTATGCCAAAGGATACTAATGGCGCATCATTAAACAGTGCGCCATTACTATGCCGAAGTTACTAATGGCGCATCTTGTTGTTATGCGCCATTACTATGCCAAAGCACCTGGGTATACATGGCCCCCTGGGAGGCATACTAATGGCGCACTGTTGTATATACTAATGGCGTATCTGAGGTGCGCCATTAGTATACCAGGTACTAATGGCGCACCAGAGGTGCGCCATTAGTAAAATATACTAATGGCGTGGCACTAATGGCGCACCACTAATGCGCCATTAATGGCCAAATTAAGTGTGCCATTAGTAGGTCTTTTCCTAGTAGTGTACAATTGCATATGGGGCAAACTTCTACTGTGTCTTGGTCGGCCATTTCAACGAACAACATTTGGGCATGCCCGGAGCCATCGTTTCCCGATGTTGTTCGCTACCTTTGGAGTTGCAGCAAGTCATGCACCATGTCCGCGGTGGCGGCCTCCTGCGTCCAGGATGACCATTCAGATGCTGGAACAAAGTCGAGAACAATCGCGGCTTGCTCCTTCTCGCAGGCATGTCAGGCGGTGTGGAGGCGGCCACCAAACCAGAAGCGCCCAAGTCCATGTCTGCGGCCTCCTTCTCCGCAACTTCTCGGATGTGCTGTCAAGAGCACCGCTCCCTCTAGGCGACGTTCCACGCCTTGTAACAGATGCTGGTTAGGCCCCCCGTGGACTTCGTGGTGGGGTACGGGGTACTCAACGTCGATATTAGACGGTGTAAACAAATGGAGAACGAGGACAATGACGCAGTGGGAGAGCAATGCGAAGGAGGTCGCTGACTCGGACATAGGAAAGGGAGGATGGGTGCAGGACCAGTGTAGTCGATTTGATGGACTTGTCAATTTCGGGCAGATTTGGATTAAGCCCGACCTGTCGGATTTGATGTGGCGAACGCATTCAGATGCCCCATATCCATCGCACATACGGGGTGCTGGACAACCTAGACATTCAGGTTGGCTTTAGGGGAGGGGCGTTTAGTTGAGTGATTTTTTGGGGTTCAAAGGTGATCTACCTATCCATCGAGACTTTTGGAAAGGGATTGAAGTGTCTGGTTGTAGATGACCTTCGAGGTCCCATTGAGTGATGTTTTTTGGTCTGAGGGATGTTCTGGCTGTTCGTTCGGATTGTCGGAGATTTTCTTTTTGAGGGAATGCCATCATGGCTAGCTTTATAAAGTGGCTTGAGAAATGCACTCGCCCCTTGGGTGGAGTGCATGTTATTTTCCAGAAGTGGCATGCGTGTGACCGCAAAATTAGCCTGACCCGCGCTTGAGGGGTAGGTTGCGACATCAGGGCGCTTGACTGTCGAGGGAGGCGTAGAGATACCGTAGAGTGTTACGTATTCTCGTGTACTCCCTCCGTTCTCAAATATTTGTCTTTCTAGACATTTCAAATAGACTATCACATACGGATGTATGTAGACATATTTTAAAGTGTAGATTCACTCATTTTGCTTCGTATGTAATCACTTGTTGATATCTCTAGAAAGACAAAAATTTAGAAACGGAGGGGAGTATAAGAATCGCATTAGAGCATTTCTCGACTTGTGGGACCAAATTGGTATGCGCTTGAAGGACCAAACGTGTAATTTTCTCCTCAAGTTGCCAAGCGCCTTGCGGAGACGTCTTTTTTATTTGAGGACTCGTTGGTCCTGGTCATGGAATATTGGAATTGATCATGCATTCGGTTAGCTGCAATGACGTTTGTGGGAGATGCTCTTAACAGAAAACACTCAACATGGTTAGCCGCAAAACCAACTAACCGTAGGACGATATCGACAGGACGATTTTTCAGTAACACGCGTGGCCCACGCTACAGAGACAGAAGAGGGCCCACGTGTTGTTGGTGTGGCGTGCCAGCTCTCCCATTCGCTTTGCTGCGTTTGTTGGTCCACCTCCAGCTGGCCGCCCCCTTTTCAATCATCCATCCAAATCCACCTTAGCTTCGCTTCCTCCTCCTCGAACCTCTTCTGCTCTCAAGTCTCAACCCAAATCCAATCCCAAATCCCCAGCCCGCCGGCGATGGCTCGCGGCAGCCGCTCCGGGCGGAACGGCGGCGGCGGCGGGTGCGCGCGCTGCTTCCTGGGGTTCCTGCTCAAGTTCCTCGCCTTCCTCCAGGCCTTCGCCGCCGTCTCCGCCGTCCTCTACGCCGCCTCCATCCTCTCCCGCTGGGCGCGGCACCACGAGCTGCACTTCGACCACCTCCTCCCAGACCTCTGGTATTGTGTCCTCTGTTCTACCATCTCCCTCCGTTCCGGCCCCCTTCCTTTCCCGCCTGTATGTGTTGTATGCGTGGCCGCCTGCCTGATTCGACTTCTTGCAGGTTCGCGTGCGCCGTCATGGCCGCCGGCGTCCTCTACTGCGCCGTCCTCCTCGCGGGCTACGTCGCCGCCGAGGTCAACAGCGGGTGCTGCCTCTGCTTCGTAAGACTCACACCCAGGCGAACCCATATCCCTTTTTTCTTTAAAATTCCTCTTCCTTCCTATTGATTCATTGCTGCGTCACTGCTACTGATGTTGACAACAATTGTTTCAGTATACCATCCTGGCCATGGTGATGATGCTGCTAGAAGCTGCCGTGGCCGGCCACCTCCTCCTCAACGAGCACTGGATGCAGGTGGGTCAATTGGATACCCATCCATGCCCATGCTAGTAATAGTTCCATTTGGTCAAATCAGATCACTGACTGAATGCTCTCCTTTATCTGTTATTCTTCCATTGCAGGATCTGCCGTATGACCGCACCAGAGAGCTCGAGAACCTCATCTCCTTTGTCAATAACAACCTTGACATCTGCAAATGGGCTGCTCTCGCTACCGTTGCCACGCAGGTGCGTGACTCTGCCAGAATTAGTATATGCTTATTCTTGGAAAATCTGAACAAGCGTTTCCATCTCAAATCAAACGGCGGTTACTCCAATGGTCCTTCACAATGTCCAGTAACAACAGATGGACCAACACACTCTGTTTCCCTTTGTGCCTTGAGGAGGAGGATCTAATCCATGTACATGTATTGTATAGGCGTTCTCGCTTTTCTTGGCAATGACTCTACGAGCCATGGTTTCCCCCACCAATGCGGACTATGACAGCGACGAAGATTTTGTGGTCATAAGGAGGCCGCTACTTCTTGCCCAAGGTTCTCCAGCCTATCTCCCTACCACAGCCGACCCTAGAGGTGCCAACCCTGGCCTATGGAGCTCATCGATGAGGCAAAAGGTGAATTCTTTTTAGCCTGAAGTACTTACTTATGCTGATGTCAGATGGGATTATGTAACCTAAGCAAGAGTGCACTATCGCCAAGGACAGTACCCTGTTGTTAGAAAAGAAAAAAAGGTAAAAACCCATAGAGAACTAGTCATGCAAAACGTAAATGTATGCATTATGTCTGCACAACACTGTTAGCAACTTGAAGAATGTTTGGAACCATTAAGCAAGCATGTATTTTGCTCTTTGGTCTCAGTTCTTCCAAGATTTTTTGGTTGGGAACTTTTATATCGACACCCACAGTTACTCATAAGTCGTGACCCTCAGTTTCTTGATACCCTCTAACCATGACGCTTATCAACTTCTCTTTTTCTTTGCTATAGTTATTTTTTACTCCACTACATGGGTCGTGCAGGAGTTCAACATAACCTGATTGTAGCACACACTGTTGTCCAAGCATTTCTAGATGAGTATCAGTTCATTTCATTCTCTGTAGGTTGGATCGTATGTTAGCTTAAGTTCTGACGAGTTATGAGGATGATTGACTAGCTGGTGGGCAGAAATATTAAAAGCCTACAATTTTTAACTGAATTATATGTTGTTGGGTTGTAAAGACAAGCTAAATAAGCAAATTGGCTGAAGCCATTCTCGTGCGGAACATGTTGGTTGCAAAAGTTAAGTAAACAAAAAATGGAGAAGCAAGTTATGAATTTGTAAGAGTTGTCTTGTTGTCTTGCTGCAGTTACTTATTATTGTTTCAGAGTATGGGAATCTTCGAATGACTGACAATCATACCATATAGCATGAAAGGCTATGACAATCTAACCTTATGCAAAATGTCAAAAAAGTCATGGCAAATTTATTATATGAACCAATCATCCCCTTAGTTCGACATTGTAAATGTATTGACATCCCAACAGTCATGTGTTTCTTCTTGAAAACTAATTCTATTTTTCTTCCTGTGTGCCCTCTAGTATGGATTGAACTCCACGAGCGACTACACCTACAACACATTGGATCAAAATGCAGCACCGCCGCAGTGAGAATCTACGAAGCACATATCATATATGCAGTACGTAAGTCATATCTTGTAGTATGCCATGGTGTAATGCGCACTGTACACATTTGTACGCCCAGTCATTCTGTCAATCTCGGTTGTACATAGTTCCATCATTACTAGTAAACAACATATGTGTGAATGGCTGCCCTGGTTGGCTGGCTGCCATTTCTTCGAGACCTGCTTACTAGTGCTGAATCTGGAGCATCTGCAACTCAGTCATTGGGACAGCCAGGAGATGGCCGTATGTAAATAAATAGCCTATCTTGTTGGATGTCTTGGTTGGCTGGTTTCTTCAATGTAGCCAAAGAGATGGATGAACAACAATGACAGTACTTGCATTGGATGTGTATTAAGTTAGAAATAGCGGTTATATTTAAAAAAAATGTAAGGTAATGTTCGTACAATTTTCATGTTGATGATGACATCATTAAAATATTTTCTTGGGCCAAATACTCCCTCCGTTCCAAAATATTTGTCTTTCTAGACATTCCAAATGTACTACAACATATGGATGTATGTAGACATATTTTAGAATGTAGATTCACTCATTTTGCTTCGTACGTAGTCATTTGTTGAAATCTCTAAAAAGACAAATATTTAGGAACGGAGGGAGTATTACATTCCATACTTCATTAGTTTGCTTGAAAGGGGAAAATGAAACTGCGAGGGCCGTTTGGTCACTGGTATCACCTTATGTAAGTGAAACAAACATCTGTAGTGTTGTTAAGTATGTGAAATTTAACCAAATACGAACCTTATGGAAGTGAAACAAATATCTGTAGTGTTGTTAAGTATGGGAAATTTAACCAAATATGAACAGGGTGGTGATTTATACCTGTGCAAACTCCACCATTCCATTAACATACATACACATCCACCATTCCATTAACATATATACACATCAGTCATTCTGCGCCTTAATCAGTATTTAATGCCGAGAAAATATCATGGAAATCTCCATGAAAACTTGATGGCAGTTCTCTGAAGAACGATTAGTAGATTCCATTCTACTATCCTCCCAAACTAGTTGTTCCCACCAGTTCTGTCTGCCCAGACGGCACACACTATTCCCTGTGTAACCTGTATGACAATTTGAGTATTTTGACAAGCCTAGGGCAATCGTACACAAGCAAGCGCTGCAAACAAGGGAATGCAAGAGTGCAATCACATATGTTGTGCAGGTTCCCAAGACCACTTAGTCCAAGTAGTCTGAGCCGGGCAAATGAATCCATAGTGGACGAAATGGTTCCTCCTCCTTCCACATGGGATGAAATCAACTCCAACATTGAAACACACTCAACCAAATATCTTCAAGGCATGGGAGATACTTCATCCATGAGATTATCCTGATGCTATTGCAGCCAGAGATCAGTAGCAGACGCAGTTTTGGAAAGCAAGCATGAGGCACCATCCCTTCCATACAACACCTTCCACGGTTCCACCTCTCTCAATTTGAGCTCTTCGAGCATGGAGCTCAACACCCCCCCCCCTCCCCGGTTAAAAGAAGGATGCTTATTGTAGAACATATTTCCAACCCTGTTTTGTCATGAACACACTAATTTCCTTAGTGAAATGACAACATATCCAACAAATTAATCTTTCAGTTCCAAAAAACATTATTTATTATTTTTTTGGAAAACTTTGCACACCGTGTAAAGAAAGACATCCATTGAGCCAAGCTCTTGGTACCCGCAAAAAAAGCTCTTGGTAAAAATCGTGGGGTCATGAAATCCATTTCCCTTTTATGATGTAATCAAACATCACTTGCCAATTTCCTTATTTGTAATCTCATCGGATTAATGCGGACACGTCGTTTTTTTTTTTGCGGTGGAATGCGGACATGCATGTCTTTGCATCTTACAAGCATGGCTAATAGAAAGAACAAAGAGTTCATGACAATTTTCCTTTTATTATTTGCATCCAAACAAAGAACACATTATTGAAATGCCACATCATTCCTTTTTTTATTCACTTATTTCTCCACATTATCAGACTGCCCTTACAACGAATTTCTAGGTACTGCCCGAAGGTGGGGGTGCAGGAACTGTGTAACCTGCACAAGAGATTTTCATTTTTGCATCATAAGGATGATCATGAGCAATTATATAAGAAATAATGGCAAGTAAAAAACAGGCACACATATTATGTATATGTATAGAAATATGACGGTTACCAACCTGCACAGAGAGTGTGTGCACGCAACCCATTGCCGCATACATGTGTAGCCATTGCAAACTTGGCTAGACTGATCCTAGCCAGTTCGTTAGCTGTGAATTTATCACAGACGCAGTGGATGTCTGTTGCTGCCCTTATCACCTGGCAACAAACGCTCCCGTGTAGAAGGGGGTACTCACCAACATTCTTCCCAATGTTCCTCCAGCAATCCCTCATCACCTTACTTTTATCCGCGGCGCAATGATCTGCTTGTGCACGGTGTGGACATGAAGAGAGGGCCACAAAGACTAGGAAGCAGAAAACTCCTATTGCCTTAACACTGGCCATCTTCTTATGTGAAATAGTATTATCGTTATGTTTTATGCAATAATTCTGCGCCACTTCGGTTCTATATATATTGGTTGCAAACTCGTTCGCTCTTTGGCCATTTAATTATCCGAACCCTCAAGATAACTTGGATATGCTGTCATTTAATGTAGACACATCTACTTCTTGTATATATCAAACTATCGGTAGAGTATACGTAGATGGATGCAGGCTATTAAATGCTAGTGATTGATATATGATAGATAGATAGATAGATAGATAGATAGATAGATAGATAGATAGATAGATAGATAACAAGGATATGTTCTCCTTTAATGTAGGATATACCTAATTCTTGTAAAGCATGAATATCAAAGAAGGAATAGATTGTCTAGGGATAAAACATGAATACAAATTAATGTCTGCATACCAACTCCATCCATTATTCACCACAACAAACTTGAATATTTTCATGTCCGAAGAATATATATATGCAATTGATGTCACTCGGGCTGTATTTAGTGCTAATTGCTAATATGCACTGTACAGTGTTGTACTTATGTGTGGGTGCAGCAAACCCTGGGTCTGGTGCACTGACTGTGCACAGGCACGGGAACAAGATTGAAGCACCAGCCAAGTCAGAGTATGAGAAACCAAGAGGTCCAAGGGACCAACATGCATATCAGAGGGATCAAGACCAAGCCAGAGAAGCAAGATATCACTAAGAGAAAGGCCTCTCTTGCCGGGCAGGCGAGCCCGGCAAGGGGCGAGGCCACCCCCAGAAGGAGACACCTAAAGTGTCCCGACAGTGCCTGCCGGGACTCGCGAAGGCTAAACCACCTCACCAACCACTCTTCCACGACTCCTGTCGTTGATCAGTCCGGTGCCAAGCCGCAGAGTGACTAAGTGGCAGCCATTAGCCACATGACAACTTCTCGCTACAGGAAGAACCCACAGATGACACCTGTCCTGCAACGTGTCAAGCAAGCAGGCGCGAAGCTGGAAAGATAGCCCGGCAAGCCTTGCCGGGCAACCATTGACGTGACGTGAAGTGGTGCATTTAATGCGTCCTATCAGCCCGCAGAGTTAGGTATGATAGCACTGTTGCTATCATATCAGTGCATAATGACTACTTTTCCACTGTGGTGACCCATATGATCTATAAAAGGAGAACCATGGCAACTGTAGACATGCTTAGAAGATATGATAATTCACACCTCCATACGCGCGTAGTCGCTGCTGCCTTGAGGCAACCCTTGCCAGACAAGTGTGTACTACGTCCCACCACCTCATTTCCACCATCAATCCACCAAAGTAGGAGTAGGGTCTTACACCAGAATGGCGGCCCGAACCTGGGTAAAACTGCCCACGTGATCTCTGTCATGCTGTCCCACGCTCGTCTGCTCTTTGTGCAACGCGACGTCCCTCTGCCGAACCAGCAATGGGCCTCCTGGTCCCAGAGGTGGCCGTGGTTTTCCACGACATCTTTGGCGCACCAGGTAGGGGGCTTGCTTGCGCGAACCTGAAGGCATGTGCAACGCGTCATCTTCATCTTCGACGACGCCATCGACCATGGCGCCCAAGAAGAAACCAGCTTCTTCGGCGCGTCCATCCACCTCGAAGGCTATGCCGCCCGTGGCCTCTAACGTTGCGGGAGGTGCGGAGGCAGGCGAGGACGCGGACACAGCTGGGGATGTGGTCGGAGCAGGCGGCATCGTCACCACTTCCCTTGCGGCCGACGCGAGAGCACGAGGCACCGGAGGAGAGCAACATCAGCAAAACCCCCAATGGCCATGCTCCCCGAGGCCCGGGCGAAGGGGTTACTCCATCTACGCCCCTCCTGCCCACTAACGAGCACAGGCGTAGCAACGGCACCCGGACCAGGGCGAATCGCTGTCCTCCGACCGTTCCCACCACAGGCGCGATCGTAGCACGTGCGTCTCCCCGGGACGGGTCGACCAAGCCGCTGCGCTCGATGGAGCCGCTGGCCCTCGTGAGCCTTCGCCGCACCAACCTGCCATCCAGGTGGTCGCCTCGCAGCAACGGGGGTGTAGTGCTGTCGCCGAAGGCACCGTCAGGAGCCGAGTGACTGTGCGATCAACTTCGTCAACATCCATGCCAAGTACAGCCTCAGAGGCCATGGTGCGGGTTCAGCTGCTGCTGATATTTCCACCAGTAGCCTAGCAGATGGATGAATGGCGTGTCACCATCCAAAGTCTGCTCGGTTTCGCCGAAGCTGGGGGCTCACGGCGAGCTGACCCGCCGCAGCCTCCCCAAGCAACAACAACGCTTGTGCTGCTAATCGTATGGAGGGAGCCGTCCTCACAGTGCAGTCCCCGCCACGGCAGCCAGCGCGAGCGCAACAGAATCAAGACCCTGACGACGTCTTGATGGCCTCTTTCGACCCTCGAGCACGTCCAGGCCAACGACGAGCCCCGGAGGATAGGTGGAAAGGAGATGTGTGCTTTTGTTGTCGAGCAAAGCCGCGACAACCTCCGCCGGACCAACGGGTGCGATGGCACTGACGTCGACGAGCCCATGCTCGGTATTGGCGGGTGCCTGCCTTTCGAGGTCGGCTGCGCAGCCTTTACTCGTGAGCCGAGGCAAGTACGTTGGTCGTCTGTTCGCATGTTCAAGCCACAGGTACCTGAGAAGTACGACGGGAGGCTGAACCCGGCAGAGTTCCTGAGCATCTACATCATCGTTGTTCAGGCTGCCAGGGGAAGAGACGAGAAGGTGTTCGCCAACTACTTACCTTTGGCCCTCAAGTCTAATGTGAGGTCTTGGCTGATGCACCTACCGGAGAACTCCATCTCATCATGGGCATATCTGTGCCACGAATTCATTGG
This sequence comes from Secale cereale, assembly GCA_902687465.1. Classification (NCBI taxonomy): domain Eukaryota; kingdom Viridiplantae; phylum Streptophyta; class Magnoliopsida; order Poales; family Poaceae; genus Secale; species Secale cereale. The sequence goes on from LR738715.1 coordinate 824,109,519, forward strand.
CGCCTTCACGGGTGGCCACCAAGAACCCGGCAGGCCCAGCGAATTGCGGCTTCTCCAACAGAGGGGAGAAGAAACCCTTCGTAAGTATTTACAAAGATTCATCAAAGTTCGTAGAAATATCCCAAATATCCATCCGGTAGCTGTCATAGCCGCCTTCCAGTCCAATGTGCGCAACCTCTGGATTCATTCTAAGATGAATGTGCAGTTGCCCAAGATTGTGAAGGAGGTCTACACGCTGGTGGATAAGTGTGCTCTGATGGAGGAGGGAAGGAAATTACCCGAAGAGGAAGATTGCATCAATGTTGATTCAGAGGATGATGATGAATCAACCAGTCAGAAGAAGAGCAAGAAGCGCAGTAAGAAGCAGAGAGATAAGGCAGTGATGATTGTCGAAGGATCGGGTACGCCTAGTACCGGTAAGAAGGCAAAGGCAGAGGCCCCCCGGCAAGGGAGCTGTCGCGTGCACTGACTGCCGGGAAGCCGCTGGCCGGTAAAGGTGATGGGTCGTATTGCAAAATTCATTGGACCAAGGGCCATGACCTTCAATAATGTCATCAGGTTGAGCAACTTGGCAAGAGACAGAGAGCAAAGTATGAGAAGCGTGATAAGGAAAAAGGTCAGAATGTTGCTGGCGGTAAGGGCCGAGGTGGTGAAGTAAATCGCACCGGCAAACCCCTTCGGAACCAAAGACAGCCCGCTAGAGGTCAAGAAAAGGGAGCCTGTGATGAAGAGATTGATGGAGGGGATGAAGAGGAAACCAGTGAGTAAGAGTTTCAGAAGGCCACTGGCGCCCTGTGCATTGATGGAGGTGCGCCTCTGCACGCCTCTCACCGTCAACTCAAGCGGTGGGCGCGAGAAGTCAATGATGTGGAACCAGCGCCAGAGGCCCGGAAGCCGCTCAAATGGTCTCGTATGCCCATCATCTTTGACAAGGATGATCATCCTAGCCATACCACTGCGGTAGGATGCTTGCCGTTGTTTGTCTCCCCAAAAATTCACAACCTCAAGGTCACAAAGATGTTGGTGGACGGCGGGGCCGGATTGAATATGATCTCCCTAACGGTTATCAGCAATCTTCAGATAGCAGAGGAAGAGCTAGAGGTTACCGGCACGTTTCAAGGAGTTAATCCCGGCAGGAGTCATCCTAAGGGAAATATCACGTTGCCGGTAACGTTTGGGGGAGAATTGAACTACCGGACTGAGAGTATTGTGTTTGATGTGGTTAATCTCCCCCTGCCGTACAATGGGATTCTTGGACGTCCGGCCCTGGCTAAATTCATGGCGGCATCCCACTATGCCTACAACACCTTGAAGATGCCTGGGCCACTGGGAGTTATCACCATCCCATCAGATGAGAAGGACGCAATCATTTGTGTGGAAAAGATGTACCAAGACAGCAGTGAGCATGACAGTGAGAGCAACCCCAAGGACGCAACAAGGAAGAAAGTGGTGCAGCGCCCAGTGTACTTCGTCAGCTCCCTATCACAGGGGGCTAAATCGAGGTACTCTGGCGTGCAAAAGTTGATATTTGGTCTCATCATGGCTTCAAGGAAACTGCGCCACTACTTCCAAGCCCATGAGATTATGATTGCAACTCGTTTCCCGTTGCAAAGGATACTCCGAAACCCTGATGCTACAGGCAGAATAGTGGAGTGGGCTTTGGAGTTATCCAGCTTTGGTTTGAAATTTGAGAGCACATCAACTATCTAGAGCAGGGCATTGGCAGAGTTTATTGCAGAATGGACGCCAACCCCTGACGAGGAAATAACAGAGATAGTTATCCTCGGCAAGGAATCGCCCCAGGAATGGATTATGTATTTTGATGGTGCTTTTTCCCGTAGTGTTGTTAAGTATGGGAAATTTAACCAAATATATGAACATGGTGGTGATTTATACCCGTGCAAACTCCACCATTCCATTAACATACATACACATCCACCATTCCATTAACATACATACACATTAGTAATTCTGCGCCTTAATCGGGATTTAATGCCAAGAAAATATAATGGAAATCTCCATGAAAACTTGATGGCTGTTCTCTGAAGAACGATTAGTAGATTCCATTCTAGTGTCCTCCCAAACTAGTTGTTCCTACCAGTCCTGTCTGCACAGACGGAACACACTATTCCCTGTGTAACCTGAATGGCAATTTGAGTATTTTGACAAGCCTAGGGCAATCGTACACAAGCAAGCGCTGCAAACAAGGGAATGCAAGAGTGCAATCACATATGTTGTGCACGTTCCCAAGACCACTTAGTCCAAGTAGTCTGAGCCGGGCAAATGAATCCATAGTGGACGAAATGGTTCCTCCTCCTTCAACATGGGATGAAATCAACTCCAACATTGAAACACACTCAACCAAATATCTTCAAGGCATGGGAGATACTTCATCCATGAGATTATCCTGATGCTATTGCAGCCAGAGATCAGTAGCAGACGCAGTTTTGGAAAGCAAGCATGAGGCACCATCCCTTCCATACAACACCTTCCACGGTTCCACCTCTCTCAATTTGAGCTCTTCGAGCATGGAGCTCAACACCCCCCCTCCCCAGTTAAAAGAAGGATGCCTACATGCCCATCAAGGAGGTGCTTCATGAGCTAGATGCCCCTACTGACGCGGGGCAGGGGGGTAATTCCAAATCAACATGTATAGTGTGGTTCGGTTTGGCCATCTCAACTTTCTGAAGTTCTAATTTGTGTGTTCAGGACCTTATTGTAGAACATATTTCCAACCTTGTTTTGTCATGAACACACTAATTTCCTTAGTGAAATGACAACATATCCAACAAATTAATCTTTCAGTTCCAAAAAACATTATTTGCTATTTTTTGGAAAACTTTTCACACCGTGTAAAGAAAGACATCCATTGAGCCAAGCTCTTGGTACCCGCAAAAAAAGCTCTTGGTAAAAATTATGGGGTCATGAAATCCATTTCCCTTTTATGATGTAATCAAACATCACTTGTCAATTTCCTTATTTGTAATCTCATCGGATTAGTGCGGACACATCGGTTTTTTTTTGCGGTGGAATGCGGACATGCATGTCTTTGCATCTTACACGCATGGCTAATAAAAAGAACAAAGAGTTCATGACCATTTTCCTTTTATTATTTGCATCCAAACAAAGAACACATTATTGAAATGCCACATCATTCCTTTTTTTATTCACTTATTTCTCCACATTATCAGACTGCCCTTACAACGAATTTCTAGGTACTGCCCGAAGGTGGGGGTGCAGGAACTGTGTAACCTGCACAATAGATTTTCATTTTTGCATCATAAGGATGATCATGAGCAATTATATAAGAAATAATGGCAAGTAAAAAACAGGCACACATATTATGTATATGTATAGAAAGATGACGGTTACCAACCTGCACAGAGAGTGTGTGCACGCAACCCATTGCCGCATACATGTGTAGCCATTGCAAACTTGGCTAGACTGATCCTAGCTAGTTCGTTAGCTGTGAATTTATCACAGACGCAGTGGATGTCTGTTGCTGCCCTTATCACCTGGCAACAAACGCTCCCGTGTAGAAGGGGGTACTCACCAACATTCTTCCCAATGTTCCTCCAGCAATCCCTCATCACCTTACTTTTATCCGCGGCGCAATGATCTGCTTGTGCACGGTGTGGACATGAGGAGAGGGCCACAAAGACCAGGAAGCAGAAAACTCCTATTGCCTTAACACTAGTCATCTTCTTATGTGAAATGGTATGACCGGTATCTGTTTTATGCAATTATTCTGCACCACTTTGGTTCTATATATATTGGTTGCAAACTCGTTCGCTCTTTGGCCATTTAATTATCTGAACCCTCAGGATAACTTGGATATATTGTCATTTAATGTAGGCACATCTACTTCTTGTATCAAACTACATGTAGAGTATACGTATATGGGTGCAAGCTATTAAATGCTAGTGATTGATTTCTGATAGATAGATAGATAGATAGATAGATAGATAGATAGCAAGGATATCTTTTCATTTAATGTAGGATATTCATAATTCTTGTAAAGCATGAATATCAAGGAGGAATAGATTGTCTAGGGATGAAACATGAATACAAATTAATATCTGCATACCAACTCCTTCCATTATTCACCACAACACACATGAATATTTTCATGTCCGAAGAATAGATATATGCAATTGATGTCACTCGGGCTGTATTTAGTGCTAATTGCTCATATGCACTGTAGAGTGTTGTACTTATGAAACATAAGCATGTCTTACACCGGTTTCGTCATGGGAAGACTTGTATATGATCAGCCTTTTAGGTGAGATCATAGGATCAACTCAAATACTTCATATTTAGACATTCCAAAAAAATCTGAAAAAATTGTACAACATACTTGCGGGGTATGTCTACAACTCCAAAAAATCAGCTCAAAACTCGATCTACAGTTAGAGATTCAGAAAGATAAATTCGATTATGAATAGTATCAGCTTTGGGATGAATAGTATTTGACACTATTCACATCTGATTTTGTCATTTTTGTTTCTCTAAGTGTAGTTCGAATTAGGAGCTGGAACTTTTTGAGCTTGTACATCAAATATGGATGTATGTCTCCAATTTTTTTCAGAATTTTATAACATGTTTTGTAACTTCAAAATGATTGATCTCATTGATCTCACCTAAGGACAGATCCTATACAAGTCTTCCCCGGTTTCGTCATGTTAGGCCTTCCAAATTCTGAAGAGAAGAGAGCACTATAATATTCAGAAGTGGGTCTAATTTTGTCAGAGTGATTTGTATGATCGAATGTTATGTTATGATCCAAATTCAACTATAAAGAGAAAGGCTAACTTCTGACGAGTGAGCGGAGCGAGGCCCATCGCCGGTAAGCTTGGGACGAAGCGGAGTTGATTACTTGTAAATCCCGACGTTTGTAACCTCCCCCAATATAGTCAAGATTTGCTGGTTGGCGTCATTTTTCTCCCTTCGTGTTGGAGGAGTTTTCCCCGTTAAGGGCTCCTTTGATTCAGATGATTTACATAGGAATTTTGAAGTATTATAATCATTAGGATTTTTTCCTTTGTTGGCTGTTTGATTCAAAAGGATCAAATCCTACAGGATTTTTTCCTCAGGATTTCTTTGTACTACTTTTCATAGGATTTTCAACATCCACTCAAACCTCTTTGAAAAAATCCTTTGTTTTTTTTAGGATGGAATCAAACAACCCAAAATCCTATAGGATGGAGATGAGCATGACATTTCAATCATATGTTTTTCCTATTCCCGCATTTTTATAATCCTCTAAATCAAAGAGGCCCTAAATCTCGTGTCTCCTGCTTGTTTTCGTTCTTCGCCGTGTTGATTTGCTTGTCGTATCTCTAACAAGATGGTGGCAACCAACGGTTTGTCCGCCTCGGGTCGTCTTCTAGATTTTGACTTATAAATAGCAACCACTACACCGGAACATCAACCTTTATGTGTTGAAGGAAAATAGATTCCTTGTAGGTGTGTCCTTTGTTGTAAAATATGTAGTTCTCTTTGTTAAATTCTATTTTTTTTGGAAAAGTTGGAAGCACCCCGGCCTCTGCATTAGTGAGTTGCATGCGGTCATTTTATTTATTATTCACAAAGACCTTACAAAGTAATACAACAATAAACCCGAGGTCACCATCTAGACGACACATGTCGCTACTCCTATCCTCTCGATGAAGGGGTGCCGAATGTTGGAGATATGCCCTAGAGGCAATAATAAAAGCATTATTATTATATCTCCTTATTCATGATAATTGTCTGTCATTCATGCTTGAATTGTATTGTACGGAAACAGCGATACATGTGTGAATACACAGATCACATTGAGTCCCTGGTAGGCCTCTAGTAACCAGCTCGTTGATCAACAGATGGTCACGGTTTCCTGACCATGGACATGAGATGTCGGTGATAACGGGATCACATCATTAGGAGAATGATGTGATGGACAAGACCCAAACTTGAGCATAACACGAGATCGTATAGTTCGTAATGCATAAGCTTTTCAGTGTCAAGTATTTATTCCTTAGACCATGAGGTTGTACAACTCCCGGATACCGTAGGAGTGCTTTGGGTGTGCCAACCGTCACAACGTAACTGGGTGGCTATAAAGGTACGCATCGGGTATCTCCGAAAGTGTCTGTTGAGTTGGTACGAACCGAGACTGGGATGTTGTCACTCCGTATGACGGAGAGGTACCTCTGGGCCCACTCGGTAAGACATCATCATAATGAGCTCAATGTGACTAAGTAGTTAGTCACGGGATGATGGATTACGGATCGAGTAAAGGGACTTGCCATAACGAGATTGAACAAGGTATTGGGAATACCGACGATCGAATCTCGGGCAAGTACCGTACCGATGGACAAAGGGAATAACATACGGGATTGAGTGAATCCTTGACACAGTGGTTCATCCGATGAAAATCATCGAGGAACACGTGGGAACCAACATGGGTATCCAGATCCCGCTGTTGGTTATTGGCCGGAGAGTGGTCTCGGTCATGTCTACGTGTCTCCCGAACCCGTAGGGTCTACACACTTAAGGTTCGGTAACGCTAGGGTCGTAGAGATTAATGCACGTGGAAACCCGAATGTTGTTCGGAGTCCCGGATGAGATCCCGGACGTCACGAGGAGTTCCGGAATGGTCCGGAGGTAAAGATTGATATATAGGAAGTCCAGTTTCGGCCAACGGGTGATCTCCGGGGGTCACCGGGAGCGTCCCGGGACCACCGGAGGGGCCCCGGGGGTCCACTGGGTGGGGCCACCCCTCCCGGTGGGGCCCCCAGGCCGCAAGGGGATGGGTACAGCCCTAGGGGCTGGCGCACCACAAGGGGGCCCCACCTCCCCATGCGCATAGGGATAAAACCCTAAGGGGAGTGGGGCCACCACTTGCCTTGGGGGAGGGGGACTCCTCCCTGGCCGCCGCCCCCCCTTGCAGATTGGATCTGCAAGGGGCTGGCGCCCCCCCTGGCCCCCTATATATATGTGGGGGGGGGGAGAGGGCAGCCGCACCTCAGCCCTGGCGCCTCTCCCCCTCCCGTCACACCTCCCAACTCCATTGCAGGGCAGCCCGGCGAAGCCCTGCTGCGACATCCACTGCACCCGTCATCACGCCGTCGTGCTGCCGGATCTCTGACGACTTCTCCTCCCCCCTTGCTGGATCAAGAAGGAGGTGACGTTGCTGCACCGTACGTGTGTTGAACGCGGAGGTGCCGTCCGTTCGGCGCTAGATCATCGGTGACGAAGAACGTGAAGAGTACGACTACTTCATCCTTGCTTCATTGAAAGCTTCCGCACGCAATCTTCATAACGGTATGTAGATGCACTCTAAGTTACTCGTTGCTAGATGTTTCCATAGATGGATCTTGGTGAAGACGTAGAAAATTTTTGATTTATGCTACGTTCCCCAACAGTGGTATCAGAGCCTAGGTTTTATGCGTAGCATCTTGGCACGAGTAGAACACAAAGCAGTTGTGGGCGTATGATCTTGTTCAACTTTCTTACCGTTACTAGTCAATCTTGATTCGGCGGTATTGTGGGATGAAGCGGCCTGGACCGACCTTACACGTACGCTTACGTGAGACTGGTTCCACCGACAGACATGCACTAGATGCATAAGGTGGCTGGCGGGTGTCTGTCTCTCCTACTTTAGTCGGATCGGATTCGATGAAAAGGGTCCTTATGAAGGGTAAATAGAAGTTGACAAATCACGTTGTGGTTTTGGCGTAGGTAAGAAACGTTCTTGCTAGAAATCCTATAGAAGCCACGTAAAACTTGCAACAACAATTAGAGGACGTCTAACTTGTTTTTGCAGCATGTGTTTTGTGACGTGGTATGGCCAAGAACGAAGATGTGATGAATGATATATGTGATGTATGAGATTGATCATGTTTTTGTAATAGGAAATCACGACTTGCATGTCGATGAACTTGACAACCGGCAGGAGCCATAGGAGTTGTCTTTATTATTGTATGACCTGCGTGTCACTGAATAACGCCATGTAATTACTTTACTTCGTTGCTAAACGTTAGCTATAGTAGTAGAAGTAATAGTTGGCGTGACAACTTCCTCAAGACACGATGATGGAGATCATGATGATGAAGATCATGGTGTCAAGCCGGTGACAAGATGATCATAGTGCCCCGAAGATGGAAATCCAAGGAGCAAGATGATATTGGCCATATCATGTCACTATAATTGATTGCATGTGATGTTTATCATGTTTTTGCATCTTGTTTACTTAGAACGACGGTAGTAAATAAGATGATCTCTCACTAAAATTTCAAGTAATGTGTTTCCCCTAACTGTGCACCGTTGCTAAAGCTCGTTGTTCCGAAGCACCACGAGATGATCGGGTGTGATAGGTTCTAACGTTCACATACAACGGGTGTAAGACAGATTTACACACGCGATACACTTAGGGTTCACTTGACGAGCCTAGCATGTACAGACATGGCCTCGGAACACGGAAGACCGAAAGGTCGAACACGAGTCGTATAGAAGATACGATCAACATGAAGATGTTCACCGTTTTTGACTAGTCCGTCTCACGTGATGATCGGACACGGACTACTCGATTCGGATCGTGTATCACTTGGATGACTAGAGAGATGTCATTCTGAGTGGGAGTTCATTATAATTTGATTAAGATGAACTTAATTATCATGAACTTAGTCTAAATTCTTTACAATATCTCTTGTAGATCAAATGGCCCACGCACAGGTTTCCCTCAACTTCAACGCGTTCCTAGAGAAAACCAAGCTGAAAGACGATGGTAGCAACTATACGGATTGGGTCCGTAACCTGAGGATTATCCTCATAGCTGCCAAGAGAACTTATGTCCTAGAAGCACCGCTAGGTGATGCACCCGCTCTCCCGGCGACCCAAGACGTTTTGAACGCCTGGCAGTCGCGTAGTGATGATTACTCCCTGGTTCAGTGCGGCATGCTTTACAGTTTAGAATCGGGGCTCCAAAAGCATTTTGAGCACCATGGAGCATATGAGATGTTCGAAGAGCTGAAAATGGTTTTCCAAGCTCATGCCCGAGTCGAGAGATATGATGTCTCCGAGGCATTCTACAGCTGTAAGATGGAGGAGAACAGTTCTGTCAGTGAGCACATCCTCAAGATTTCAGGATTGCACAACCGCTTGTCTCAGCTGGGAATGAATCTCCCAGATGAAGCGGTCGTTGACAGAATCCTCCAGTCGCTCCCACCAAGCTTCAAGAGCTTCGTGCTGAACTTCAATATGCAGGGGATGGAGAAGTCCATTCCCGAGGTGTATTCGATGCTGAAATCAGCGGAGGTTGACATCAAGAAAGACCATCAAGTGTTGATGGTCAATAAAACCACTAAGTTCAAGAAAGGCAAGGGTAAGAAGAACTTCAAGAAGGACGGCAAGCAAGTTGTCGCGCCTGGCAAGCCTGTTGCTGGGAAGAAGCCAAAGTATGGACCCAAGCCTGAAACAGAGTGCTTTTATTGCAAGGGAACGGGTCACTAGAAGCGGAACTGCCCCAAATATTTAGCAGACAAGAAGGCCGGCAACGTCAAAGGTATATATGATATACATGTTATTGATGTGTACCTTACCAGCACTCGTAGTAGCTCCTGGGTATTCGATACCGGTGCAGTTGCTCACATTTGTAACTCAAAACAGGAGCTGCGGAATAAACGGAGACTGGCGAAGGATGAGGTGACGATGCGCGTCGGGAATGGTTCCAAGGTCGATGTGATCGCCGTCGGCACGCTACCTCTACATCTACCCTCGGGATTAGTTTTGAACCTGAATAATTGTTATTTAGTACCAGCTTTGAGCATGAACATTGTTTCTGGATCTCGTCTTATGCGAGATGGATATTCTTTCAAATCAGAGAATAATGGTTGTTCTATTTATTTGAGAGATATGTTTTATGGTCATGCCCCGCTGGTCAATGGTTTATTTTTGATGAATCTCGAACGTAGTGATACACATATTCATAGTGTAGATGCCAAAAGATGTAAAGTTGATAATGGTAGTCCCACATACTTGTGGCATTGCCGCCTTGGTCATATTGGTGTCAAACGTATGAAGAAGCTCCATTCAGATGGACTTCTGGAGTCTCCTGATTATGAATCATTTGACACGTGCGAACCATGCCTCTTGGGCAAGATGACCAAGACTCCGTTCTCCGGAACAATGGAGCGAGCAACCAACTTGTTGGAAATCATACATACCGATGTGTGCGGTCCAATGAGTGTTGAGGCTCGCGGAGGCTACCGTTATGTTCTCACCCTCACGGATGACTTGAGTAGATACGGGTATATCTATTTAATGAAACACAAGTCTGAGACCTTTGAAAAGTTCAAGGAATTTCAGAATGAGGTTGAGAATCAACGTGACAGAAGAATAAAGTTCTTGCGATCGGATCGTGGGGGTGAATATTTAAGTCATGAATTTGGCACACACCTTAGGAGCTGTGGAATTGTTTCACAATTGACACCGCCCGGAACGCCTCAACGTAACGGTGTGTCCGAACGTCGAAATCGTACTCTGTTGGACATGGTGCGATCTATGATGTCCCTCACCGATTTACCGCTATCTTTTTGGGGTTATGCTTTAGAGACTACCGCATTCACTTTAAATAGGGCTCCGTCAAAATCCGTTGAGACGACTCCATATGAACTTTGGTTTGGCAAGAAACCGAAGCTGTCGTTTCTGAAAGTTTGGGGTTGCGATGCTTATGTCAAGAAACTTCAACCTGAAAAGCTCGAACCCAAATCGGAGAAATGCATCTTCATAGGATACCCAAAGGAAACTATTGGGTACACCTTCTACCACAGATCCGAAGGCAAAGTCTTTGTTGCCAAGAATGGATACTTTCTGGAGAAAGAGTTTCTCTCGAAAGAAGTGAGTGGGAGGAAAGTAGAACTTGATGAGGTGATAGTCACCCCTCCTGGACCGGAAAGTAGCGCAGCGCAGGAAACTGTTCCTGAGGTGCCTGCACCGACAAGGGAGGAAGATAATGATAATGATCATGAAGAAACAGATCAAGTTACTACTGAACTTCGAAGGTCCACAAGGGCACGTTCCGCACCAGAGTGGTACGGCAACCCTATACTGGAAATCATGTTGTTAGACAACGGTGAACCTTCGAACTATGAAGAAGCGATGGCGGGCCCAGATTCCAATAAATGGCTTGGAGCCATGAAATCCGAGATAGAATCCATGTATGAAAACAAAGTATGGACTTTGGTGGACTTGCCTGATGATAGGCACGCCATAGAAAACAAATGGATATTTAAGAAGAAGACAGACGCGGATGGTAATGTGACCATCTATAAGGCTCGGCTTGTCGCTAAGGGTTATCGACAAGTTCAAGGGATTGACTACGACGAGACTTTCTCTCCCGTAGCGATGCTGAAGTCAGTCAGAATCATGTTAGCTATTGCCGCATTCTATGATTATGAGATATGGCAAATGGATGTCAAAACAGCATTCCTTAATGGCTTCCTCAAGGAAGAGTTGTATATGATGCAACCGGAAGGTTTTGTCGATCCAGATAACGCTAACAAGGTATGCAAGCTCCAGCGCTCGATTTACGGGCTGGTGCAAGCATCTCGGAGTTGGAATATTCGCTTTGATGAGGTGATCAAAGCGTTTGGCTTTATACAGACTTATGGAGAAGCCTGTATTTACAAGAAAGTGAGTGGGAGCTCTGTAGCATTTCTCATATTATATGTGGATGACATATTGCTGATGGGAAATGATATAGAATTCTTGGAAAATGTAAAGGCCTACTTGAATAAAAGTTTTTCAATGAAGGACCTTGGAGAAGCTGCTTACATATTAGGCATCAAAATCTATAGAGATAGATCGAGACGCCTCATTGGTCTTTCACAAAGTACATACCTTGACAAAATATTGAAGAAGTTCAATATGGATCAGTCTAAGAAAGGATTCTTGCCTGTTTTGCAAGGTATGAGACTGAGTAAGACTCAGTCGCCGACCACGGCAGAAGATAGAGAAAAGATGAGTGTCATTCCCTATGCCTCGGCAATAGGTTCTATCATGTATGCCATGCTGTGTACCAGACCTGATGTGAACCTTGCCATAAGTTTGGTAGGGAGGTACCAAAGTGATCCCGGTACGGAACACTGGACAGCGGTCAAGAACATCCTAAAGTACCTGAAAAGGACTAAGGATATGTTTCTCGTTTATGGAGGTGACGAAGAGCTCGTCGTAAAGGGTTACGTCGATGCTAGCTTCGACACAGATCTGGATGACTCTAAGTCGCAAACCGGATACGTGTATATTTTGAATGGAGGGGCAGTCAGCTGGTGCAGTTGCAAGCAAAGCGTGGTGGCAGCATCTACATGTGAAGCGGAGTACATAGCTGCTTCTGAAGCAGCGCAGGAAGGAATCTGGATGAAGGAGTTCATCACCGACCTCGGAGTCATTCCAAGCGTGTCAAGCCCGATGACTCTCTTCTGTGACAACACTGGTGCTATTGCTATTACCAAGGAGCCCAGGTTTCACAAGAAGACCAAGCACATCAAGCGCCGTTTCAACTCCATCCGGAATTATGTTCAGGATGGAGACATAGATATTTGTAAAGTGCATACGGATCTGAATGTAGCAGACCCGTTGACTAAACCTCTTTCACGAGCAAAACATGATCAACACCGGAACTCTATGGGTGTTCGATTCATCACAATGTAACTAGATTATTGACTCTAGTGCAAGTGGGAGACTGTTGGAGATATGCCCTAGAGGCAATAATAAAAGCATTATTATTATATCTCCTAATTCATGATAATTGTCTGTCATTCATGCTTGAATTGTATTGTACGGAAACAGCGATACATGTGTGAATACACAGATCACATTGAGTCCCTGGTAGGCCTCTAGTAACCAGCTCGTTGATCAACAGATGGTCACGGTTTCCTGACCATGGACATGATATGTCGGTGATAACGGGATCACATCATTAGGAGAATGATGTGATGGACAAGACCCAAACTTGAGCATAACACGAGATCGTATAGTTCGTAATGCATAAGCTTTTAAGTGTCAAGTATTTATTCCTTAGACCATGAGGTTGTACAACTCCCGGATACCGTAGGAGTGCATTGGGTGTGCCAACCGTCACAACGTAACTGGGTGGCTATAAAGGTACGCATCGGGTATCTCCGAAAGTGTCTGTTGAGTTGGTACGAACCGAGACTGGGATGTTGTCACTCCGTATGACGGAGAGGTACCTCTGGGCCCACTCGGTAAGACATCATCATAATGAGCTCAATGTGACTAAGTAGTTAGTCACGGGATGATGGATTACGGATCGAGTAAAGAGACTTGCCATAACGAGATTGAACAAGGTATTGGGAATACCGACGATCGAATCTCGGGCAAGTACCGTACCGATGGACAAAGGGAATAACATACGGGATTGAGTGAATCCTTGACACAGTGGTTCATCCGATGAAAATCATCGAGGAACACGTGGGAACCAACATGGGTATCCAGATCCCGCTGTTGGTTATTGACCGGAGAGTGGTCTCGGTCATGTCTACGTGTCTCCCGAACCCGTAGGGTCTACACACTTAAGGTTCGGTAACGCTAGGGTCGTAGAGATTAATGCACGTGGAAACCCGAATGTTGTTCGGAGTCCCGGATGAGATCCCGGACGTCACGAGGAGTTCCGGAATGGTCCGGAGGTAAAGATTGATATATGGGAAGTCCAGTTTCGGCCAACGGGTGATCTCCGGGGGTCACCGGAAGCGTCCCGGGACCACCGGAGGGGCCCCGGGGGTCCACTGGGTGGGGCCACCCCTCCCGGTGGGGCCCCCAGGCCGCAAGGGGATGGGTACAGCCCTAGGGGCTGGCGCACCACAAGGGGGCCCCACCTCCCCATGCGCATAGGGATAAAACCCTAAGGGGAGTGGGGCCACCACTTGCCTTGGGGGAGGGGGACTCCTCCCTGGCCGCCGCCCCCCTGGCCCCCTATATATATGTGGGGGGGAGAGGGCAGCCGCACCTCAGCCCTGGCGCCTCTCCCCCTCCCGTCACACCTCCCAACTCCATTGCAGGGCAGCCCGGCGAAGCCCTGCTGCGACATCCACTGCATCCGTCATCACGCCGTCGTGCTGCCGGATCTCTGACGACTTCTCCTCCCCCCTTGCTGGATCAAGAAGGAGGTGACGTTGCTGCACCGTACGTGTGTTGAACGCGGAGGTGCCGTCCGTTCGGCGCTAGATCATCGGTGACGAAGAACGTGAAGAGTACGACTACTTCATCCTTGCTTCGTTGAAAGCTTCCGCACGCAATCTTCATAACGGTATGTAGATGCACTCTAAGTTACTCGTTGCTAGATGTCTCCATAGATGGATCTTGGTGAAGACGTAGAAATTTTTTGATTTATGCTACGTTCCCCAACACCAAATGTTTGGGCTAAATACCAAACAGACATCACACGAAAGTTTAACATCTAACGCCGGATGCCCCATCTAAGAGCATCTCTAGCAGACCCCGTAAAATCCCAACCCGTATAAGTGTTTTGCAGTTCGCGGAAAAGTGCATATGCAGGCCGGCGCGGGCGAGGTTAGATTCAGACCCAATATAATCAACCCGTAAAAAAGAATATTCTCTGAATATACCTCTTTCTCTTCCTCTTCTCACGCCAATTTGAAATCAACCAGCGACCAACGTGCGGACGAGGAAGACACGGCCAGAGCGGAGGCCGGTGGACGAACGGACAAGAGAGATGCGGGACGGCCATGACGCGTGGGCGGAGGCCAGGGCGGCGCGCGCGGCCGGACTCAACCGATTCAGCTAGCGCGGCCGTCTAGCTAGCTTGCTCGCATCCACGCGGGCGGACGGGCGCGGCTGGCGGACGGGCGCAGCGGTCGGGCGGCGGACGGGCGTGGTGGCCGAGAGAGCTTCATGGCGTTGGCAGGAGCAGAGATTCCTCAACCGCCAACGTTGACCGGTATGCAGGGCCCTGGTAAAGTTGCCCTCAAAACTGTAGACACGAGGATTTCGGGCTCGCGTTTACAAGGCCCCTTAAAAGATTTGAAGGGCCAGACGATTTTAAGGGGTCTGTTCGGGCTCGTTTTTTCGACTGGAACTGCAAAAAATTGTTATTTTGCAGGTTTGACCACTTATACAGGGTCTGCTAGAGATGCTCTAAGCCACATAGGCGGGACTGGGTAACATTCCGGACCAACGCGCTCTCACTGAGTACCACACGCACACGCTGCAAGCATATCACAATTCCAATTTAAATCTTCGCTACACCCATTTTAATTGCTTCCCTTTTATCTTTTTTTACAAGGGGTTGATATGTTTGTCATCGAAGCATGTGAAAGTGATTTGACTAGAGTTAAATATTCCAAGCGCAACACAATTCACCGAAAGTTTGTATACCGTGAAATTAAGTGTGCTTTTTCACGCCACGGTGCATTATTTTAGTCATATAAGTTAGAACTTAGATGTGCAGGCATAACATGTGCCTAGCTAACCCACAATGGTTCAGATGTTCACTGTGCTTTGGGAACCCCGTTGTATGCTTTCTTGTGTTTGAATTTGAGTGTGCGATCTAGAACAAATCTCAATGCTATCTCTGTGGTATATGTTTTAAGGTCAAATGACATGTTAGGTGCAAAATCCACTTTAGGAGGTGGATGTGGGATGATTTGCAATGACAATATGCTGAGAAAAGTGATGAGTTAATGGGAACTAACTATGAATTGTGAACCTGACAAACCTATATGGAGATGTTCTAAAACTGGGGTTTTACAATAAAATCTTAGTACATGCAGCTAGTGTGTCATTTCAAGTTGTCAAATCAGATCTAACAGTTACGGTCGACCCTGTGCAGAACAAAACTGTTGGGTAACATAGTATTTCAAAAAAAATTCCCTACGCACAATCAAGATCATGGTGATGTATAGCAACGAGAGGGGAGAGTATCGTCCACGTACCCTCGTAGACCGTAAGCGAAAGTGTTATGACAATGTGGTTGATGTAGTCGTACGTCTTCACGATCGACCGATCCTAGCACCGAACGTACGACACCTCCGCGATCTGCACACGTTCAGCTCGGTGACGTCCCACGAACTCACGATCCAGTAGAGCTTCGAGGGAGAGTTCCGTCAGCACGACGGCGTGATGACGGTGATGATGAAGTTACCGATGCAGGGCTTCGCCTAAGCACTGCAACGATATGACCGAGGTGTGTTTCTGTGGAGGGGGCACCACACACGGCTAAAAGATCAATGATCAACTTGTGTGTCTATGGGGTGCCCCACCCCCGTATATAAAGGAGTGGATGAGGGGGAGGGGCCGGCCCTCTATGGCGTGCCCTAGGAGGAGTCCTACTCCCACTGAGAGTAGGATTCCCCCCCCCCTTCCCTAGTTGGACTAGGGAGAAGGAAGGAGAGGGAGAAAGGAAGGAAAGGGGGGCGCCGCCCCTCCCCTCCTAGTCCAATTCGGACTAGAGGGAGAGGGGGCGCGCGGCCTGCCCTGCTCTCCCCCCTCTCTCTCCACTATGGTCCAATAAGGCCCATATACTTACCGGAGGGTTTCGGTAACCTCCTGGTACTCCGGTAAAATCCCGATTTCACCCGGAACTATTCCGATGTCCAAATATAGGCTTTCAATATATTGATCTTTATGTCTCGACCATTTCAAGACTCCTCGTCATGTCCGTGATCATATCCGGGACTCCGAACTACCTTCGGTACATCAAAACTCATAAACTCATAATACCGATCGTCACCGAACGTTAAGCGTGCGGACCCTACGGGTTCGAGAACTATGTAGACATGACCGAGAAACATCTCTGGTCAATAACCAATAGCGGAACCTAGATGCTCATATTGGCTCCTACATATTCTACGAAGATCTTTATTGGTCAAACCGCATAACAACATACGTTGTTCCCTTTGTCATCGGTGTGTTACTTGCCTAAGATTCAATCGTCGGTATCATCATACCTAGTTCAATATCGTTACCGACAAGTCTCTTTACTCATTCTGTAATACATCATCTCGTGACTAACTCATTAGTCATTTGCTTGCAAGGCTTATTATGATGTGTATTACCGAGAGGGCCCAGAGATACCTCTCCGACACTCGGAGTGACAAATCCTATTCTTGATCTATGCCAACACCACGAACACCTTCGGAGACACCTGTAGAGCATCTTTATAATCACCGAGTTACGTTGTGATGTTTGATAGCACACAAGGTGTTCCTCCGGTATTCGGGAGTTGCATAATCTCATAGTCATAGGAATATGTATAAGTCATGAAGAAAGCAATAGCAGTAAAACTAAACACTCATAGTGCTAACCTAACGGATGGGTCTTGTCCATCACATCATTTTCCTAATGATGTGATCCCAGTGATCAAATGACAACTCATGTCTATGGCTAGGAAACATAACCATCTTTGATCAATGAGCTAGTCTAGTAGAGGCATACTAGGGACACTCTGTTTTGTCTATGTACTATGTTTCCGGTTCATACAATTCTAGCATGAATAATAAACATTTATCATGATATAAGGAAATATAAATAAAAACTTTATTATTGCCTCTAGGGCATATTTGCTTCAGTCTCCCACTTGCACTAGAGTCAATGATATAGTTCACATCGTCATGTGATTTAGTATTGATAAGTTCACATCGTTATGTGAATAACACCCACAGTTCACATCGCCATGTGATCAACACCCAAAGGGTTTACTAGAGTCAATAATCTAGTTCACACCGCCATGTGATTAACACCCAAAGAGTACTAAGGTGTGATCATGTTTTGCTTCGTGAGAGAAATTTAGTCAGCGGGTCTGTTACATTCAGATCCGTATGTATTTCGCAAATTTCTATGTCTACAATCCTCTGCATGGAGCTACTCTAGCTAATTTCTCCCACTTTTAATATGTATCCAGATTGATACTTAGAGTCATTTGGATTAGTGTCAAAGCTTGCATCATCGTAACTCTTCACGATGAACTCTTTATCACCTCCATAATCGAGAAACATTTCCTTAGTATCTAGTAACTAAGGATAATTTTGACCGCTGTCCAGTGATTTACTCCTGGATCACTTTTGTACCTCCTTGGCAAACTCATGGCAAGGTACACAACATGTTTGGTACACAACATGGCATACTTTATAGAACCTATGGCTAAGGCATGGGGAATGACTTTCATTCTTTCTCTATCTTCTGCCGTGGTCGGGTTTTGAGTCTTACTCAACTTCATACCTTACGACACAGGCAAGAACTCTTTCTTTGACTGTTCCATTTTGAACTTCTTCAAAAACTTGTCAAGGTATGTACTCATTGAAAAAACATATCAAGAGTCTTGATCTATCTCTATAGATCTTGATGCTCAATATGTAAGCAGCTTCACCGAGGTCTTTCTTTGAAAAACTCCTTTCAAACACTCCTTTATGCTTTCCAGAAAATTCTACATCATTTCCAATCGACAATATGTCATTCACATATACTTATCAGAAAGGTTGTAGTGCTCCGACTCACTTTCTTGTAAATAAAGGCTTCACCGCAAGGCTGTATAAAACTATATGCTTTGATCAACTTATCAAAGCGTATATTCCAACTCCGAGATGCTTGCACCAGTCCATAGATGGATTGCTGGAGCTTGCACATTTTGTTAGTTCCTTTAGGATCGACAAAAACCTTTTGGTTGCATCATATACAACTCTTCTTTAAGATATCCATTAAGGAATGCAGTTTTTGACATCCATTTGCCAGATTTCATAAAATGCGGAAATTGCTAACATGATTCGGACAGACTTAAGCATCGCTACGAGTGAGAAAATCTCATCGTAGTCAACACCTTGAACTTGTCGAAAACCTTTCGCAAAAAGTGGAGCGTTGTAGACAGTAACATTACCATCGGCGTCAGTCTTCCTCTTAAAAATCCATTTATTTTCAATGGCTTGTCGATCATCGGGCAAGTCAACCAAAGTCCACACTTTGTTCTCATACATGGGTCCCATCTTAGATTTCATGGCCTCAAGCCATTTTGCGGAATCTGGGCTCATCATCGCTTCCTCATATTTCGTAGGTTCATCATGGTCTAGTAACATGACTTCCATAACCGGGTTACCGTACCAGTTTGGTGCGGAACGCACTCTGGTTGACCTACGAGGTTTAGTAGTAACTTGATCTGAAGTTTCATGATCGTCATCATTAGCTTCCTCGTTGATTGGTGCAGGAATCACTAGAACTAGTTTCTGTGATGTACTACTTTCCAATTCGGGAGAAGGTACAATTACCTCATCAAGTTCTACTTTCCTCCCACTCACTTCTTTCGAGAGAAACTCCTTCTCTAGAAAGAATCCATTTTTAGCAATGAATATCTTGCCTTTGGATCCGTGATAGAAGGTGTACCCAACAGTTTCCTTTGGGTATCTTATGAAGACACATTTCTCCGATTTGGGTTCGAGCTTATCAGGTTGAAACTTTTTTACATAAGCATAGCTGCCCCAAACATTAAGAAACAACAACTTTGGTTTCTTGCCAAACCACAGTTCATAAGGCGTCGTCTCAACAGATTTAGATGGTGCCCTTATTTAAAGTGAATGCAGTTGTCTGCTACTCCACGAGCTTGCGTTTTATTCCCTCGAAGAGGAAAGGGTGATGCAGCATAGTAGCGTAAGTATTTCCCTCAGTTTTTTATAACCAAGGTATCAATCCAGTTGGAGACCACGCGCGAGTCCCTCGCACCTGCACAAACAAATAAGAACTTCGCAGCCAACGCGATAAGGGGTTGTCAATCCCTTTACGGTCACTTACGAAAGTGAGATCTGATAGATAGGATAGTTTGATAGTTTTGGTATTTTGGATATAAGAATAGAAAGTAAATACAGAAAGTAAAGTAGATTGTAGATTGATATGTTGAGAATAGATCCGGGGGGCATCGGTTTCACTAGTGCCTTCTCTCATGATAGCAGAATTCTACGGTCGGTGAACAAATTACTGTCGAGCAATTGATAGAAATGCAAATAATTATGAGAATATATAGGCATGATCATTATATATAGGCATCACGTCCGTGACAAGTAGACCGAAACAATTCTGCATCTACTACTATTACTCCACACATCGACCGCTATCCAACATGCATCTAGAGTATTAAGTTCATAAGAACAGAGTAATGCTTTAAACAAGATGACATGATGTAGAGGGATAAGCTCAAGCAATATGATATAAACCCCGTCTTTTTATCCTCGATGGCTGATACGTCTCCAACGTATCTATAATTTTTGATTGTTCCATGCTATTATTTATGAAGTCTTGGATGTTTAATGGGCTTTATCATTCACTTTTATATCATTTTTGGGACTAACCTACTAACCCAAAGGCCCAGTCCAGATTGCTGTTTTTTTGCCTATTTCAGGGTTTTGCAGAAAAGGAATATCAAACGGAGTCCAAACGAAATGAAACCTTCGCATGAGATATTTTTGGAGGAAATCACGCACGGTAGACTTCTGGGCCAAGACAGGAGACAAAAGGGCCACCCTCGAGGGTGGGGGCGCGCCCCCCTGCCTCGAGGGCAGCCCCTGTGGCCCCTGGTGCCCCTCTTCTTCCTATATATACCTACGTACCCCAGAAACTCCATACACAGAGAGAAAACCCTAATTCCACCGCCGTAGCTGCTGTTCCCGTGGAGATCCCATCTTGGAGCCTGTTCCGGGAGGGGGATCCATCACGGAGGCCTTCATCATCATCATCATCATCATCATCATCATCGCCCTCACCATGAGTTGTGAGTAGTTTACCACAGACCTTCGGGTCCATAGCTAGTATCTAGATGGCTTCTTCTCTCTCTCTCTCTCTGGATCTCAATACAAAGTTCTCCTCGGTCTTCGAGGAGATCTATTCGATGTAATCTCTTTTTTCGGTGTGTTTGTCGAGATTCGATGAATTGTGAGTTTATGATCAAGGTTATCCTTGCAAGTCTCTTCGAATTATTGGTTTGGTTTGGCCTACTAGATTTATAGTTCTTGCAATGGGAGAAGTGCTTGGCTTTGGGTTCAATCTTGCGGTGTCCTTTCCCAGTGACAGTAGGGGCAGCAAGGCATGTATTGTATTGTTGCCATCGAGGATAAAAAGATGGGGTTTTCATCATATTGCTTGAGTTTATCCCTCTACATCATGTCATCTTGCTTAAGGCGTTACTCTGTTCATATAAACTCAATACACTAGATGCATGATGGATAGCGGTCGATGTGTGGAGTAATAGTAGTAGATTCAAGCAGGAGTCGGTCTACTTGTCTCGGACGTGATGCCTATATACAATGATCATGCCTAGATAGTCTCATAATTATTCTCTTTTCTATCAATTGCTCGACAGTAATTTGTTTACCCGCCGTAGAATATCACTATCATGAGAGAAGCCACTAGAGATGGCCCCCGGGTCTATCTCTATCACATTACTTTCCCGTCAACTAGCCAATTTCTGTCGCCGTTGTTTATTTGCTTTCTTTACTTTCTGTTTCTATACCAAAAATACCAAAAATATAATTATCATCTCTAACGGATCTCATTATCGTAAGTGACCGTAAAGGGATTGACAACCCCTTATCGCGTTGGCTGCGAAGTTCTTATTTGTTTGTGCAGGTGCGAGGGACTGGCGCGTGGTCTCCTACTGGATTGATACCTTGGTTCTCAAAAACTGAGGGAAATACTTACGCTACTGTCCTGCATCTCCCTTTCCTCTTCGAGGGAATACAACGCAAGCTCAAGAGGTAGCAATGGCAATAATACATTGTGGTGTTCCGGGTGGCGTGAGCTGTGAAACTATTCCACATTGTTTTAAATGAAGACAAAACTTGTAACTCAGATATTCGCCTCCGTGATCAGATCGTAGAAACTTAATTTTCTTGTTACGATGATTCTCTACTTCACTCTGAAATTCTTTGAACTTTTCGAATGTTTCAGACTTGTGCTTCATCAAGTAGATATACCCATATCTGCTCAAATCATCAGTGAAGGTCAGAAAATAACGATACCCGCCGCGAACCTCAACACTCAAAGGTCCACATACATCAGTATGTATGATTTCCAACAAATCAGTTGCTCGCTCCATTGTTCCGGAGAACGGAGTTTTAGTCATCTTGCCCATGAGGCATGGTTCGCAAGCACCAAGTGATTCATAATCAAGTGATTCCAAAAGCCCATCAGCATGGAGTTTCTTCATGCGCTTTACACCAATATGACCTAAACGGCAGTGCCACAAATAAGTTGCACTATCATTATCAACTTTGCATCTTCCGGCTTCAATATTATGAATATGTGTATTACTACGATCGAGATCCAACAAACTATTTTTATTGGGTGTATGACCATCGAAGGTTTTATTCATGTAAACAGAATAACAATTATTCTATGACTTTAAATGAATAACCGTATTGCAACAAACATGATCAAATCATATTCATGCTCAACGTAAATGCCAAATAACATTTATTTAGGTTCTACACTAATCTCGAAAGTATAGGGAGTGTGCGATGATGATCATATCAATCTTGGAATCACTTCCAACACACATCGTCACTTCACCTTTAACTAGTCACTATTCATTCTGCAAATCTCGTTTCGAGTTACTAATTTTAGCAACTGAACCGGTATCAAATACCCAGGGGTTGCTATGAACACTAGTAAAATACACATCAATAATCTGTATATCAAATATAACTTTGTTCACTTTGCCATCCTTCTTATCTGTCAAGTATCTAGGGCAGTTCCACTTCTAGTGACCATTTCCTTTGCAGTAAAAGCACTTAGTTTCAGGTTTGAGTTTAGCTTTGGGTTTCTTCATGGGAGTGACAACTTTCTTGTCATTCTTCTTGAACTTCCCTTTCTATCAATTTGCCCTTTACTTGAAACAAGTGGTCTTGTTAACCATCAACACTTGATGCTCTTTCTTGATTTCTACCTTCGTCGATTTCAGCATCGCGAAGAGCTCGGGAATTACTTTCGTTATCCCTTGCCTATTATAGTTAATCACGAAGTTCTACTAACTTGGTGATAGTGACTAGAGAACTTTGTCAATTACTATCTTATCTGGAAGATTAACTCCCACTTGATTCAAGCAATTGTAGTACCCAGACAATCTGAGCACATGCTCACTGGTTGAGCTATTCTCCTCCATCTTGTTGGCAAAGTACTGTTAGAGGTCTTATACCGCTCGACACGGGCATGAGTATGAAATAATAATTTCAACTCTTGGAACATCTCATATGCTCCGTGGCATTCAAAACGTTTTTGAAGTCCCGGTTATAAGCCGTAAAGCATGGCACACTAAACTATCAAGTAGTCATCATACCGAGCTTGTCAAAACGTTCATAACATCTGCATCTACTCCTGCAATAGGTATGTCACCTAGCGGTGCATCAAGGACATAATTCCTCTGTGCAGCAATGAGAAAAATCCTCAGATCACGGAACAAGTCCGCCTCATTGCTACTACCATCTTTCAACTTATATTTCTCTAGGAACATATAAAAATAAACGGGGAGCTACATCGCGAGCTATTGATCTACAACATAGATATGCTAATACTACCAGGACTAAGTTCATGATAAATTAAAGTTCAATTAATCATATTACTACAGAACTCCCACTTAGATAGACATCCCTCTAGTCATCTAAATAATCATGTGATCCAAATCAACTAAACCATGTCCGATCATCACGTGATATGGAGTAGTTTTCAATGGTGAAAATCTTATGTTGATCATATCTACTATATGCACGCTCGACCTTTCGGTCTCCAGTGTTCCGAGGCCATGTCTGTACATGCTAGGCTCGTCAAGTTTAACCCGAGTATTTCGCGTATGCAAAAACTGGCTTGCACCCGTTGTATGTGAACGTAGAGCTTATCACACCCGATCATCACGTGGTGTCTCGGCACGACGAACTTTCGCAACGGTTCATACTCAGGGAGACCACTTGTACCTTGAAATTTTGTAAGGGGTCATCTTATAATGCTACCGCCGTACTAAGCAAAATAAGATGCATAAAAGATAAACATCACATGCAATCAATATAAGTGATATGATATGGTCATCATCATCTTGTGCCTTTGATCTCCATCTCCAAAGCACCGTCATGATCACCATCGTCGCCGGCGTGACAGCTTGATCTCCATCGTAGCATCGTTGTAATCTCACCAACTATTGCTTGTACGACTATCGCTACCGCTTAGTGATAAAGTAAAGCAATTACATGGCGATTGCATTTCATACAATAAAGCGATAACTATATGGCTCCTGCCAGTTGCTGATAACTCTATTACAAAACATGATCATCTCATACACTAAAATTTAGCATCATGTCTTGACCATATCACATCACAACATGCCCTGCAAAAACAAGTTAGACGTCCTCTACTTTGTTGTTGCAAGTTTTACGTGGCTACTACGGGCTGAGCAAGAACCGTTCTTACGTACGCATCAAAACCACAACGATGTTTTGTCAAGTATGTGATGTTTTAACATTCACAAGGACCGGGCGTAGCCACACTTGATTCAACTAAAGTTGGAGAAACTGACACCCGCCAGCCACCTGTGTGCGAAGCACATCGGTAGAACCAGTCTCGCATAAGCGTACGCGTAATGTCGGTCCGGGCCGCTTCATCCAACAATACCGCTGAATCAAAGTGACATGCTGGTAAGCAGTATGACTAGTATCGTCCACAACTCACTTTTGTTCTACTCGTGCATATAACATCTACGCATAAACCTGGCTCTTGATGCCACTGTTGCGTAACGTAGTATTTCAAAAAAAATCCCTACGCACACGCAAGATCATGGTGATGTATAGCAACGAGAGGGGAGAGTGTCGTCCACGTACCCACGTAGACCGTAAGCGGAAGCATTATGACAACGTGGATGTAGTCGTACGTCTTCATGATCGACCGATCCTAGCACCGAACGTACGACACCTCCGCGATCTGCACACGTTCAGCTCGGTGACGTCCCACGAACTCACGATCTAGTAGAGCTTCGAGGGAGAGTTCTGTCAGCATGATGGCATGATGACGGTGATGATGAAGTTACCGATGCAGGGCTTTGCCTAAGCACTACAACGATATGATCGAGGTGAGTTTCTGTGGAGGGGGGCACCGCACACGGCTAAAAGATCAATGATCAACTTGTGTGTCTATGGGGTGACCCCACCCCCGTATATAAAGGAGTGGAGGAGGGGGAGGGGACGACCCTCTATGTTGCGCCCTAGGAGGAGTCCTACTCCCACCGGGAGTAGGATTCCCCTCACTCCCTCCCTAGTTGGACTAGGAGAGAAGCAAGGAGAGGGAGAGAGGAAGGAAAGGGGGGCGCCACCCCTCCCCTCCTAGTCCAATTCGGACTAGAGGGAGAGGGGGTGCGCGGCCTGCCCTGCTCTACTCTCTCTCTCTCTCCACTATGGCCCAATAAGGCCCATATACTTACCGGAGGGTTCCGGTAACCTCCCGGTACTCCGGTAAAATCCCGATTTCATCCGGAACTATTCTGATGTCCAAATATAGGCTTCCAATATATCGATCTTTATGTCTTGACCATTTCGAGACTCCTCGTCATGTCCGTGATCATATCCGGGACTCTGAACTACCTTCGGTACATCAAAACTCATAAACTCATAATACCGATCGTAACCGAACGTTAAGCGTGCGGACCCTACGGGTTCGAAAACTATGTAGACATGACCGAGACACATCTCCGGTCAATAACCAATAGCGGAAACTGGATGCTCATATTGGCTCCTACATATTCTACGAAGATCTTTATCGGTCAAACCGCATAACAACATATGTTGTTCCCTTTGTCATCGGTATGTTACTTGCTTGAGATTCGATCGTCGGTATCATCATACCTAGTTCAATCTCGTTACCGACAAGTCTCTTTACTCGTTCCGTAATACATCATCTCATGACTAACTCATTAGTCATTTGCTTGCAAGGCTTATTATGATGTGTCTTACCGAGAGGGCCCAGAGATACCTCTCCAACACTCGGAGTGACAAATCCTATTCTTTATCTATGCCAACACCACGAACACCTTCGGAGACATCTATAGAGCATCTTTATAATCACCCAGTTATGTTGTGACGTTTGATAGCACAATAGGTGTTCCCTCGGTATTTGGGAGTTGCATAATCTCATAGTCATAGGAACATGTATAAGTCATGAAGAAAGCAATAGCAGTAAAACTAAACGATCATAGTGCTAAGCTAACGGATGGGTCTTGTCCATCACATCATTCTCCTAATGATGTGATCATGTTGATCAAATGACAACTCATGTCTATGGCTTGGAAACATAACCATCTTTGATCAATGAGCTAGTCTAGTAGAGGCATACTAGGGACACTCTGTTTTTTCTACGTATTCACACATGTACTAAGTTTCCGGTTAATACAATTCTAGCATGAATAATAAACATTTATCATGATATAAGAAAATATAAATAACAACTTTATTATTGCCTCTAGGGCATATTTCCTTCAAAACCCACCGCCCAATCCGAATACCCTAGCTCATTATCAACCTCTCCCTCGGTTTCTTCACTCCCACCGAGGAAAGGCGGCCTCGCGGCACCGCAAACCTTGCCGTCCATGGTGGCCGGAATGTTGGGAAATGTTGCATGGAAAACAAAAGAAAATCTATGCACACACAATGATCTATTAATGGAGATGCATAGCAACGAGGGGGGAGTGTGTCTATGTACCCTCGTAGACCGTAAGCGGAAGCGTTTCACAATGTGTTTGATGTAGTCGAACTTCTTCGTGCTTCAACCAATCAAGTACCGAAAGCACGGCACCTCCGCGTTCTGCACACGTTCAGCTTGGTGACGTCCATCGCCTTCTTGATCCTGCAAGACGTCGAGGCAGTAAATGAGTTCCGTCAGCACGACGGCGTGGTGATGGTGATGGTGAAGTGATGTCCGCAGGGCTTTGCCTAAGCACTACGAAAATATGACCGGGGGAGTATACAGTGGACGAGGGCGCCGCACACGGCTAAGACAATGTTATATCTTGTGTGGCGCCCTGTCCCCACATATATATAAGGTGGGAGGGAGGGAGGAGCAGCCATAGGAGGCGCCCAAGTAGGAGGAATCCTACTTGGAGTCCCTCCCAAGCCGCGCCCCCCTGCCATATATAATCGAGGGGGAAAGGAAAGAGGGGCGGAGAGGGAAGGAAGTGGGAATCCTAATCCACACTTTCCTTTCACTTCCCCCTTTCCTTCTCCTCCTTAGGCCGAGCACTATAGGGGGCGCACCAGTCCCTTGTGGGCTGGTGTGTTCCCTCTCTTGGCCCATATGGCCCATAGTATTGCCGGGGGTGTCTGAAGCACTTTCTGGTGACCCGATAAGTACCCAATACCCTCCGGAACACTTCCAGTGTTTGAATACCATCGTCCTATATATCAATCTTGACCTATCGACCATTTCGAGACTCCTCGTCATGTCTTGGATCTCATTCGGTACTCCGAATAACATTCGGTCACCGAATCACATAACTCACATAACACTATATCGTCAACGAACGTTAAGCGTGCGGACCCTACGGGTTCGAGAACTATGTAGACATGACCGAGAGACCTCTCCGGTCAATAACCAATAGCGGAACCTAGATGCCCATATTGGATCCTACATATTCTACGAAGATCTTTAACGGTCGAACCGTTATAAAAACTTGCACAATTCCCTTTGTCCGTCGGTATGTTACTTGCCTGAGATTCGATTGTCGGTACCTCTATACCTAGTTCAATCCCTTTACCGATAAGTCTCTTTACTCGTTCCGTAATACATCATCCCGAGACTAACTTCATTAGTCATTTGCTTGCAAGGCTTATTATGATATGTATTACCGAGAGGGCCCACAGATACTTCTCTGATACTCGGAATGACAAATCTCAATCTCGATCCGTGCCAACTCAACAAACACCTTCGGAGATACCTACGGAGCATCTTTATGATCACCCAATTACGTTGTGACGTTTGATAGCACATAGGGCATTCCTCCGGTGTCTGGGAGTTGCATGATCTCATGGTCGAAGGAATATGTATTTGACATACAAGAAGGCATTAGCAATAAACTGAACGATCACATGCTAAGCTAACGGATGCGTCTTGTCCATCAGATCATTCTCCTAATGATGTGATCCCGTTATCAAATGAGAACACATGTCCATGGTTAGGAAATCTTAACCATCTTTGATTAACGTGCTAGTCTAGTAGAGACTTACTAGGGACACGGTATTTGTTTATGTATTCACACATGTATTTAAGTTTTCGGTCAATACAATTCTAGCATGAATAATAAACATTCATCATGATTAAGAAAATATAATAATAACCATTTTTATTATTTTCTCTAGGGAATATTTCTATCACGGAATACATGGCGGCTCGGTGGCTCCACGCGCCGGAGCAGCGTGCATCAGACAGACCCTGCATGTTGCTCCGTCGAGCGTGCCTACCCGTGCTACGCTCCTGATGTAAGGCGGCGGTGCTATAGTAGGAGGGGAGGCACCAATGTCGTATGACATTTGGAGGCGATGGCGACGCGCGCGCCGTGGAGATTGAGGGACATCTTCGTCCTTACAGTGACACGAGGGCGCCATTATTTCCGCTTGTCTACTTCAACGAGAGGCAACGGTCACGCGATGTCGACACTCTCACATGGCTAAGGTCGTGCAGGACCACGAAATAAGAGGTCTGGAGTAGCCATCTTCATAAGGTGAGCATCCCGAGCCCAAACATTTTTGGGGTTTACATTTAGGGTTTTGGTGGGATTTGGGGAACTTTGTTTAGGGTTAACAACGCACAGTTCCCCTCTTTCTAAATTTTTGCTCAGTCGAAACTCACATGACTAGCAGCTAATAAATCTTAATGAGGACTTGATCTTTAAATATTATGGATAAACCAAGGGCCATAAGCTACCAAGATTTGATTAGCACGCGACTGAATCATGATTAGGACTTAACCCAGTAGATCAACCTCTAACAGAATTTTATTGTAACTTAATTATGACAATAGATGCTCAATCAAAGAACATAAGGCTAATCACGATGAAGAAGTGCTAACAAAATAACATTAGGCTTTCGCAAATAATAAGTGCCACATGTGTGGCACAATCCCACATGTGTGGCACAATCAATCCGGTCCTGATTTTTTACAACTAATTAAAGTTGCCATCCAAAAAGAAAAAGAAAACAAAAAAAAAACTAAAACTTGTCATTCCAAAAGAAAGTTGCCATGCTCGTGAGTATCGTGTGGTGGAGTGGCAACTCTGGTCGTTTGGGCGACAAGGAAGTCGGCTTGTTAGGTACGCAACCTCGGGGCTGGGTGTGTGTCGATGTATCGGTTTTTGGCCAATTTTCGTTATAAACTGGTCAATTCTCTTCTTCTTAATGCAAAGGCAGAGCTCCTGCTGTCTCCTCGAAAAAACAAGTTGCCATCTTCGCGTGTCGTGTCACTAAACTCGACATAGAAAATATTTGAAGTTGCCATGTCTTTGTGCCACACGTGTGGCATTTATCAGGGTCCTAGGTTTTAATTGACTCCATTAGACCTGGATCATTAATCCTAGGTGATTGAACCCACATTTTGGGTAATTATCGCTAACAGGATTTGTATTTGGGTTCTAACAGAGATCGACTTAGCTAAGATACCAATATTGGAAATAAATCGTTAGGAGTAACACAAATATGATCTTGATCACTTAATTAGAACACCAAATACATATGCGAAAGATTACTAACCAGAATCAGCTCAGTTATTAGTAGCAGGCCATTGGTGGACCATGGGATCTCCAGCTGTGAGTAGGTGACCGAGAAGAAGGTAGGGATGTCAATCAGGTTCCATTTAATCTCGTTTAAACTAACAATATAATAAAATAGTTCGAGCGTTTGTTTTTTTTCTGAAAAAATGAACTATGAAGTTGCCAACTAGACGGGACTTGCGGACACCATTTATATGCCACTTACATCCCTAAGAAGGGCAGCAGGATGGCGCCACCGACAGACTTGGAAGTGGCCGGCGGTTATAGAGGCCTTCTAATCCGCTATAGCACCCTTTTAGGATTGGATGTTAAGGGTCTAGCGTTTCCCACTACGTACACAACTGTTTTATAAGTAGTTCTAACTTTTATGGGCAATTCTAACCGATCCTCTATCCGGTGTTAGAAGAGGATAAATTCAGTTATCCTCCTGTAACGTGCATCTATCCGAACTTCAATAGCCGTTAGTGGAGGATAAATCCTCCTCCTGCGCCTATCCCACCCCTATTTTTACATCACCGCTACCGCTCTGAGCAAAAGCTCGCGCCTCTCTGTCGCCTCTTCCCCCCC
>LR738715.1:824139921-824155140 GCA_902687465.1 Secale cereale
CCCCCCCCCCCCGCTCACTCTTCATCGGTGTTGAGTATAAGGATTATTAGAAAGTATAGGATAGACTAGGATTTGGTCCTGCCTTGTCTTGTACTCCAAGTTGGTCTTTGTACTCCTATATAAATGCCCACGAGGCTCAAGCAATACAACAACTATTCCACCAATCCTCTCTCTCCTTTCTAACATGGTATCTATCGCAAGTCGATCCTAAACCCTAGCCGTCACCGCTTCCGCACCCGCGCGCCGCCCCCGGGGTGGTCGGCCTCAATGACCGCCGCCGGGGGCCGCGCCGCCCGTACTTAGGGTTCGTCCGCCGGCTGTGTTGGCCGGCTGCCCTAGAGCGTCTTTTTCCCGAGCCATTGCTCCGGGTTTTTTTGGTCTCTCGTCGGTCGTTTTGATCGGCGTTTTTCTTTTTGGTTTTCCGATCTAATCTTGATCGGTTTGCGTCGTCCACCGCCGCCGTCGACCCCGTACGCCTCTACTCCGACCCTGGCGCGACCAGCCGGCCTCTCCTCTGACCTGGCGACCACGCGCACCGAGGCGGCCCGTCCGGGCCAGCCGCCGTTCGCGCGTCGGTCCGCCCGTCGCCCTGCGCCGACCGTCACCGCCCTGCTCCTATCGGAACACCTACATCGTCCCGACCCGGCCGCCTCGCGTCATGCGACGGCCAATCACAGCTGTCGCTCGCGCGCCGGCCCGCCCATCGATCCACGTCACCCGTCTTCGCCGCGTCTGCACGGCGCCCTGGCGGTCTACCTCGCCGGCCTCGTCCTTGGCTGCATCAGGCTCGTCGTCTGCCTCAACTCGGGCGCCGTTGGTCGCTCGGGCCTCGCTGCCCGGGCGCCAGCGCTGCTTTGGCAGCCGTGTGCCGGCGCTGACATCCCGTTCCGTCAGTCGTCGCTGGCCTCATCCGGGACTCCGCCATCACTCCTCCACCGAGCGGCGTCCCCGACCTCGCGCGTGATCGGCTTGATCACCCGCTCGCCGCCGCGATCCGCCTCATCTACGCCGCGCGATCGACCTGGCCCGTCGGTCACGCGCGCCTCCACAGGTCCCGTGAAGATCGTCCCGAGTAATGCGCGCCTCTCCGCCGATTGAGCATCGGGCTGCCGCTGCGTCGCCCCGTCGGGCCGCAGCGCCGCCGCCCCCATGGTTCTCCTCGCGGCTGCGTCGACTCGTGCTTTGCCACTACGTCGCCCCTTCGGGGCGTACGTGGTCCCCGCCGCCGCTCCGAGGCCGTCCCCGCGGTTGCACCGACTCACGAACCGTCGTCGCGTTGCCCCTTCGGGGCGCAGCGTCGCGGACCGCGGTCCCCGCCGCCGCCCCGAGGTCTTCCCGCCGTCGCCCCGACCCGCTTGCCGCCGCTGCGTCGCCCCTTCGGGCCGTAGCGCCGCGGCCCGCGGTCCACTCCGCCGTCATCGCACGTTGACTTCCCGTGGTATGCGCCGCGCCATCTCCCTTGGCGCGGGAACGTCACCGTCCGCGCCGGTCTTCGTCACGCTGTCAGGGTTCTTCGCCTACTTCGAGCACCGCCGCCGCACTCCTAACCTAGCCGCCGCCATCGCCGTCAGGCCGCCGCCGCCGCTCTTCTTTGGCCGCCGCCGCTACCTTCGTAGCCGCCGTCGTCGCCCGTCCACCCCCGTCGTCTTCGTCCGTCTACGCATACCCGGTGCTGGCAACACCGGTGCGTTCCTTCGTCTATGATGTGTCCCCGGGCTTGGCAAACCCGCTGCGGCGCGTCGTCAACAACATCTTCTTCCCGGCGCACAGCTACTTCGACACCACAGCGCCCATGCTAACTCGGCGCCCCCTTGCGCCCGCGGCTCCACGGTGACTTCCTCGACACCGGCTACCCCGACTCGACATCGACCACGACATTCTTCGCACGGCTACCTCGACCACGGCTCCACCACATACGTTCTCGGCTACATCGACAAACGGCACAAAGGGCTACCGCCTGCTTGAGCAACCTCGTCGGTTTTCGCTCCAGCCACGACTCTGCGATGCATCGACCGTTACGACTGTGGGGGGGTGTCCGTTGGCTTGCCTTCGGATTCTTCTCCAGTCTCACCGTATGCGTCGCTACCGTTGTGACTGCGGGGGGATGTTGAGTATAAGGATTATTAGGAAGTATATGATAGACTAGGATTTGGTCCTGCCTTGTCTTGTACTCCAAGTTGGTCTTTGTACTCCTATATAAATGCCCACGAGGCTCAAGCAATACAAGAACTATTCCACCAATCCTCTCTCTCCCTTCTAACAATCGGTGACCGCCCGCCGGCCCCTGCCGCTTCCCGGTTGCCTCTCTAGGCCCTCGCAGCCCTTCTTCCCAACACCCAGGGCATTCATTCGCCGTCTATTTCGTCAGAATCGAGGTGAAACACTGCCGCCGCTGTCATAACCGATTTGTCGGATTGATTCGTTTATTCCTCCTCTTTCGTCGCCGCTGCTTCCTGACCTTGCTTCTGCGCTGCCGCAAGTCATTTTCATGCTTCGCCCCATGCCGATTTGGACGAAACAACAATGGCTGGCCGGTGCATCATCACCGCACTGCAAGTGTTTGCCGAATTTCCTAGGCGAGTTTTTTCGTTTGTTTCTTTTTAAACTAGGCATCTTGGATTGAACCTAGCCATTTGAATTGTAGATGAAGAGGTTGAGGGAGATGGTATTGGAAGACTCACTGTCATCTGAAGAGGAAGACGACGACGAAGACTTTGAAACCGTTTTAGGCTTGATTTTCAGTGATGATATTCGGCACCCTAGGAGCATGTTATTTGCTCAATTCCAAGATGATCTAATTGAGCATCACTGGCAAGGTGCGAGTCCTAGTTGTTCTATCACATATTATTTTCTACATTTGGACCATTCAACGTGTTTAAATTTGAATAATTCAGTTTGTAAACTTCGAATTCGGTTTATAAATTATATTCATAAATTTGCCTGAACATTCATATTTATGTTTAGTTTCTATATGTGTGATAATATGTAGTTGCAATGTATACTAGAATTGCATACGTTTAGAGAAAACAAAAAATTACTCATATATAGGAGATCGGCTCGGTCCGGCCAAAACTTAGTGGTGTAAAATTACTTCACTAAGAGCATCTCTAGCAGATACTGTAAAACTCCGGCGAACTGCGTTACACGGGACGGGCCAAAAAACGAGCCGATCAGATCCGCGAAAAAGGGCCTGATGCGTATTTTTTTACAGGAGGCCCGTAAACCGCCCCCGTTTCCGCTATATATTTAGGCGCCGACGGTTTTTAGGATTGTCGTCCCACAAATCCACAACCCTCCTCCACCGTGAACCTCCTCCCTCCGGTTGAAATCCTCTCCTCTCCGGGAGCCTTTTCCGGCACCTCTAGCCCCCGAATCTCTCCTACGATGTCGATAGCGGGTGCAAGGCGTGGCGACGGCGACGGTTTCTGTCATCGTGGGGGCTTCGGGTGCCGTGGTGGAGGCGGCGCGCGGGGCGGCTTCGTCGCCTGCAAGCGCCATAACGACGACAATGCCGGTGACTCTGGCCTCCGCCCTCCCGTGTCGGACAGAAAACGGGAGGCGGCACGCAAGCCCGCCGACGCCGGAGATGCGGTTGCGTAGCAACCGGCGCTATGGCCGGAGTACCAGCTCCAAGCCCGGATATTCGGTGAGTTGATCCACAACACTCTGAATGGAAGGATGACGAGGGCGACGACTGCGACTGCGACGAGTAGAGCCACCGGTGATGTTTAGAAGTAGACTCCCGCGTATGAACTACTTTAAATTTTCGGTTGTACTATGTTTAATTAAGTTGTATGAACTATGTGTGAAACTACGGCTATGTATGACTATGTTTAATTAAGGCGTGAACTGCTAGCTCTCAAAATCATGGTGAATTCGGCTCCTAATGCGGAATTTGTTCTGTCTCCGTGCGTTTCGTCCCGTAAAGTTCATTTACGGAAGCCTTTATACGCATTTTGTGGGACGCATGGTTGCGGATCTGCTGGAGATGCTCTAAGGCTTTACTTAGCCGGATCCTCCTCTATTTATTGGGAATCGATTCGAGATGTCCTAAGGGTGCAATGACAAAAACCAAAAAGTTGCCTTTGCCCGCCTCCCATCGTAGCACAAACCTAGGGAGTTATCTCTCGAGTTTGTTACAGCTGAGATCAACTCCAACAGTCCGCTCCTGATCATGCCGGCCGGCGCAAGTACGCGCATGTATGGCATGTTCTAGCTTTATTGGGATTCAGTTCGGCCAAGCTAGCAGCCAGCTATAGCCACACGGTCTTTTCCCCGATTAAGCTCACTTAACTTCGTGCCGGAACTGGCCGGTGGGCCCAATATGACAATACGCACGTACACGGCTTTGCCCGATCGAGCCGATAGTTTCGCAAAATAAAACCATACTGTAGGTGTGCTGCACGCGTGCAAAAACACGTTCGTCCACTCGCGCGCAGGTGCGCCGAACTGCATGCCGAACACGGGAAGATCAGTTTTAAAACCTCGTCGTTCTACAGGTCTCAGACTGCATCAGTCACCTATCAACGGCGTTCTTCCTTCTCTCTCTCTCTAGCTAGCCGAGTCTTTGTCTCTGTCTCTGTATCTGTCTGTGTCTCTCTCTCTAGAAGACGAATCATCGAGAAGAGAGAGTTTACCGGAGAAGCTCGGCGGCGATGGGCAGCAGCGGCGAGGCAGGCCGGGCGACGGAGGAGCAGGGGCGGGCTATCATACGCACGGCGAAGAGGGTGCTAGAAGACGTGGAGGTGAAGAGAGGGCAGGGCGTCGTGAGGTCGCTGGAGCGGTTCCTGGAGAAGAGGCGGAAGATCGCTGCCACTATGGGCCACACGGCCGAAGAATCCTCCTCGCCATCCTCGTCGCCGGCCGACAGCTCGTTCTAGATAGGTCTAGTACTCCCCTGTACATGTTAGTTGCATAATGCCATTTTATCAATGGCCTGGCCGTGCAGCTACATAGCTTGTCGTCGGTTATAGTTTGTCTCGGCTTCCCATTAATTTGTTGCAGTCAAGGAGAACTGGCCTTTATTTTTTCTTTGGCTTTGAAACTCGAGTTGATCTCCGTGTATATAAGCTATTTTTTCAGGTCCGTACGGGCTACGATGGATAATTAGCAATTTTTCAATCGATTTAATCCATAAGTAAATTATGATCATGACATTAATAATATTAATAACATGTAATCATGGACTACACATAGAGCAGATACATTTGTGTATAAACAACTAATACGACTAACATAGGAATAAAGGAGAGGATGAACGGATTACACCCTTCAGCTGGTTAAGTCAAAACCACGGCAACGGCCAACATCCTCACTAAGCTTCCAGTTAAGATGTTGTCGAAGAGGTCGAGGACGTAGTCAAAGGAGGAACAACACCGAGCAGCTAGGTCCAAACGCTCCCCAAAAACCCAATCGCCCCTTCTTCCGGTGCAAGATCAGAAAGAGCGGGGTTCCGATGGCCTGCTCTCCCATATGAGTACAGGATGGGATGACCGAAAAGCGGAAGCTGCAATAGTGGGAGGAAGTGTGGTTGGGTTGTGCGCAAGGAGGTAGAGCAGATGTGATCTGATCTGGGTGCGCATGCATGACACAGATCTGACCTCTACTCGACTCGTTCACAAAATACGACGCGTGAGACGGGTAGCGGAGGAAGAGTGTGCAAGAACAACTACTCTTCTCAAACTCCAATAGCATATGAAAAAAGAATCATTTCTAAAGAGGTGGAACCCTCCACACATAATGTGGGACTAAACTTCCCTCTACCATGTCATGAGATCCCACATTGACCTTTCATATTTCAGGAATTATTCTTTATATGGGCCTACAGACCATATATAATTCAACATGTATGTAAGATAATGGCAAGCAACACGCCCGCCTTCTATAATTCATGAGTTCGCCAAAAGCTCGAAATCATTAGTTAGTGGGTATCCCTTACAAAAGTCACGCCCACCTTCTCTAGTCAAATCACTAACCGTTTTCACCTCGTTGGAATTCTCGCATTGAGATCTTCATAACTAGATCCCATGTTAATATGTTTGAACAAAAAAAATCCAAAAAATAAAATAGAAGGAAAAACTAGGAATCAGGAAAGACCGAAGACACGGAAAAGATGAAAAAAAAAAATCAGAACTGACAATCACAGTTGTGCTTTTCACTTTTTTTACGCACATCTATATTTTTTACTTTTTGGAAAAGCACAATTATGAGAAACACAACTGTGTTTTTCACTTTTCGGGGAGCACAGTTATGCTTCACACGGAAGCACAACAACACATTTATGCCTTTCACTTTCTGGAAGTACACACCTATGCTTTTCACATGTTTTGCTTCACGCAGAAAACCTGAGCTTGTTTTATTTACTTTCAAGAAAACCTAGGAAATCCAAGCGAAATCAAAACCCAAAAAAGACGGAGAGAATGCCAAAAATGGGTGCAGAAATATATTAAACACGGTGGTCCCGTGGGTGCATCCAGAATGCGAAACATGGCGGCAATGGAGGGCTCCATGTGGCATGCTGGGGCTCTTCCCATGCTAGCAGTTCGTGGTAGCTGTTGCCAGGAGTTTTTTTACACGATGAGATAGGTCGGGTGGTACGATGGAGAGGTCCTATTTTCCGCCTGCAGACGAGGCTTCACTGAAGCAAGGCGCGAATGGGCCTGCCAATTCTGACTAGTTTAATATTTTTCTAGAAAATTAGATTTTTTTGGTTGATTTTTCAGTTTTTTTGCTGTTTTTAGCAGCAAGATATTTTAAAATCTATTTATAAATAAAAAATATTTTAGAAATTAGTTTGTTATGTGTTTGATAAATAAGTTTGTTGTATATTTAAAAAATTTCACAATATATTAAAATGTTTACATATAATTTAAAATGTCCGTCTTATATTAAAAATGTTCAGTGTATATAATGAAAATGTACATCATATAGTAACAAATATTCTATGTTTATTCGTAAAATGAACACTATAAACTAAAAAAAAATCAGTTTGTATTTGAAAAACGCTCACTGAATATTAGAGAATACTTTTACTACATATTGCAATGACTATATTTTAAAAAAGGTGCAAAAAGGAAAAACACAAATTGGAAAGAGAACATAAGATCGAAAGGAAAAAGAAAAACTGTGACAAAAAACAGACACAGAAAAAAGCAAAGGAAAACCATCTTGTCGTGAGATACTAAAAACGCAAGAAGAAAAACGAGCGGAAAAGAATGAAAGAAAACTAGAAGAAAGACCACCAATTATATAAAGCAGGAGCAACCCCAGGCATAACCCAGAAATGGGCCGATCTACGTCGCCCAAAGCAGTCGACGCCTTAAGTATTTTCCGCCTACGAGCGGCAAATATGATTGGCACTGCAATGTGGGGGATCTTTGTTTGGAAATGCTGAACGCTGCTAGTTTTTTAAGCATGACAAATAGAACAATCTTTTGATGGCAAATTACGTGTCGCGAGTATGGCAACTCCTAGGAAAAAAATTGAATATTCCAGGATTTGCCATGCTCAGGGTAATTGCTAGGCTCGAGGCACATATGACATACTCCCTCCGTCCCAAAATAAGTGACGCAAAAGTGACTCAAATTTGCACTAAAGTTAGTGCAAATTTGAGTCACTTTTGCGTCACTCATTTTGGGACGGAGGGAGTATTTATTTTGATCTTACATGTTTAAAATCTAACATCAAATTTGGTGCGAGGTCCTTTTATTTTAGCAGAGGGAGGACCTATACAACACTACAGGAGCCGTTTTGCCCCTATCTCCACTACTATTAAAAGAGCAAACTAGAATTAGTCTACAACCACCCAAACAAGTGTACACAGGACAACCAGAACCTTTAGATGCAATTCATTTAGTCATATCCAAGAGCTCGTAATGGTCCGATGGTTTGCCAGGCAATCGAACGATTCAGATTCAATGTTCTGCCCGAGCAGACACCCGTCGCACGTCCTGCCATTCACCCGTGTGATCAAACCGCATCCACCGGAACTCACGCGCCTTACCTTCTTCCTAGATCGTAACCTCCCTCCCTTGGGCTCCCGTCCCCGCACCGCCGCCCTGATCCGGCGCCGCCACACCCGCATCCCCTTGCACCGGCTCCTTGTCGTCCTACCCCACCGCCTTGCCGTCCTCCATCTACCTCCCATCCGCCACGTCGCCTCGCCTCACACCGGCGTCGCCGTCCCACAGGCGCTGCTGTCCCTCGCCTCACCTCGGCGCCCGGCATGTACGCCCCACAATCGCAGTTGACCGTTCTACTACAGCGACCACACCTGCGGCGTCCGTCCCCTCCACATCAGTGCCGCACCTGGATCTTGTCAGCCTCATCGACAGGACCGGTGTCGAGTGGCTCTCAACCAGGGCTCTTCTCAGATTATCGCGGACACAAGGCGTGGTGAGGTGATCATCCTCTCTTTGTCATGTGCGGCACTCTCTCTCTCTCTCTCTCCCACTTCACTATCACCTGAGATGATAGTGATTTTTTTTGAATCTGCTGATCTTAAGGTCCCCGTTGGTGAAAAGGCACTACGAAAATTGGATTGTGCAGGTTTTTTATGCTGACGCATAGATGTTAATTCCTTTTTTATAATCTATTATTTGGTCATACTTGCATTTCCAAAGTATTTTTCAATCTGTTGAATCATGTGAATATAGTTTCCACGCTGGTCAGGGAACTACTCTCCAAGTTATATTTCAGGAGAGGGTACAGTTGTATATATTATTTTGTCCAGTCCATCTTGCAAGCTTGTTCAATTTGTCAAAAAAATAAGTTCTGAATAATGTTGATTGGCTCAAAGCATCGTTGTTGGGCGCTCCTGCTGCTGTACATTTGGCATGGGCTTTCTTCTGCTTGCATGATGGGGTGATGATTTGTTGTAAGATTAGAAAAATATTTGGGAGATGAGGTGTTTTGCCTAATTGGAACCAGAGTAAGAACTAGCTTGCGCTTAAGTAGGGCCATGGCAAAGCTTGCTACTTTGATTTGCATAGAATTTATAGAATAGATACTGCGTGGAACATCAAAATCTGCATTTTGAAAATTTTCTTGTAAAGTGTTTATGCAGTACAACAGGTGCCTGCTTTGGTTGAATCTCCAATTTGTACAATAGATGGTGTGTGGGAGAAACTGGAAGTTGGCTCTATAAATTGGTTGATTTAATCATGAAGTGTTATTGAACTGAGTAGCCACTCCCATACGTATGGTATCTGCACTTGTATGACACCCATTCTAATTATTTCAGCTCATGATTGATCGATAGCAACTAGATTTAATTTAGCATACTAGAAATAGTAATGATAATGATATACGAACTTTTGTTTTACTTGCACCTTGGTTATGGTCACCATCACGAGTGAGCATTTGGCTATCTGAAAAGAAAACATTTATTTTATGGGAAAGGCAGTCAACAGTTTGCTTCTTCTAAACGGTGAGCATTTTTCTCATCTTATTTTTTGTTTGTACTACCACTAATTACGTGCAGCAGTTTGTTAGTGCCTATGTAATTGATTATTCATGAAAAAAATGGCTCTTTGTAGTGTTCTCTATTCTTCAGGCTGTCGAAAACTCACTGCTTATAAAGAGGGAAAAAATTATGTGAACAACAAGGGATTTATTTTATAGATTGTAGTTGCTTTGCGAAAGTATCAAAGCAACCATTCAAAGGAGGTTGGTGACAATAAGGCACTAACAAGGAAGAGCACATCTCTGGCTTTGTCTAACTCGCTAAGATCGGGCTCGTGCTATTGCCCGTATTATTGGCTTTTGAAGTTCACATCTGCAATGCTAACCCCTTGACGTGATAAGCAAATGACACTTATTTTTCCAAGTGCATTCACAGTATAGTAGTATTTCATTCTTCAGGTGCATTTAAAAAAAAATACTTTGAATGTATCTTCCAGTGTAGTATTTCTTTGGTTTACGAATCCATGTTTTAATTCAAATAATTAGTTTGAAGGTGCTGCTATCACGTGTCATCAGGACCAATCATAACCTGCAGATTTTTAGCTTTCAGTTGTAATCAAGTTGAAAAGCTTTTAGTTCGCACAACTTCATTGTCTGAGCATTGTCACTTTATACATGACATTGTGTTGTTTGTATCTTTCCGAGAATAAGAGGAGGAACAGCCAACGAAGAATCGTGTCAGGTGAAAGGTGATATCAAATGGATGTGCATATGTGACTAGACTTTTTGTGTACGCTCAATCATCCATAGCGTTCTGAATTTTCTAAAAATAAATATAGATCAACACGTCAGATTTAAGAGGGGATTTAGTTTCTTTCGCTCAAATATGTGCCTCAATTAGGATGAATGGGGAAAATAAATTCCGCAGGCTTGTATTTCGTTGCGTTTTCCTCATTTTGTATCAATCCATCCAGTTTCATCATATTTTACCGCAGAAGAGAAATTCATCCATTTGATATGTTTATCTGGCTATGTCGGGTCTGAAAGTTGTCATTGCTGGACGTCAGTTTGAAAGGTACACTTCTGAACACTCAAAATTTTCGTTCCCTTTGTCTACTGTTGTTGATGCTTGGGCAGTGGCTATACATTCCACTAATACTGGTCTCACTGAAATTCGTTCTTGATACTAGGATCTCTATCCGTTCCACTAATACTGATCTCACTGAAATAAGTATCTCTATCCATTCCAGTAATACTGGTCTCGCTGAAATAAGTATCTCTATCCATTCCACTAATATATTTGTTTCTATTTCCTTTTAATGATGTTTTTTATGACTAGGTTCTTGATTAACTCCAAGCTTGGGGAGCATTGCAATTTTTTAAATGATTTCCTCTGTATCTGCGCTGCTGCAGACACCCTTGAGATGGTTTCTCGAAAAAAGTCACCCCTGAGAATTGAGATGCAAAACTAATGAATATTTACATACAGCCACTGATCAGTTGGAGTACTTGCGTGAGGCTGACAAAGGGAAACCTAATCTTACATCGATGAATCGACCAGTTAGAATATTTGTTTGTTTTATATTCTTCCAAGTTTTGGTTCTTTTCTGGTATTATATATGACTTGGATCCCACTGACCAACTCCAGTTCTTGTGAGAGTGGTAAGTTTTGTCTTCACTTGCTGAATTTTAGGGTACTTGAAAATGTGTGAAGCTTTTAAGACTAGGCAATTGTGGTGTTTGCTAGGTGATTGTGAGGTTCAGACACTGGAATCAGTTGACGCTCAAAGCTTGTAAGAGTAGGTGACCATTTTTTACACACTGATTGTCAATAAAGTTATGTAAACTCAATTACAGGGATGTGTTTTATTTTGTGTATTGCTTGCATGTTCATAAATGATATTGTCCAATATCAAATGATTTTCATTTATATATGTAGGCAGGTTGTATTATGCTTCGTTTGACTACTTATTTTGCAAGTAGGATTGAAATTCATTGCGATGTCTTGCAAGGAGTATTATTAAGCTATTGCGATGTCTTGCAAGGAGCAACATCAAAAGCATTTTCTCTGTAGTTTTTGCAAAGGAAGCCCGCGAATGAAGTCGTCCTGGTGATGGGGTTGTGGTCATTTGGTGTGAGCTTTGGAAAATACCCACTCATTTGGTTTTTGAGAAGAAAATCCTTGGGCAACCTACTGATTTCCAATAAATGCACATTACCTTCTTACTTCAGCGGTAAGGTCTCCTCTAGGACAGCGAGACGCAACAATTCTTCAAGATGATCGTTCAGAAGTTGAAAGTCGTGCGAAGATAACAGTGTTGAGCTGGTTGTTTCTTCTGGGTTCTTTTTGATGCGATCCTGCAAAGGAGGAAAATTGTCTAGCTTTTCTATTGTGTGTATGGCATCACTTTTCTTGTGTGAAAAAGATAAGATATGTTATAAAGATTTTATTGTGGGTTTGACATCACTTTTAAGGAGAGACCATGGCAGTATGGATTTATCAAACATATGAGTAGGACTAAGCACAAAAGCAAAGCAACTTGGAGTTACTAGAAGACGTGCGTTGCACGTGCACGCTTACTAGTAGCGTCTGAAGGTTGTTGTATGGGCCTGCCATTATAGCGCATGTTTTTTTGCAAGCTGTTCTCAGTTGGTTTTCTGGTTGACCTGTTGACCGGTTTGAGAGTTGACCACATCGATTGTTGAAGTTGATTTTTGACAAAATATTACGGATTTAAAACAACTTTAGGGATTTCCAAAATGTGCAATTTTATTGAAAACTAATCATGAATTTGTTAATTTCATAAAATTGGGAAAAATCTTTCATTTGGAAAAGAGTTCATAATTTTTTTAAAAAAATAATGAATTTGTAAAAGTTCGTAAATTTGAAAAAAGTTCACGAATTGGAAAAATTCAAGAATTTTAAAGAAGTTCATAAATTTTACAAACTTCAAGAATTTATAAAACAAACTTTGTAATAAAATAAATATATAAAAATATCAAAGAAATTCCCATATTTAGAAAATGGAAATGGAAAAAATAGAAACCATCTGGAAGCTGCTA
The DNA here is from genome assembly GCA_902687465.1 of Secale cereale. NCBI lineage: Eukaryota > Viridiplantae > Streptophyta > Magnoliopsida > Poales > Poaceae > Secale > Secale cereale. The sequence continues at coordinate 824,152,387 of LR738715.1, forward strand.
GAAGGTTCCCAAAATTGGTCTGAGAAGCTTATGAAAACTTCTAAAATCGATAGGGAGCTTTCCCTCTCTAGCGCTCACATGTTATATGGGCCAGCCCATTGTAATCTATCGGTGGCTAGGGTGCGACATATATTATTAAGCCTATAATAACTACTTTCCCCTCAAAAAAAAAAGCCTATAATAACTACGGCTATATGCACAAAATAGGAATTGCAGTGTGTTACAACCGTGGTAACTCCATAAGGTGGGTTGCTCATGCATCCCAATCGTCTATGCTGCTAACACATTCGATATCAAGATTTTGTGAAATCATTAGTTAAAGAATACGCCTTGCAAAGGTCATTCTCACCTTCCCAAAAGCTAACAAGTGACACATTGTATGTGTGCCACTTGTCGCAACCTGTGAGTTCTATTTTCGTAGATTAGTTTTTTCAAAAAAAATCTCTCTTGAACCGTGTCCAAATCCTGAACTGTTTTGACCGTTGGATTCCCCGCGTTGAGATCCTGGAAACTATATCCCATGTAATAGATTTCGAAGAACATTTTTTCCAAAAACCCCAAAAAGCCAGTAGAAAGAACCTGTAGCTGGAAACATGTTGTTTTTACTTTTCTTTTGGCCTTTCCAAGAGGCAGAACTATGATTCTCGCAAAAACAAATCTGTAACTCTCGTGGGAGAAATCTTTTTCATTTTCCGAGAGGAACAGAAAAAGAAACAACATTTTTTTTTCCTTTTTGAGAAGCACAAGTGCACCTCTTGCGGGAGAAAACCTAGGCCTGCATAAGAGGCAAATGTGTCTATCTTATGGAAGCAAAAAAACATGTTTCCCCTTTAGGAGAGGCACATATTTGCCTATTGTGGAAGCCTAGAAAACACATTTTTTATTTTCCCGAGAGGCACAACATTGCCTTTAGCGGAAGCAAATTTCCGCCACTCGAGGAAGAATAAAATGCATTTTTGGGCCAAAATGTAGGGAAATCTTGGCGAGAACTAAAAAACCAAAAAAACATCTAATCCCTGAAAACTTATATAGAAAAGTAAAATAAAAATAAAAATTTGAGGGAGCGCTCAGCCCGCGACAGATGGCAGCGGCTGAGAGCGTGCCAAGTGATGCGTTCTAAGCCCACCGGAAGTGACCCTTGCCGTACTCCCACAAGGTGTACTCCTTGATTAGTTGCTCCCAAGATTTTTTGGGCCAACTTAACTCTCTAATGGTTTGGATCATTCATTTGAACCCTAGCCATTTTCTGTAACACAAAAAATACTATTTAAAATGTCCCAAAAACCTGAAAAACAATCGTCTATAGATGTTGCGGCATAAAGTGTATACACATAAATATTTTTATGAATATGATAAGTTACAATGTATAACGAAAAAAATTCTCCATGACAGAAAAAGTCATTTTTTCATCAAAAAATTACACAAATATTGTTCATTTCTCATATCTTATATTTACAGGATTTACTTGTTAGATAAATCATGGCATTGTTTTGTCCTTCTGGAAACAAGGCTAGAGAGGGGTAAAGGGCTACCATATATAATTTGTTTTGAGGACATACCACATACGAAGAGCTTAGGGGTTTAAGTAGAGTCCGATAATACACCGCTCTTGGCGAGTGTTAGGGCACTGCCGCCATCACCAGCTGGCATTGGGCTGGCCCATCGGGAGACAATACCTGTGAAGTGAGCAAGCATCCCGGGCACTCGTCCGCACCGCTTGGCATGATTTTTTTTTGTTGGCTATGACTACGTCTCAGTTGACTGAGATATAACCAAGTCTAAGTCAAAGGATAAAACATGCTAGAGGGTAAAAAATAAAAGAAAGTTTTGCACGAATCACAATGTAAGATCTCATGGATATAGCATCGATTGTGACTTAACGAAGTCTCAGTCGACTGAGAATTAGCATGATTGTTTTTTGTTTTCTTTTTCTTACTTTTTCATTTTTGTTTAAGATATATATCAAGATAATTTAGTTAACTATAGAAGATTTTTTTAGAAATTTTGAAAAACAAATCATCAAATGTGAACAATAATTCATGAAAAAAATATGCTTATGTTGTTTATAAAAATGAACATGTCTCCAAAAGGTATTCGTGTATTTTGGAATATCTTTACAAAATTTTAAAAAGTGTTCACATGATTTAGGTGTTCATGTATTTTGAACAAAGCTCATACAATTGAAAACGTGTTTACAATTTAGAAAATGATCATAGAATTAAAAATTGTTCACGCATTCTAAAAAAGTGTTCACATTATTAATAAGTGTTCGTGCATTCTGAAAAATGTCCATGCATTATTCAAAAGTTCACACTTCACAAATAAACTGGTGATGCATTGTGAGAAAATGTTCATGAAATTTACAAACGAATCATATAGCTATTAAAATGTTCGTGTAATCGTAAAATTGTTTGCATGTGCCCCAAAAAATGCTTGTGTAAAAGATTTTTTTATAAATAGAACCGAGAGCACACTAAAAATTGGCTAAAACCGGTTCCTAGAAAATCAACCACATCCCTATAAAATTGCAGCAAAGTGTAGTAGAAAATCGATGGCCGAAAACAGAAACAGAAAGACGAACCATGAAATTTTTGGGAAAAGTACCTTAATGGCCTGGTCCATCAAGAGCGGCACATGGGTAGACCCTGCTATATGATGCTTATAGTTATAGGAGTTTCCCTTTAAGGGCATGTACAACGGCGTCCACTCAGCTGTCTATAAGACCTGCCATGTTGGATATATTTTTCTGCGTGG
>LR738715.1:824155289-824186840 GCA_902687465.1 Secale cereale
GATGAGAGAGAAGGAGGCTATCTGCAATTCGGCAGATGGTCGATAGTCCAGAAAAAATCGATAGCCTATCATGTTGTATACTCAGGTGTCTGTAGTGAGTTATTACCTCCGCCTGACCGCCCTGTTTATTTTTATCATCAATATTTCCTATTTTTTGGGGGCGCTATAGATAGCCAAAGAAATGACCTAAGACGGCAAGTATCTGCACTGATGATGTACATGCCCTACGTGATCAATATGAGGAAGGGAAAAAAATGAGCCAAGACAACAATTTAGTGGGCTAGGTAAACCAAAAAACTATCTTTTAAATTCTGTGTGTCCTATAAATCTTAGTGACACAAAATGCGTAGAAATTCCTAAATCACCCTACCTTATTTCTTGGATGCATTTTTTAAACTTTTCTCATTACTATTTCTAGGAATTTATAAGTTTAAGTTAAAAAATGGAAGTACACAATGAAACCACTAAGAGAAATGTTACCACGTTTTTTGTAGTCGACATAAATTGCTCTTCTATTCTACTCTCCCAGATTCATAATGTATTTAGAATTTATGCAAATTATAGAACTGATATTAGAATTGTAATTTAGTTTTTGACAGCATATAATTATTCCACTTTGAAACAACATAATTTCAAAACCAGCACCATCAGAGTGCTATTTTGAAGACGATGTCAATGTCCTACCTAATTAGCTATTTATATTGTGAATTAGAGAGAGTAGCTGAAAAATATAGATTTCATGACTACACCGTTTTCTAAAGTGTTATCTATTTTGATAAAGAGGGATCATAACTTATATATAGCGATGAGGTGAAGGTGAGAATGGATGGATATACTAAGCCAAAGGTTTAGGATGATGTCTCAGTTTGTATGAAATAATACTTTATTAGTGGACACTATATCAATGCAAGGAAATATTTGATTGATCGATGGCACAAAGTGATCAGATGTGCTAAGTTTTTCGTTTGGAACTTTGAAAGACAAGAACCCTAACTGAATCAAGCAGCTAAAGCAAGTGCAGCTCTCTCCCAGTAGCTCTTCGAGTGAGTATATATATATATATATATATAACCAAGCTCATGTCTTGCTCATGCCACTTTGTTTACATGCACATGCAGATAAATAGTTGCATATAGAAGGGAAAATGGACCTCATGCCACTTTGTTCATTATACATGCATGATACATAAAGCATCACATATACTAGTTCGCCGTTGTCCTCCTTAACATAAATACGTTTTACATCCACGTCTAAACGCGGGAAACATGCATAGAATGCTTAATTCGTTAAGTATCATGATACATAAAGCATCACATACGTAGCTAATCTCGATTGATTATTATGGCCCTCGCAACATATAAACGAGGTTGCAAAGGATGTACGTACGTAGCATCCTCGTTAATTTCGCAAAAATATACCGTCCACCCGCGCCTCGAAAACCAGGTAACCAACGTGTGGATCGATCGATCAACAACGCGTCTGTGGCGCGCCGGTGACCGGAGCGGCGAAACGGTAGGCTCTGGGGACCCCGGCCGCGGCCATGGACGAGGACGACGGCGCTGAAGCTGACGTTGACGACGATGAAGAAGAAGAGACCCCGCCTTGGAAGACGGCGTCGTGCGTCATGGCGGTGGAGTTGTACTCTTCCTCGACGATGGTGTCCAGCTTCGCCGGCGGCCGCGGCGGGGGCGCCCTGCCGGAGCCGGAGGTAGGCTGCTGCCAGGGCGCGGCCTCGGAGAAGACGCCCTCCCTCTTGCGGGAGCGGGACGAGCTCCGGACGACCTGGAGCAGGAACGACGCCCTCTGCATACTGCTCGCCATCGTCGACCTCCCTCTGGACACGCGAAGTTCTCCGCCACGGCCAGCTCCTGCAAGCCACACGCACGGCTTGAGCTTGACTGAGCTAAGGACGGAACAAAGCGGACGTGGCTTGCCAATGGACGAGTGGGCTGCCGTTTTTATAGCCCGCGCGAGAGTGCGGGAATCGGTCAGAGAATTTTGACTGCGTACGTACGTACTGCACCGTCGAATCGTAGCTTCAAACGGAGGGAATGTCGTGCACGAGAGCGTGCGGCGGTGGTGGGGCGGAGGGTCTGTTTCCCCGTGCCCCGGCGACCAGGGCATCGCTCCACTGTTTACGCCTGTACATGCATGCATCCATTGTCATTTAATGCTACCTGATGTACTGGAGTACATGCATGGTTACCAAGTCTCGTTGGACTTCTCGACGTAGATGTACATGTCTACGGCGTACGTGCAGTCGTGCACCCTCCGATTTAAAATCTTTTTTCCGAGGGTGACACACGTACGGCGCATATATTTCTTCCAGATGTGTATATGTCAGCTTAAATTTCAGAGAGGCGGGCAGATAGGTCACTTGCGGAATAATAACAGGCAAGTAAAGGTCGCTGTCCGAAGCGAAAAGACGATGCATGTCTTGTAGCGCGCGCCCTGCCGCTCACGGCATCGCCGGGGCGGTCGCGGTCGACGTACCGTTCTCGGATAGACGACGCCGCATGCCCGCGAAAGGCCGTCCGGCTAGCCGGGAATTTGTATGGACCCTGGTTAATGGCGTCGGGCGCCAAGCCGCCCAGAGCAGCACGGCGGCACACGTATGACCGGTCGTGTTTTAATCAATCCGCCGCCGCACGCCTGTCCGTAGAGGCGTACCTACGAATGTAGGCGCCCTCGCCGACGTATACGTGTATGATGATTTTTTTACAGAGGTTGTTCGTGTTGTGTCAGAAAATTTAGAGAGGGCCTGCTTAAAACATCTAGCACTCGATAGTCAGAAAAATATCCGCGGAGTACAATCTCTTGGAAAAATTATACAGGTTATGAAATCGTTTGTGGTGTAATCAACAAGAGCTTGGCTTTCAGTTCACCAGAAAATACGTACACTGCTGCCCATGTTGCTGGAGCACGCTGCAAGAGCGAGAACAGTGTCCATTAGTGGTTGTATTTAGGCACGAGAAAATATGTTAACTTAACTAAATTAAAAAAGTTCGCACATGAATGAACCTTGCTCATTTAATATGGCATCATCTGAACGGCAATTCATATCCACCAGTTCTTTCTCCTCTATGTGATTCTTCTTACTACCTACTCACTCCGTCCCAAAATAAGTGACTCAACTTTGTACTAACTTTAGTACAAAGCTAATACAAAATCGAGTCACTTATTTGGGACGGAGGGAGTCCTTCAATGCATCACCCGTTAGGACACACTACCCATCCGCTGATCGGTCTCCACTGACAGGTATCGAAAACCTGTTAGTGATAGTACTTACAACTAATCGGAACCGTCAACGTTAAAAAGTCAGAGAATACACAAGATTCGATAAAAAAAGGTGACCGCTGCGAAGGGAGAGAAGGTTCTGGAGGAGACCCCTCCCTGCGAGCCACTCCCACAAGTGTCCTCGAGGACAACCCTAGCCGCCTCCGCTCTGTCCTCTCCTCCTAGCCTCCCTCCGCCGCCGCGGCGAGGCGCCACCGGGCAAAGCCCGACCAACATAGGTAGCAGCGTGGAGCATCTAACCCTGGGCGTGGCGGCGGCTGGCGCGGGACAGCGCGTGCTGCGGGAGCGTCGGGCGGTCGCGGTCCTGGCGGCGGCGTGACGGCGCCCTGGAGTTTGGACGGCGTGCAGCGGCTGCGGTGTGTCCTCGCCATCAGGTGGCGGCGTGTGGGGACGATCCGGGTCAGATCCGGCCGGATCCGGCGCTGGCGACTCTTCCTTCGGCAGGTGCTCTGTGCAGCTTCGACCACGGCTGGCTTCTCCCTGATACAGGCATGGGCCGCGGTGTGGTGGCAGTGGTGGTGGGGTAGACTAGGGGCGGAGGTGAGCGACGTTTGGCGCTGCCAGCAATGCTCGCTGGTGCCACGCGCTGGTGCTACCTCTTGAGCTTGCGTTGTATTCCCTCGAAGAGGAAAGGGAGATGCATCACAGTAACGTAAGTATTTCCCTTAGTTTTTGAGAACCAAGGTATCAATCCAGTAGGAGACCACGCGCGAGTCCCTCGCACCTGCACAAACAAATAAGAACTTCGCGGCCAACGCGATAAGGGGTTGTCAATCCTTTTATGGTCACTTACGAGAGTGAGATCTGATAGAGATGATAATTTATATTTTTGGTATTTTTGGTTTAATAAAACAATAAATAAAAGCGGTAAAAGTAAAGTAGATGTAGATTGATATGTTGAGAATAGACCCGGGGGCCATAGTTTTCTCTAGTGGCTTCTCTCATGATAGCGATATTCTACGATGGGTAAACAAATTACGGTCGAGCAATTGATAGAAAAGCGAATAATTATGAGACTATCTAGGCATGATCATTGTATATAGGCATCACGTCCGAGACAAATAGACCGAAACGATTCTGCATCTACTACTATTACTCCACACGTCGACCGCTATCCAGCATGCATCTAGTGTATTGAGTTCATACGAACAGAGTAACGCCTTAAGCAAGATGACATGATGTAGAGGGATAAACTCAAGCAATATGATGTAAACCCCATATTTTTATCCTCGATGGCAACAATACAATACGTGCCTTGCTGCCCCTACTGTCACTGGGAAAGGACACCGCAAGATTGAACCCAAAGCCAAGCACTTCTCCCATTGCAAGAACTATAGATCTAGTAGGCCAAACCAAACCGATAATTCGAAGAGACTTGCAAGGATATTATGAGCACACATAAAAAGTTCAGAGAAAAACCAAATATCTTTCATAGATAACCTTGATCATAAACTCACAATTCATCGGATCTCGACAAACACACCGCAAAAGAGATTGCATCGAATAGATAAACTCGAAGACCGAGGAGAACTTTGTATTGAGATCCAGAGAGAGAGAGAGAGAAGAAGCCATCTAGATACTAGCTATGGACCCGAAGGTCTGTGGTAAACTACTCACAACTCATGTTGAGGGCGATGATGATGATGATGAAGGCCTCCGTGATGGATCCCCCTCCGGTGGAGCTCCGGAACAGGCTCCAAGATGGGATCTCCACGGGAACAGAAGCTACGGCGGTGGAATTAGGGTTTTCTCTCTGCGTATGGAGTTTCTGGGGTACGTGGATATATATAGGAAGAAGGAGGGCACCGGGGGCCACACGAGGCAGCCTCGAGGCAGGGGGCGCGCCCTGGGAAGGGGGGCACACCCCCACCCTCGAGGGCAGCCCCCTCTGTCCCCTGAGTTGGCCCTAAAGTTTCCCGTGCGTGATTTTCTCCAAAAATATCTCTCACGAAGGTTTCATTCTGTTTGGACTCCGTTTGATATTCCTTTTCTGCAAACCCCTGAAATAGGCAAAAAAAACAGCAATCTCGACTGGGCCTTTGGGTTAGTAGGTTAGTCCCAAAAATGATATAAAAATGAATGATAAAGCCCATTAAACATCCAAGACTTCATAAATAATAGCATGGAACAATAAAAAATTATAGATACGTTGGAGACGTATCAAGCATCCCCAAGCTTAATTCCCGCTCGTCCTCGAGTAGGTAAATGATAAAGAATTAATTTTTGATGTGGAATGCTAACCAATATAGTTTTTCAATGTAATTCTCTTAATTGTGGCATGAATGTTCAGATCTGAAAGATTCAAGATGAAAGTCTATATTGACATAAGAAATAATAATACTTCAAGCAATACTAACAAAGCAATCATGTCTTCTCAAAATACTATGGCTAAAGAAAGTTATCCCTACAAAATCATATAGTGTTGGCTATGCTCCCTCGTTATCACACTAAATATTCATATCATGCACAACCCCGATTTCAGCCAAGCATTTGTTTTCATACTCTATCTTTTCAAACCTTTCAACTTTCACACAATACATGAGCGTGTGCCATGGAGCACTATGGGTGTAATAGAGGTGGTTGTGGAGAAGACAAAAAAGAGGGAGATAGTCTCACATCGACTAGGCGTATCAACGGGCTGTGGAGATGGCCATCAATAGATATCAATGTGAGTGAGTAGGGATTGCCATGCAGCGGATGCACTAGAGCTAAATATGAATGAAAGCTCAACAAAAGAAACTAGTGGGTGTGCATCCAACTTGCTTGCTCACGAAGACCTAGGGCATTTGAGGAAGCCCATCATTGGAATATACAAGACAAGTTCTATAATGAAAATTCCCACTAGTATATGAAAGTGACTAAACATGAGATTCTCTACAATGAAGAACATGGTGCTACTTTGAAGCACAAGTGTGGAAAATATAGTAGCAATTGTCCCCCTTTTTTTTCTTTCTCTTTTTTTGGGCCTTCTTTTTTTTTCTTTGGCCTTTTTTTTGCGGAGGGGCTTTATGGATTTAGCCTTTCCTCCCATGGACAATGTTTTAATAATGATGATCATCACACTTCCATTACAACACGATATTACAACTCGATACTACAACAACAAAGTATGACTCTATATGAATGCCTCCGGCGGTGTACCGGTGTGTGCAATGAAACAAGAGTGACATGTATAAAAATTATGCATGGTGGCTTTGCCACAAATACGATGTCAACTACATGATCATGCATGGCAATATGACAATATGATGCGTGTCATATGAACGGAACGGTGGAAAGTTGCATGGCAATATATCTCGGAATGGCTATGGAAATGCCATGATAGGTAGGTATGGTGTCTGTTTTGAGGAACAATATGGTGGCTGTTTTGAGGAAGGATATATAGTGGATTTATGGCACCGACAAAAGTTGCGCGGTACAAGAGAGGCTAGCAATGGCGGAAGGGTGAGAGTGCGTATAATCCATGGACTCAACATTAGTCATAAGAACTCATATACTTATTGCAAAAATCTGCGAGTCGTCAAGCAATCAACACATGCTCCTAGGGGGAAGGTTGGTAGGAGTTAACCATTGCGCGCCCCCGACCTCCACACAAAGGTTGGCACTCTACAAATACCTCATGCTCTAACTTCGTCACATAGCGGTTCACCATACGTGCATGATACGGGAACCACTAACCTTAACACAAGTATTTCTCAATTTCATAATAACTCCACTAGCATGACTCTAATATCACTATCCTCATGTCTCAAAACAATTATCAAGCATGCAACATCTCATTCTATTAAATGCACTTGGTGTGATTTTTTTACTACATTGACATTGGATGTTTATCATGTGAAGACTAGTTTCTTTAGCCTAAACACATTACCATGCTGTTCTAATAGACTCTCAAATAGATATAAGTGAAGCCTGAGAGTTAAACAATTTCTAGAAAATATTACCACCACCATTCTCTAAAAGATATAAGTGAAGCACTAGAGCAAAAACTATTCAACTCAAAAGATATAAGTGAAGCACATAGAGTGTTATAATAATTTCTAGGCCATATTTAACTCTCCCAAATAGGTGTGTACAACAAGGATTATTGTGGCAAACTAACAAGCAAAGACCCAAATTTTAGAAGACGCTCCAAGCAAAACACATATCATGTTGCGAATAAAAATATAGCTCCCACTATAGTTACCGATGGATGAAGACGAAAGAGGGGGTGCCTTCTCGGGGCATCCCAAAGATTAGGCTTTTCATTATCTTGAATTTACTTGGGGTGCCATGGGCATCCCCAAGCTTAGGCCTTTGCTAATCCATGCTCCATAGTCCATCAAAGCAATACTCAAAACTTGAAAACTTCACAACACAAAACTTTGACAAAAATTCTCGTGAGCTCTGTTAGTATGAGAAAGCAAACCACTACTCAAAGGTACAGCAATGAATTCATTCTTTGTTTATATTGGTGTTAAACCTACTGTACTCCAACTTCTATATGGTTCATATCCTCCAATATTACTCATAGATGCATCGGAATAAGCAAACAACACACGAAAAACAGAATCTGTCAAAGACAGAACAGTCTGTAGTAATCTACAAGGTTCGCCTACTTATGGAACTCCAAAAAATTCAAACTAAATTGTTAAATTTGCGCAATTTGTCTACCAATCAGAAGCAAAAAGAATCAACTAAAAATCACGCTCCAGTAAAATCCCACGACTACTTTAGCGAGCACTAACGATTCTGTTTTTCACAGCAAGATCATATAAACTTCACACAAGTCTTCCCAAAGGTTCTACTTGGCACAATCACTAAAAAAAACATGAAACCACATCTAATCAGAGGATATATGCAATATTTATTCCCTAACAGCAACAAAAACAAAAAACATAAAATTGGGTAGCCTCCCAACAAGCGCTATCGTTTTACGCCCCTAGCTAGGCACGATACAAGATAGATCTAGGTATTGCCATCCTTGGAAGACAATCCATAAGTGGCTCTCGTGATAGATTAATATGGTAATTTGATTTTCTTTTTTGGAAAGTTTTCCATGCCTTTCCTTAACGGAAATTTGAATCTAATATTTCCTACCTTCATATCAATAATTGCACCAATCGTTCTAAGAAAAGGTCTACCAAGAATAATAGGACATCAAGGATTGCAATCTATATCAAGAACAATGAAATCTACGGGAACATAATTCCTATTGGCAACAATAAGAACATCATTAATTCTTCCCATAGGTTTCTTAATAGTGGAATCCGCAAGATGCAAATTTAAAGAACAATCCTCAAGCTCATGGAACCCTAACAAATCGCACAAAGTTTTTGGGATAGTGGAGACACTAGCACCCAAATCACACAAAGCATAGCATTCATGATCTTTTATTTTTATTTTTATAGTAGGTTCCCACTCATCATAAAGCTTTCTAGGTATAGAAACTTCCAACTCAAGTTTTTCTTCATAAGATTGCATCAAAGCATCAACTATATGTTTAGTGAAAGCTTTATTTTGACTATAAGCATGCGGAGAATTTAGCACGGATTGCAACAAGGAAATACAATCAATCAAAGAGCAATTATCATAATTGAATCCCTTGAAATACAAGGTAGTGGGTTCATCACTATGAAAAGTTTAAATCTCTTCGTTCCCACTTTTAGCAATTTTAGCATCAAGATCTAAAAACTCCGAATCATTGGGACACCTTAAAGCAGAATCATCGCCAATCCTATTCTCATCAAGATTAATACTAGAAAACAAGGATCTAATAGGAGACACATCAATAACTTTGAGATCTTCATCTTTATTTTCATGATAACTAGAAGAACATGATTTAATATAATCTTCTTTTTTAGCACGCATTCTAGCGGTTCTTTCTTTGCATTCATCAATGGAAATTCTCATGGCTTTGATAGACTCATTGATATCATGCTTAGATGGGATAGCTCTAAGTTTCAAAGAATCAACATCAAGAGTAATTCTATCCACACTTATAGCCAATTCATCAACCTTAAGCAATTTCTCTTCAAGCATAGCATTGAAATTCTTTTGCGAGATCATAAACTCCTTAACACTAATTTCAAATTCAGAAGGCATCTTTCCATAAGAGTAGTTGTAGGAATTACCATAATTATTAGAGGAATTACTAGGAAAAGGCCTAGGATTAAAATTACCTCTATAAGCATTGTTACCAAAATTATTCCTACCGACAAAATTCACATCCAAAGATTCATTGTTATTCTCAATCAAAGTGGACAAAGGCATATCATTAGGATCAGAAGAAGCACTCTTTGCAGCAAACAATTTCATAAGTTCATCCATCTTTCCACTCAAAACACTAATTTCTTCGATAGCATGCACTTTTTTACTAGTCGATCTTTCAGTGTGCCACTGGGAATAATTAACCATAATATTATCTAGGAGTTTAGTAGCTTCTCCTAAGGTGGTTTCCATGAAAGTGCCTCCGGCGGCCGAATCTAAAAGATTTTTAGAAGCAAAATTCAAGACAACATAAAAGTTCTGAATAATCATCCATAGATTCAAACCATGTGTAGGGCAATTATGTATTATCAATTTTATTCTCTCCCAAGCTTGTGCAACATGCTCATGATCTAGTTGCTTAAAATTCATAATATCGTTTCTAAGAGAGATGATCTTAGCAGGAGGGAAATACTTAGAGATAAAATCATCTTTGCACTTATTCCACGAATCAATACTATTTCTAGGCAAAGAGGAGAACCAAGTTTTAGCACGATCTCTAAGTGAAAACGGAAATAACTTCAATTTAACAATATCGTTATCCGTATCCCTTTTCTTTTGCATATCACACAAATCAACAAAGTTGTTTAGATGGGTAGCGGCATCTTCGCTAGGAAGGCCGGAGAATTGATCTTTCATGACAAGATTCAACAAAGCAGCATTGATCTCACAAGATTCAGCATCGAGCAATCGGAGTGCTAATAAAGTCATTATTGTTGGTATTGGAGAAGTCACACAATTTGGTATTGTTCTGAGCCATAGTGACAAGCAAGCAATTCAACACACACAAGCGAACAAGAAGCAAATGAATGATAAACACACGGCAGAAGAAGGGCGAATAAAACGACAAGGGTGAAGTGGGGGAGAGGAAAACGAGAGGCAAATAAATGTAATGCGAAGGATAAGGGTTTGTGATAGGTACTTGGTATATGACTTTTGCGTAAGCCTCCTCGGCAACGGCGCCGGAAATTCTTCTTGCTACCTCATGAGCTTGCGTTGTATTCCCTCGAAGAGGAAAGGGAGATGCAACACAGTAACGTAAGTATTTTCCTCAGTTTTTGAGAACCAAGGTATCAATCCAGTAGAAGACCACGCGCGAGTCCCTAGCACCTGCACAAACAAATAGAACTTCACGGCCAACGCGATAAGGGGTTGTCAATCCCTTTACGGTCACTTACGAGAGTGAGATCTGATAGAGATGATAGTTTATATTTTTGGTATTTTTAGTTTAATAAAACAACAAATAAAAGTAGATGTAGATTGATATGTTGAGAATAGACCCGGGGGCCATAGTTTTCTCTAGTTGCTTCTCTCATGATAGCGATATTCTACGGCGGGTAAACAAATTACTGTCGAGCAATTGATAGAAAAGCGAATAATTATGATACTATCTAGGCATGATCATTGTATATAGGCATCGCGTCCGAGACTAGTAGACCGAAACGATTCTGCATCTACTATTATTACTCCACACATCGACCGCTATCCAGCATGCATCTAGTGTATTGAGTTCATACGAACAGAGTAACGCCTTAAGCAAGATGACATGATGTAGAGGCATAAACTCAAGCAATATGATGTAAACCCCATCTTTTTATCCTCAATGGCAACAATACAATACGTGCCTTGCTGCCCCTACTGTCACTGGGAAAGGACACCGCAAGATTGAACCCAAAGCCAAGCACTTCTCCCATTGCAAGAACTATAGATCTAGTAGGCCAAACCAAACCGATAATTCAAAGAGACTTGCAAGGATATTATGAGCACACATAAAAAGTTCAGAGAAGAACCAAATATCTTTCATAGATAACCTTGATCATAAACTCACAATTCATCGGATCTCGACAAACACACCGCAAAAAGAGATTACATCGAATAAATCTCCTCGAAGACCGAGGATAACTTTGTATTGAGATCCAGAGAGAGAGAAGAAGCCATCTAGATACTAGCTATGGACCCGAAGGTCTGTGGTAAACTACTCACAACTCATGTTGAGGGCGATGATGATGATGATGAAGGCCTCCGTGATGGATCCCCCTCCGGTGGAGCTCCGAAACAGGCTCCAAGATGGGATCTCCATGGGAACAGAAGCTACGGCGGTGGAATTAGGGTTTTGTCTTTGCGTATGGAGTTTCTGGGGTACGTGGATATATATAGGAAGAAGGAGGGCACAGGATGCGAAACGAAGCAGCCTCGAGGCAGGGGCGCGCCCTGGGAAGGGGGGCGCGCCCCCACCCTAGAGGGCAGCCCCTCTGTCCCCTGACATGGCCCTGAAGTTTCCCGTGCGTGATTTTCTTCAAAAATATCTCCCGCGAAGGTTTCATTCCGTTTGGACTCGGTTTGATATTCTTTTTCTGCAAAACCCTGAAATAAGAAAAAACAGCAATCTGGACTGGGCCTTTGGGTTAGTAGGTTAGTCCCAAAAATGATATAAAGTGAATGATAAAGCCCATTAAACATCCAAGACTTCATAAATAATAGCATGGAATAATAAAAAATTATAGATACGTTGGAGACGTATCAGCTGCACATGGCTTAGGCCACGGTTGGCTGCTTCCACTTCACTGTTGGTTGGAGGTAGCAGTGGCGTGGTGGCGGTGTGGTGCGTGCTCGGCGGCTCCAACGCTTGGAGCTCGCTGGGCGGCGCGGGGTGGGCAGTGGCCCAGTGTAGCTGCTGCTGCTGCTCCGGCTGTGGGTGGCTCCACAGTAGCTTGGCAGGTTTGCGGCGGCGGCGGCTGGCTTGTCCCAGCACCGGCTCATCTGTAGGCGGTTTGTGTCAGTCTTCCATACTTGTTCTCGTCGTTCGGGCGCTACTTTCATCGAAGGGTTGGCCCTCTCCCATCCGCGGTCCATCGCTCGTCTCGTGCCCGGTGCTGCAGGACAGAGCTCGTCTCGCGCTAGGTGACAGGGCTGAGCTCGCCGCGCCCGGTGCTACATGACAGGTCGATGGAGAACAATTTTGGCTGGCCTATAGGGTCTTGGCACTCAGGGCCGCCCAGAGGTGAGAACTGTAAGAATGCATCAAGTGCCCCCTTAGTGGTTTTGGTGTATTGAAGACAAATAGGTTGAGGAACTAATGTGTTTCTGAGTATACGTAGGAAACAGAGTCCCTGAATATTTGGTTTAACACATGAAAGATGACCCCTAAAAATGAATTTCTTCAAGTGAAGAAATTGATGATGAAATTGGTACTACCTTTGAAGAAATTAAAGTGAAGACTTTGAAGCTTGAAGGCTTTTGCTTTCGTAGTTTCTTTTTCTTCTTGTTTGAGTCATAAGAAAAACCGTACTGTTACACCTACCGTCTGTCTCCGGTGACCATCCTAAACGACGCCAGTGTCAAGTCCGAGTCGGGCCGCCGCTGTGTCGTTCAAGTTCGGTCGCCGCCTAGTCTCTGTCTCCGCTGAGTTTCTCTCCGCCGTTTGATCTTCTTTAAGAAGCCGAGATTAGATCGACATTTTTTTTATTACGAACCGTTTTACTTTAAGCCACAGCCGTTTGCCGTTTAAGCCTCGCAGCGAACAGTTTCCAGCCATCCACATCGTGCCACATGGCTGTCCGCTACAGGAGTCGCTACACTATTTACTGTTCAGGGGATTTCTGTTTTTTTTTTCAGATTTGAACTAAAACTTCAAATTGCTATATCTTTTAATCCGTAACTCCAAATTCATCGATTCTTTTTCATGTGTACTCGTAGTGACCAGGAGAATATTGTAGAACCAAAATTTCACATTTTTTAACTATTCAATTTTTTAAAATTTGAATTCAAACTTTCGGAGGCCATATCTTTCAAACCGTTTGATCCAAATTAGTTGGTTCTTTTTTGCATTGTGATCCAAATTAGTACGGTTTATTTACGGCGCATTCGTTAATCGTATAGATTGTCCGGAGTGTGAAGCGGATCGGAATTAATCGTTAGAGTATTTCAACAACGTTCAAGGCAAGTTTGCACTTTTGATTTTTCTCATCCTATATTCTGCTATGCATGTGTGGATTTATGCTATGATATATGTGTGACCTGATATGTGTATCCTGTGTTGACCTTGGCTTGGAGGAACTATGCCACATGATAAATCAGTCCCGATGTATATCTCCCTTACCATCTCAGCATCAGCCACGTTTGTTCCTAGCCATGGATATCTATCGGCATCAACCAGCATAAAAGCTGTTAGTATGACGATCTAGGGTTTTCGTTATAGGGATTTAGACATTGTTTTCTTATATTTTAGCTCTGCTCTGGATGTTGTTACAGTGATGGAATATACGTCGGGCTACCTATACGATCAACACAGGGTGGTGCATAATTGATACCATCAATAATTTAACGGACTAACCGACAGGGAATCTTTCTTTGTCTTTTGTACTTTTTTATATCCTCCGCTAGTTCTTGCAATCTTCTAAAGAAGTCACGTTCAGTTGGTCCATGTTTGTCAATAGAGTTCTTTCATGATCAGTAGAAACTTGACGTGCTTAATCAAACATAAATTTTTTTGCATGTCTATTTTGAACCCAGAGGGCATCACCATCAGCTTGATTTTCATAAAGGAACTCGCCCATACGCACAAGCTGCATCTTTTTTCTGAGAAATAGACTGCATGTCAATGGTAGCTAAGCTACATGCTTGCCGATCTTGTCTACTATACGTTCCCTAAAACTCGAGGGATAAGCACTGCATATGTGCCACTTAGGCTGAAAGATTGGATTAAAGCAGTGTCATTTTTACATTTACTAAAAATCCAGTGTGTTAATACCGTGCTACAGTGGATTCTAAGTTCTAATTCTCAGAAACAAATTCACGTAATTGTATATGCCCTTTTGGCAGATGGAGAGGCACGCCATGGAGTCCACCTGCTTCCACCATCAGGCTACCGCCAAGTCTATCCATTTTGAACCGGCACGCAAAACATACTAGGTAAAGCCCTGTTTGGAATCACTCCACACCGCTCCACTCAATGGAGCTGTGGAGCTGGGCTTGAGCCGCTCCGTGGAAACAAGCTATAGCCTGCTCCACTCCGGGAGCGGAATGGAACCGAACAGGCACTAAATATGCATTTACATGGATAAAGACAAAGAAGTAAGGGCATCTTCAACGCCGATCCTCAAACTATCCAGTCTGTGCTGCATAAACTACGTAAGTCATCCAATACAGACATGTATCGATCCGCGACACGGCCTGGACGTACTTTCTACAGTAAACCGAAGCGAACCCTAGGGTGGCTTGCTGGCGTCCGGAAAATACCCACGCTCGGTTCTGATCGCCCTGGCCCGCTCAAACCCCCTCCCACGCCCGTGCGTGCTTCCAGCTCGAAACTGTTAATTAGCGCCGCTCTAGAGCGTCAATGCTCGCATTCATGCCCGACCAAAGTAGATGCGACTGCTCACTGGCGCCTGAATTGAAGCGGCACGCCGGTTGTGAGAGGGCATCCCATGCCGCTTCCCGGTGCAGACGACTGTTTTGCATTCAAAGTTCAAACAACACGATGATCGCTCGTCCGTCTATCTGCTGCCCATATTAATGATACACGGTTAGCGAGGCGTCTACTCTGGCATCACCCATCCGTCCATCTGCTCCCCACCATCTATCTATTATATATTTAACACAATAGGCATACAAGCCATCACATTTGTCCACATAGATTAAATTACCTCAGCCGATAATTTTGGATATATACAGCTAAGATTTAAGATGTATACGTTACATACAAATAATATAGCTATGTGCAAAAAAAGTTTGGCATGACACATACAAATAGATATATGTTCTGGCAGGAGCCAAACACGATGGACAAGTAAAAAGATGGAGCAGTCTGGTTAAGCTAAAAAAGATGGGGCAGTCCGGTTGGCATACATTACTAGTCAATAATGTGGCCTTGTATAGTCCATTTCATATTCACCACTAAAAGGGCAAGCAATAATAGTCACGGCTCTTGTCATCAATCAATGTGAAGATTTGTCCTGTTATATGCCCCACCCCTTAAAATCAGAGGATGATTAGATTAGAAAGGAAAAAGAAAAAAAGACAGTCGTATGATGAAGTGGGAGCACGTATGGGAGCATGGGGATGAAGCAGGCAAGCCGGATCTAAAGGAAATATGCCCTAGAGGAAATAATAATGTTGTTATTTATATTTCCTTATACATCATGATAAATGTCTTTTATTCATGCTAAAATTGTATTAACCAGAAACTTGATACATGTGTGAATACATAGACGAAACATAGTGTCCCTAAAATGCCTCTACTAGACTAGCTCATTAATCAAAGATGGTTATGTTTCCTAACCATAGACATGAGTTGTCATTTGATCAATGAGATCACATCATTAGGAGAATGATGTAATGAACAAGACCCATCCGTTAGCTTAGCAACTTGATCATTTAGTTTTACTGCTATTGCTTTCTTCATGACTTATACATGTTCCTATGACTATGAAATTATGCAACTTCCGAATATCGGAGGAACACCTTGTGTGCTATCAAACGTCACAACGTAACTGGGTGCTTATAAAGATGCTCTACAGGTGTCTCCGAAGGTGTTTGTGGTGTTGGCATAGTTCGAGAATAGGATCTGTCACTCAGAGTGTCGGAGAGGTATCTCTGGGCTCTCTCGGTAATACACATCATAATAAGCCTTGCAAGAAAATGACTAATGAGTTGGTCACGAGATGATGTATTGCGGAACGAGTAAAGAGACTTGCCGGTGACAAGATTGAACTAGGTATGATGGTACCGACGATCGAATCTCGGGCAAGTAACATACCGATGACAAAGGGTACAACGTATATTGTTATGTGGTTTGATCGATAAAGATCTTCGTAGAGTATGTGGGAACCAATATGAGCATCCAGGTTCCGCTATTGGTTATTGACCAGAGATGAGTCTCGGTCATGTCTACATAGTTCTCGAACCCAAAGGGTCCGCACGCTTAACGTTCGATGACGATCGGTATTATGAGTTTATGTGTTTTGATGCACCGAAGGTAGTTCGGAGTCCTAGATGTGACCACGGACATGACGAGGAGTCTCAAAATAGTCAAGACGTAAATATTGATATATTGGACGACTATATTCGGACACCGGAAGTGTTCCGGATGAGTTTTCGATTAAACCGGAGTGCCGGAGGGGTATCGGTACCCCCTGGGGGAACCTAAGGGCATCTCCAGCCGCGCCCCCAGGAAGGCCTCCCCAGGCGTTTTTTGCGCCGGCGCCGAAAAACGGCCCAGTCGCGCCCCCAGGAGCCCGATTTTCGCCGGCCTGGGCCGAAAACAGCGTCGACGGACCCAGGCCAAACCCGGCGCGCTGGGGGGCGCCGGGGCGAACTGTTTTGGTGTGAAAAAGCCGCGGGCCAGCCGCGTCAGCGACACGGCGGCTCGTCTTCCCCCAACTGCCTCGGTTCCCGTGGGGAATCAATGGCAAGGCTGCCGCCTGTCAGCCTTGCCATTGATTCCTCACGGGCGGCACGTCACGGGACGGCGCGCCGACGCCTCCCTTCCCTCGCACGCGTACACACGGGCGCGGAGCGGCTATAAAGCCGGCGGTCTCTTAGTCACCTATGCCCACACGAGACTCGCCCCTCGCTGCCGCCCAACCCCTCTCTCTCCGTCTCCGTCTTCCTCTCCCGAGCGCCATCGGCAGCCCCTCTCTCTCCCTCTCTACCACCGACGAGCCCGTCGCCATGGCAGCACGCTTCCCCGGAGACGAGGCAGCGGCGAACGGCTTCGGCCACCATTCGCTCCGCGAACAGGAGTCCTGGCTCCTGTTCCAGGCGAACATCTCGGCACCGCCGGACATGCGCGCCGGGCCGACGGGGTGGTGTCTCAGCGACGGGTGAGTGCCCGTTCCCCCGTTGCCCGACGGCGTGGCGAAGCCCAGGTACTTCGTCGAGGAGGTCGAGGTCGCGCACGCCTCCCTGACCGACGCCGAGCGCTCCCTCCCCCAGTACGCCACCGGCAATCACGCGGCTTGGGCGGCGTACTTCCAGCGCCGCCAGCAGCAGCGCCTGGCCTCCACCAACGGCACGCCGGTGGTCGGCGGCATGAAGAACAGCGAGGGGCACCACCTGTGGTGGGGCGTCCCCAGCCGCACGCTGGATGGCGTGCTGACGTACCTCGACGGCGGTAACAACCCGCCGTTGACCTATCCAGCGACGGGGGCCGCCCCGTCGCAACACCGACGCACATGGGCGCCAAGGAGGTTCGCCTCCTCCTCGTCTTCCTCCTCTCGCTCATCTTCCCACTTCTTCGGTACTCCGGCGCTTCTCGGCGTCAAGGCCGAGCCCGCGGCGGAGACGCCAATCGGTCAGCGCACTCGCAGCGTCGGCATCGTCATCAACGAGGGTGGTCGGCGCGCCTCCTCCTCGTTGGCTCCTCCGCGCTTCGTCAAGCCAAAGATGGAGCCGGGGCTAGCGCCAGTGAAGACGGAGCCGGGGCTAGCGCCAGTGAAGGCGGAGTTCGACGACGACGACGCGGCCCTGGAATGGGCGCGCCAGGACTCCATTGCGATGGAGAAGGCGCGCCAGGAGAAGGAGAAGGAGCGCCAGCGCGCCGCCCTGCGCCGCTTCGAGGAGCGCCGACGCGGCCGCGATGAAGACGGGGTCGTCGTCTTATGCGACAACGACGATGACGACGACGCGCTGCCGCCAGTTCGCCATGGCGACGCCGGGCAGGGGTCCAGTAGGGGCGCCCGCGTCAAGGAGGAGAAGGCCGACGACGACGATGGCGGCGATGACTTCAGCCCATTTCTTTTTTAGATTAGGTTATTGTAATGAAAATGCGCGAATTTCACCGAAATTTGCCATGTTTGGCCGAAATTTAACTAGTTTTTATCATAACTTCGCCGAACGGTCCTTCTTTTTTTATTTTAATACGCGCCTGGGGGCGGCCCTGGGGGCCGACGGCTGGGGACCGACTTGCCCCCAGGGCCATTTTTTGCGCCGGCTCACCCCCAGGCGGCGCTTTTAGACGCCCCCTGGGGGGCCAACGGCTAGAGATGCTCTAATGGGCCACTTGGGCCCTTAGTGGAGAGAGAGAGGGTCAGCCAGGGCTGGGCCGCGCGCTCCTCCCCCTTGGTATGAATAGGACAAGGAAAGGGGAGGGGGACGCCCCCTTCCTTCTCACTCTCCCTCTCCTTCCTTCCCCCTCCTTCCCTCTTGGTGGACTCCTACTAGGAATATGATTCCTATTCCTAGTAGGAGTGGCCCTCTTGGGCGCTCCTATAGGGGCCGGCCAGCCCTCCCCCTTGCCCCTTTATATACGGGGGCAGGGGCACCCTAGGA
Source organism: Secale cereale (assembly GCA_902687465.1). Classification (NCBI taxonomy): domain Eukaryota; kingdom Viridiplantae; phylum Streptophyta; class Magnoliopsida; order Poales; family Poaceae; genus Secale; species Secale cereale. Next base: position 824,174,103 of record LR738715.1, read on the forward strand.
CAGACAAGTAAACATCAGTTTTAGCCGTGTGCGGTGCCCTCTTCCACAGTTACACACCTCGGTCATATCATTGCAGTGCTTAGGCGAAGCCCTGCGCCGGTAACTTCATCATCACCGTCACCACGCCGTCGTGCTCATGAAACTCTCCCTTGACGCTCAACTGGATCAAGAGCTCGTGGGACGTCATCAAGCTGAACGTGTGCTGAACGTGGAGGTGCCATATGTTCAGTGCTTGGATCGGTTGGATCATGAAGACATTCAACTACATCAACCACGTCACTAGACGCTTCTGCTTTCGGTCTATGAGGATACGTAGACACACTCTCCCCGCTCGTTGCTATGCTTCTCCTAGATAGATCTTGCGTGATTGTAGGAAAATTTTGAAATACTACGTTTCCCAACAGGATCAAGATGGGACGAGACTTGCCTGCTCCCCGCGCATGTGCCCATCCGTGCTCCCGCGTACGTGGCTTGATTTGATTAGAATAAAATAAGACCCGGCCCCACCCCCTTAAAATCAGGGGGGAGATGATTAGATTAGAAAGGAAAAAGAAAAAAAAGACAACCGTAGGATGAAGTGGGAGCACGAATGGGAGCAGGCAAACCGGATCCTATAAGATAGGTTTTAATCGACAACAATGCACACATATATTATTCTCCTCCATTTCTGCCGGGAACGTATATTCATTCTGTAATGCCCCGGATGTAATACTTTCCCTTTTGGGCTTATAATAAATCTCCAGCTTCATCTATTTCCTTTTCGGGTTCTTTGTCTTTCGGGCTTTCGTCGTTTTGTTGTGTGAGAGTGTGGCATTCATTCATATCATGTAGACATGTGCATTGCATTTTGTTTGTGTTGTGGGTTGTTTCCGGTTCGTGGCGTTTCTTCCCGTTGTCCGTTTCGTGTTCCGGAGCTCCCTCACGTGTCCGTGACGTCCCGTAGGCCTTCTTTGTTGTTCGGGCGTTTTTCGTTACCGGTGTGCCGCGAGGTTGTGTTGTGTGTTGTTGTTTTGTTGTGTGCAACCCGCCTCTCAAATCTCGTCTCGTTTGGACTCCGTTGACTTTTCCCTCCGTTGCCCGTGTGGGTCCGAAGTGCCCTTACTTCGTGTCCCGGAAATACCCCCACTGCTTTCGTTTATCTCCGTTTAGGCCCTTTTATTTTGTCCCCGCGATCGGATCCGTTGGATCCAGATCGGAGGGCTCCTAAACATCCCTAACCTCCAAACCCTAGTCTAGATTGATATATATAGACCCCTAGGTCTATTTGGACATTCCTTCTTCTTCCTTCCCTCTCCTTTTCTTTTTTTTCTTTTCTCCCTCAGATCCAATCCTCTTCTTCCCTCAGATCCCGAAGGATCCTTCCAGCGCGCCGACCGGTCCCTCGACCGCACGCGAAGTCAACGCAGCCGCCGCCAGCCTCGTCGCGCGGTTGGGGCCTCGCCCGATCGAGGCGCTGGGTCTCCCCATCGCCCGCTTCGCCGTCCTGGGCCGGGGACCACTTCACCGTCGCCTCCCCGGCCTGTTCCTCCTCGCAGCCCCTCCTCGCTTCGACCGGGTGGGCCGGCCCGAGCGCCCCACCGCCGCCTCCCGCCAGCGCCGGACCGCCCCGCGGGCCAACCAGCCGCCCCGCCCCGCTCCGCTTTGGGCCTCGCCAGGCCGCCGTGCAGCCGCCTCCACTGCAGGCCGCGGGCGCGCCGGTGGGCCACCGCATCGCCGCTTGCCCCGCGGGCTTCTTCGCCAGGGCCCGCCTCTGCCCCAGCCACCGCGGGCCGCCGCCGCGCGCACCGGGCCAGATCCCGCGCGGGCCTGATCCGCCGCCGCACTGCAGATCTGGGCCTCCTCTTCCCCGCGGGCCAGATCCACCGTTGCACTGTTCACCGGGCCGTTACACTGTTCATCCCCCGAGGCCCAGTACTGTTCACCGGATCTGAGAGGTTGACCTAGATCTCTGTTTTCTCTGTTCTGATATGCCTAGTTTGACCATGCATAACTTTTTCCCTGTTGCTCCGTTTTGAGCGTGTGATATGTCCAGATGTTCGTGGAGATGCCCTCTACGTTTTACCTGTTGTTGTCATGCATGTTAGAGATCATCTAGGGCCTTGTTTTGCTGTTGCAAGAGTGTATGATGATATAAACTGCTGCTATGTGTTATTTTTGTGCCACCTTTGACATGTGATATCTTTTAGCTCGTTTGTCCAAACGAAGCAAATGACATGTCCACGTGTTCGTCTTGACACGAACTACGTGTTGTGTGTGATAGGTTGCATGGTAGATGTATTGTTTCCTTGTTATCTTCGTTGCAAGATGCCATGTTCAAATGTTGTGTTTTTACTTGTTATGAAATGCCATGTTGTTGAGCTCGTTGTAATCGGTGTGTTCACCACATTGATGCATGCTTGTGTGTTTCGGGATCACCGTCATATGTATTTTGATGAGGTGCTTACCCTTTGCCATGTTTAGTTTAGATGTGACTTAAGCATGCTCTTTTGTGTGCTATGATGATGTTGCTGTTTTAGGACTTAGTGAAATTTCACTAAGTCTGAAATCTGTAACGTTCCGATGCCATGTTCGTGTGATGTTGTAGGACAAAGCATGATAGTTTTGGGGTGGATTTTGATTGTTCCATGAAGTATATATTGTTGTCTTTCCATCCATGTCCTCACATGTCCATTTGAGGTGCTGTAGCATGCTTATCTTTTGCTCCAAACTTTCAATAAAATTCTGCTGCCAGAATTTTATTTCAAAGTTCAATATGTCCAAGGTCATTGCTAATGATCCGTGACTCCGTTTGGGGTGCACTTTGGACCTAGTTGCTGTACATTATATCTAGATTGTGTTCAAGTCCTTTGCCATGCTTTTTGGGTGCTGTAGATTAATTATTTTGTGCTCCCAAGATGCTATGTTGCTGTAATTTGCAGTTTTCGCTCAAATCTTGTTTCGGGCATAACTTTTAGCCCGTAACTCCGATTTCAGCGAACTTTATATCAAACTTGGGTGATTTTCTGTGTAGATTAATAATATCAGGTTGTTATCTTGTTTTGAGGTGTTTTGCTTGAGTGATGTTTTCCGTGCTCCATGTGCATCTCTAGTGCATCCATCATGCATACATGTTTATCGAGTGCGCATTGCATCGTGTTGATTGGTGCTTGTTGTGTTTGTCTTGTTTAGACCCGGAAGTTGAGCACGAGTTTTCCAACGAGGTTGAGCACGAGGTTTCCAACGAGTTTGAGCAAGAGGACCCTTCTTTCGATCCGAACTTCTTCTCTTCAGGCAAGATGACCGAACCCCGATAACATTACTATCTTTGTCTATTGCTAGTAGTCTCGATCTATAGTCTTGCCTCGATGCCCATGTTCTTCTTGTCAGCCTCCTACTTGTAACCAATTGCCATGTTTAACCACCCTACCTACGCAAACCGTTGCTTGGCTAAGTACGCTTCGCTCAGCCCATCTTATAGCGTTGCTAGTTGCAGGTGAAGTGAAGATGCTTGCTCCATGTTGAAGTTTGGTTGGGTTATATCACACTATATAATTGCTTTAAAATGAAATCACCTATATATTGGCAAGGGTGGAAGGCTAAGCCTTTTGCTTGGTGTTTTGTTCCACTCATGCCGTTAGGATCCGTATAAGCCGGTTTTATGTTCCTTGATTATGCGTTCCTAACACGGTTGGGGTGTATGGGACCCCCTCGATAAACCGCTATGTGCTAAGTCTTTTCCAGCAAATCCCAACATTGGTACTATTTGCCTAATAACAAACTAAACATGCATAAGGGAGTAATTAACCCTCTTTCTTAATCAACAACCCCGGGCCAGTGCTCCACATGAGTGTTGGTCCGAAACGAGCGGACTGCGGGGCCGCCTTGGGGCAACCTGAGGTATTTGGCATACACCTGTAGGACGTCTCATCCGGTCGTGTCCTGAGACCTAGATACGCGCGGCTACTATCAGGGTGTCGACACGCCGGGAGGATTTGCTGGATTAGCCTTACCTTAGTTCGGTTTAACTTGAGCACGGGATTCCGAGGATACTCGGGTCTTCCCACTTTGGAGTTGCGACTCCGCGGATCGTGGGCTTGTAATGGGTCAAGTTGGAACACCCCTGCAGGGTTTGAACTTTCGAAAGCCGTGCCCGCGGTTATGTGGCAGATGGGAGCTTGTTAATTCCGGTTGTAGAAAACTTGATACAATGATGCTAATACACTACCAGCGTGAGTTCCGTGACTGTCAATTTCCGAATCGGGATTCGGGAGTTGAACACGGAGGGGTTATGTTTGTAAACTTGTAGCTAGGATCACTTCGTGATCACTTCTCGCGTTGCCTTCTCTTCTCGCTCTCTCTCGCGTAAGTTAGTGCTAGTTGCTGCTGCAGACTCTTTGTTGTTCCTTCACCTCATTTCTTTCTTCAGCCTTTTCCCTCACCTAAAGGCTTTGATAGTTCTGTTACCCGGGAACGGGATTGCTGAGTCCTCTGTGGCTCACAGTTACTTCACACACCAGATGCAGGTCCAGCCGTGAGCTATCCAGGTGATGGCACCGAGCTGGATTGGGAGTACGACGAGGAGCGTAGTCGTTACTACGTTCGCTATCCGGACGATCAGTAGTGGAGACTCTTACTAGGATTCGATCCGCCTGTGGTTGTTATTTATCTGAGTTTGGTACTTTGACATTTGGATTTTGCCCTTAGAGGGTTGTAGTGATCTTATTGTATGATGTTTGAGACTTGTACTGTTATTCTGTGACGTGGCGATTGTAAGCCAACTATTTTTAAGTTTACCATCCCTCTTTTACATGAGTTGTGCAAAGATTACCAAATTTGAGATCATTCTAGGATGGACTTATGCCTTTAAGTCGGGCCTCGACCCGTAGGAGGTATAACTCCATCCTGGGCATTACACATTCTCACGTTCTGCTATAAGATAGGGACACAAGAAGCAACGAATTGATGCACACATATGAGATATTATATATGAAAAGGAAAAATAGTAATTTTTGGCAAAATAAAAGCTATAGGAAAAGGAAAAATAGAGTCAACTTTTCTTTTTTGCAAAAAGTGTCAGTTAATGAATGGAATTCTGACTGGACGATGAATTTTAGAGGTATATGGCTCAGCCAATAAAACGAGCCCATATTAGATACGCAGCCCAATGCACCATCGGCCGTACACATGACACCTCATGAAAGAGTAAAGCCAGACCATTGTGTATACTTACTAACCAACACTGGTGCAATAACAATTTACCGACCAACATGTACCCTATCAAGATACATCCTATCAAAGAGTTGAGGAATGCAAGATTTAGAGGTACTAGCGGGGTACAGAGTGTGTGGAAGCAACGGAGATGCCGCATTATATCGGGAGAAATCAAAGAGTACGTATATGGAAATGGGCATATATAATGTCCTCAGGACACTCAGACAGAGCGGTCAGAAGTTGCATAAGCAATGTGCTATATGTACATTTGATTGAACTGTTCAAAATAGGTATAATGATGTTTCGGAGCAAAAACAGTCATGTCAATATGTAATATGTTTGAGTTCAATTCTCAGTGCAAATTTCCTCCAAAACTTATATCTAGAGAACACATTTAAAAAAAATTACTACTGGCAAAACTAAAAATGACAAAAGTGGGAAATTAATAGAGTGAAAAATGGAGAATATTGTGAATGCACTAACTCTTCAATTGTGACACACAGAATACGGGCGATCTCTCAGGAAGGTGTACTTTGGTAACTACTCCTTCCGTGCCAAAATAAGTGACTCAAAAGTGACTTAACTTTGTACTAAAGTTAGTACAAAGTTAGTACAAAATTGAGTCATTTTTGAGTCACTTATTTTGAGACGGAGGGAGTACTATATTTGAGTTAACTAGTAGAATGCCCGTGCGTTGGCACGAGCTTTTGAAATATTTTCCTAGAGTTATATTAACATAATGCATGTTAAATTTTACATGTAGAGACAAGATAACATGCGCACAATCGGACAATAATTGAAGTCCACTTCACTTACAATGTAAATTGATGAAAGAAAGGCAAATTGACGATGCATATATATAGAGTGATGATCCAACTAAATATCCATAACAAATTAAGCTCTACTTGATGCGCTTAAGAAATTCTCCGACAATATTATGAATGTTGTCTTTAGCTTTATTCGCACGATATTTGAGCAAGTATAATAAAACTTCTTTTTCAACTCATACTCATCCCGCATAAGCAATATATGTTGTTAGCACGAGTACTTCATGTCGAAGGTCTTAAAATGTGTACCCAAGAATACTCACCATTCAAACCGGGCGAAACAATTCTTTAACGTTCCATCGGAGGATAAAGAAAACAAATTTGTGAGACACATCCCTGGAATTTCGTAAATGAATGTTATATTAAAAATAGTGATAACAAAAACAAATGCTTGTATTTTGATTGTTATGATAATGAAATATATAGATTTACCCATCTCTGGTCGTTGGAATATCTGGCTGAAATAACGTTGCCATGTAGATATATCATAATTCTAGCCAAGTTGCTTTATTTTGAGTACATCTTTGAATTCGCTCGCCAATATTTGTAAGTTCATAAAAGGCCTTAGAGTTTTAACCTCTGACGACTTTGATATATGTATAGGGTCCATAAATATACACGGCATGCATGATTATCCACAAAGAATTAGACACAATGGTCATTTTCGTCCTTACATGGCGGCCTTCGGCAACACGAACACCCCATTCGTGAATTTGTATAAATCGCCGCGGTTGCACTCACCCTTCCGGAAGTCTGGCCACCTCTTGCCGGAGTAGCTGTGCAGGATCAGGTTCCTCCATCGTGCCTTCTATCTAGCTGTGTGAATAGGCACGCAATCCAGCTGTGCCTCCGTCTGCACACGCCGTCGCACACATATGCATCCATCATCACAGCGGCATCCTCTCCAACCTCTTCTCCGGCTTGATGCGCAACCATATGATGATAGGATTAATCGCGTGAGGTGCAAGCAGCTAACCGAGCAAGCGTATGTGAGCTGATCGATTTTCCCTGTCAATCCAAGCACTCACACCATTTACACTTAACAATTATGTGTAATTTAATAAAGCATATTCAATATTCTACTCTCTCTATCTTATAATGTAAATTTTTAATTACATCCAACATACTCACATATTACGTCCAGCGTCTTATATGTTAATCTGTAAATTCGGGGATAAGCTTGGTGTTCCCTAGCTTCTCCTTTTTTTAGGCTACTTTCTCCCTATTCTTTCTTTATAATCACCTTATCCTCACACCTGCTTAGAATCACATGTTGTGATATCCATGGCATCACTATGAAACATTGATAAATTTGTGCTAATAAGAATATACAAGGTACAAAAGAAGAAGAAAATAAATATTCCGTCTGTATCAAAATAGAAGACGTTTTTTGACACTATGACAGTGTCACAAAACGTCTTATATGAGGGATTAGTTTGTAGAACATGAGATTGTAAACACACAGGTATACGAAAAACTAATGTGGATGAAATACTTACCTAGGAAATTTCATCCACATAGCCATATGTTGCAATCATTTAATGACAGAAGTAGAAAAACCGAGGAAAATGCAAGGAGGGAACAATATTGTGTGATTTTACACTTAAAACATGGTCCTAACCACGGAAGAAACAAATAGAGCAATTGTTGGTATATATTTCAAAGTTACCATCAACCGCCTCTTCTAATATATGTACCCACTCTCTGCTCGCAAGAAAACAACAATTCCTACAGATTTGTGGTTGAGTTGTACCTCGGTAATCTGGTAGAAACTTTTTGGCTAACTTGCCCATTAAGTTCGCCATCTGTTTTGTCATATATAGAACCATTTCGTTCGATCATCGATTTTCTAAAAAATAAGAGACGGAATTAGGTGTCTATAAAAAAAATCAAAAGTGACTTTCCAAAGTGAAGGAAAAGAAATAAGAAAAAAATACATAGGTACTTTAATCAAACAATTGATTAAAAAAAGTTTAGATCGTTGTTCACTCTTAGGTACCTGCTATATCTTTCCATTTGCATGTAACAATAACATATGTTCCCTTTGATTGTGTCACCGAAAAATAAAATAAAATGTCATATTTTCTTATTGGAATTTCTGGGTTCAGGCATCATAAGAGTCCATTCCAGACCCAATGGTTCCTTGGGTTTCGGATGTCCTTTGGACTTGCATAAAAGGTGTCCTCCTCACTTCTCTTTACGGTTGCACGTCATGCACCTTGTTGTTTTGTGAATGAGGTAGCAATAAGCTTCAAACAGTGAATAAACAAACCAATATAGTAGAGGTCATATTCATGGGAATAATTTAAAATATAATAAATTTAGAAAAGCAAAATTAAAAAGTTATGAATGTGCAACTTGCCATGAAACCAGAAGCTACATAGTTTATGAATGTAGCAAGATTTATCCGAGTTGTGACATTGTTGCCTACCTATTGTGCTTTGAACAAAATAAGGATTAGGTGCTATACCGTATTTTGTTAGGTAGTTTTTTAACATAAGGATAATGCTACAACTGAGTCGTATGCATTTGAAAGATTTATGCACATCATGTCACTCTCAATTATTTCCTGAATTATTTATCAGAATTTCTTTGATAATTGGAGAGCCCAGTTCACGATTGGGAGAGAAAATACATCAGAATAAAATGGAAAGACTTTATTTAGATAGATCATGACGAATATGCACCAGCAACCAGCATCCTTCTTGTCACTCAATCAACGACTGGAAAGAAATCAAAGCCAAAATTCAATCTCTTCCCAGCTAAAAAAAGATAGGATGGATGTGATAGGACATCGTGTGTTCTTGATGGGGGGCCCAATTGAATCCAAGGTATGTGTATTCTTCCCAGCTCCCACATAATCAACGGCAGGAGAATATAGATGGAAGAATGCAAGAGAATAAGAGCAGACGAATGCATGACAGGAGAATATAAATTGAAGAATGCACTTATTACCTTGGATTCAATTGGGCTCCACGTCAACAACACACAATGCCCTATCACATCCATCCTCTCTCTCTCTCTCTCTCTCTTTCTCTCTCTCTCTCTCTCTCTCTCTATTGGTTTCCTGGTGCAACGCGTGGAAACGAGGATCACATCCCGCCTTCTCATCTACACCTTCATTGCTAGTGACTCTCCACCCTTCATCCACCGCCACTCGTAATACCTACCGAATCTCATAGAATCTATCTATCCAGCAATACAAATTAATACTACATTTTATGATCGATCACTATTTTATGACATATACTCACGAAATGTTAGTAGACAAAAACATATACCTTATTATGTTACTAATTTTCCGTTTATTAGCCATCTTGACATCAATGGATTTAGTGTAACACCCCAAATTTTTTGACCTTGATTTAGTAATGAAAATTTACCTAGGAATTTCAACCTTTCTTTTTCTGGGTTTTCTTTGATTTTCAGAACCTCATTTCTTTTGATGTTATGGAGTTTTTTCCCTAGTGAAAAATTGCTAGTATGTTGTGTGGACTTAATTGCCCTAACCAAGAAAAATAATCTTTCAATCAGTAGGTTCATTTGCATTATTATTTTTCTCCTAAGCTTTATCCATTCAAAGTGATTTCTTTTCTGTTTTAAGGCTCTGTTTGCACTACAACCCTTTGATGGAATTGTTCAAAAATTCCACCAAAATTTGGGGATGCCATGTGAAGCCCCTACATCACTTTCATGAAAAAACCCTTGGGTGTTCTTTGGAAAAGTTGAGCAAAACATCCTCTTTTGCTCTCTGGTCCAGATTGCCATTTTCTACTACAACCCTAATTTAACTTGCTCTTTTAGCCATAAGCTTTTTCCTGCTTGTAGTCCTTCCTACCAAAGCATTAAGTCCAGGAGATTGGAGCATTTGGATCATTTTTGGTCCATGCAATTATGCCCTTTTCCTTCTGTCCAGAACTGGAGTTTTGCAAATCTTGCACTAACAAGTTTCTCAAAATGGCCAACTGACCTTACCACCCTCTTTATCATCCAAAGAGACCCCAACCTGGAGTTTTCGGCCACCCCAAGAAATGCCTAGAGGCTCATAGCATTCTGTCGAACACCTTGCGTGCATGGTCAGTTTTCACATAGTTTCTGGTTTGTGCATTGGACCAGCTTGCTTTGCCTAACCACTATGTCCACTAAGTTCCTAGCTAACCCTAATCCAGGCCTGCTAATCCCCAGCCTCTCCTATGCCCTCTAGCACACGCTGGCATTTCATCGAGCACATGGTGTGCGTGCGCTGGGCGCGCCCAGAGCGTGCGTTTTGCACGTGCGTGCGCCCGAGCCGCCGCGTCGCGTCCCTAGCCCTAGCTCGCCTGCAGAGCCACACCCCGGCCTCATCCACTTACCAAAACACTCCAAGCTGCCCCTGGAACTCCACATCGCCGCTGTCAGGTCCGCCACAGCGGCTAGCGGCCGGCCACAGTGGACCTCTGCCGCGGACAGCGCCGCCCGAGCCACACGCGTGCGCCAGCTGCCCTTTGGAGCAGTCCGAGCTCATCCGCAAGCTTGTCCGCAAGCACTCGTCGCCGCCACATCCCCCTGCGGCTACAGAATGGCGGTCGCCGGCGATCTTATCCACGGCCGCTGCGAACCGACATGGCTGCGCTATTTAAGAAGCCCCCGAGCTCGTCTAAGCCCTCAGGCAGCCTCAGGCCACCCCCATTAAGCTCCCCTAGCCCGCAATCGCCAGGGGAAAGCCGTCTTCCTCATCTCCGGTCAGCTCGGCCGCCGCCGCGTTCCGGTCCATTCCGGCGCACCCAAAGCCTCCCCTGCCCTCCCGACTCCACCGTTCGACTCCACTTGATCGTGCGGAGCTGCCCAGCCTCTCAACCGCAGCCAGGAACCACCACAGACCGAGCCCCTAAATCCACCGAAGCCTCCTCTGCCGCGGAGCTCGCCTTCGGCGACTCCCTCCACCCCCGACGACCCAATGACCACCGGGAGGACCGCCCCGGTCTGGTGGGTCCATTCCTGCCCTCGGATGTCGAGGAGCCTCCGTCCGCCAGCGACGATCGCCGGAGTCCCGCCTCCGCTCGGGAAGAGGAAGAGGAGGGAGGGGCGACTGGTCAAACCTGACCAGTGGGCCCTGTGGACCCACTGTCAGTGACCCACGTGCCAGTCCACGCTAGATAAGTGAAAGCGTAAAGCCTCAAGTACGTCTCCCCCGCATCGAATACGCATTCTGCCTCGAAATGTTTTGTTTTCTGGTTTTATTTAAAAATAGAGTTTGACTGAAACTTTGACTGGCTATAACTTTTTAAATATAAATCCAAATGACTTGATTCTTTTTCTGTTGTTCCTCAAATTTGGTCAAGTTTATTTTCATATTTATTTGAAAATTTTCCAGACGACTTTTTGTGCTGTTTTGAGACTATGTATTGATTTCATATTCTTTCAATTAGGATTTTGAAGAGGGAGAAAACTTCCAAAAGTTTTGGAATGCACTTTACCTCCCCACTACTTGAAGGCAAACACTTTTGAACCCTGGTCTAATGCATGCGGTCGTCGTTGATACGATTATAACAATAACGATGCACTCATTTTCTTTCATATGTGATGACATGATCATACCCATGAGTGCATGAGGTAGACCCCTTGCTGTGAATAATTAATATGCATGACGGTGGTCCCCCTCGTATGCCTCCCATGCCTAACGGAAGAAAGCCGTGAAAGTCGATGTCTTGTGTAGACACGAGATTGTCACTAGCTCCCCGTCGGGACGATGGAGTCCGGTATGGCTTGGTAAGGCATGACGAGTGGTGATTCCGACTGTTGTTGTGGAATATATCGGTTATGCTAATCATACAAGTAATGCTGAAACCTCCTGTTCGACCGTAGATTGAGTCTTGTTCCAGAAACCCCCATACTCGTTTCGTACTACAACTTGTCCATGCCGTAGGTAGGGTACGGTTCAGTAAATTGTCGACCCCTGTTCTAGCACACACCGTACACAGAGGCCATGGTGGAAGATACCGGCTGCATCCGGTAGGCATGCCACATGGTCCGGGGGCATGGGTGTTCGGTTGGAGCCGAAGTGGGTAGCTTCCCCAGTTTGCGCGCATTATAAATTTTGTGATCCCATGCTAGTTGAGGTTGTAGCCTCCCCACTTAGAGTTTGGCTTAACAGATGTCGTGGGTGATTCCACACACCGGTAAGTTAGGCTGCTGTGTGCGGTCAGGTGTGTCTCCAAATTAAAAGACCGTAGACGGAATTAGTCCAGATGGACTAAAGGAATCCGTTATTCGTGGGTAAAGAGTAAACCCTCTGCAGAGATTAAATGTATTCGAATAGCCGTGTCCCTGGGTTATGACTACAGTCTGGGATGGGTCGAGTTTCGGTCTTAGCGTCGGTCTTTGGAGGAGGAACTACTAAAACCAGAACATTGATTGTGACTTGTGACATATGGTGATATTGATTATTATTGTGGACTAACCATCGTATTACTTAAATTAATGAGTATCCCTGGACGGTTCTACCTCCTGGATATTCACTGTTATTTATTTTATTTATAAACCCTTTATGTGGTGTCGCTCAGACGCCCGACTGTGGCATGTTTGTTATTTCTTTTATTTATAAGCCCTTTATGTGGTGTCGCTCAGACGCCCGACTGTGGCACGTTTGTTATTTCTTTTATTTATAAGCCCTTTATGTGGTGTCTCTCAGATGCCCGACTGTGGCATGTTTGTTATTTCTTTTATTTATAAGCCCTTTATG